>SJYT01021088.1:387805-533665 GCA_006410635.1 Cephalophus harveyi
CCCCCCCCCCCCCCGGCCCCGCCCCGCCACACCAGCCTTTCCCCTCCCTGAACGCTCAGGGGGTCCAGGAGGTCGGCAAGCTCTCGGCCGAGCCTGGATGCCTGGATGCCTGGATGCCCTCTGCCCACGGGCTCTACTGTCTCTGCGCCCAGCTCTCTCCTGCACTGGGCCTAGCACATGACCGGCTCAAAGGGCAGGGATTTAGCTCTGCTTCAGAGGACTGGGTCCTCGACTTGCCATCTGCCATTCTGGTCTAAGCCTCACATCCAGGGGAGGTCTGGCCCCGGCTCAGGCGACGGCTGCCGTGCTGAGCAGACTGAGGCCCAGGGCTGTCCCATGAGGTGTTTGGTGTCCCCCAGCTGGACCTCAGACCTGCAGGAGAGTTCAGGTCTCCTGACTCACTGTTCATGAAGCCACAGTGTAGCCAGAAGCACCTCTGTGAGAAAATGAGCAGCCAAAATGGAGCCCAGGACCCCCTGAAAGAGGAGCGCATTCTTCTTAGCTTTGTAGGGATGGGCTCTGGATACAGTAAGTTCTTTCTTCAGCACAGTCCAGTGGTTCCTGGTCACAGCACCCTCGCGGTCTGGCTCACTTGCCATCTCTCTCCTCCCGTCTCCTCCTGTCCAGTCTTTTCCAGGTCACAGCAGCCTCGCAGTCGGGCTCACTTGCCGTCTGTGCTCCCCATCAACCTGCCCAGCTATGAATGCGGCCACCACCACAGCCAGCCACGCAGTCCATTCACATCCAGAAGACGCTCTGCTCCTAACACCTCCGTGACTGGTCACAGTTTCCTAAGTACTTTCCCTGACATTGACCATTTTAATCCTTCCAGGGGCTGTGAAGCAGGCCAGGTAGTTATTGTAAACCTAGGTCTGAGCTGATAAAGAAGCTGAGGCTCAGGGAGGTGAGCCGATCAGGCCCCTACACTCTCAGCAGTGTCAGGAGAGGGCTGGATTCCAGGAGGCCTCCTCCACCGCTGACATTCCAGACACCCGTGACTCTTGCCCAGTTCAGCCAGGACGCTTTCTGCTGGGCACTGGGTTAGGACTCTTTGCTGAGGGCCAGGCTACTTATGGCACACACGCAGAGCAGCCAGCATGAAGATATTACTGCAGAACAGATCTGCACACGTACACACATGCACGCATGCACTTGTGTCCCATAGAAGACATTCACATGCCCTTTAAAAGGCACCACCCTGGGTCCTTCTCTCCTACCAACAACATGCTTACGTTCTCATCTTTTTTTCTCCGCTACTCAAAGGGACATGAGGTGGCCTGGGGCACTCAGACAGAGTCATGAGACCCCGAGCCTCCAAGTATCCTGGTTGGGAGGCATGGCCCTACTCTTAGACTGAGTGAGCTGTCGAATCAGAGGCCAAGGCTGGAAATGAACGCGGTGGCCAAGGCCCTAGCACCATATTTTGCTAAATTAGAATCAGTCCTCCAACCAGCATGTTAGTATCACTGGTAGAGATTTTAGAAACATACCCCAGTTTTCTTGCCTGGAAAGTTTCCTGGATAGAAGGGCCTGGCGGGCTACAGTCGATGGGGCCACAAAGAGTCGGACATAACTTGAGCACACACATACACACACACACAGAAAACATATCCAACCATAGAGGTTCTCATTTAATTGATCCAGGTGCAGACTAGGTGGCACTAGTTTCTTAAAGCTCCTCAGATGGTTCTAACAAGAAGCCAGGCCTGGGAACCAATCCCTCTGT
Organism: Cephalophus harveyi; assembly: GCA_006410635.1. Taxonomy (NCBI): domain Eukaryota; kingdom Metazoa; phylum Chordata; class Mammalia; order Artiodactyla; family Bovidae; genus Cephalophus; species Cephalophus harveyi. Next base: position 389,532 of record SJYT01021088.1, read on the forward strand.
TTTCAGACGTATGCTGAGCCCTCTCTTGGCACCCCTCTGCCATCATGGCTTTACCCCACACACCTGGAATGTGTCCTTGGACGCCCGTTCAAACACCTTCGAGCGGCTGGAGAGGAAGAGCACTTCTGTCTTGCCTTCCTCACCATAAATCTGCATGAATACTCGGGCAGTGGTGCTTGCTCCGCCTACATCCCCGGTCCAAACCTCAACCTCGTAGTGGATCACTGGGTGGGCACACGGAGGAGAAGCAGGACATTTAGTAATAGCAACAACAGTAATAATAGTTACAAAGCAAACATTTCCCAAACCCATGCCATGTGTCTGCTGCTTCTTAGGCATCATCTCATCCAATCCTCCCATCAGTATCACAAGCAGTATTGTTGCCATTTTGCAGATTGACAAACTGAGGCTTCGAGGACTAAAGTCAGTTGTGGAAACGGAAAACCCAAGCAATCAGACTCCAAAGCTCAGTTTTCCTCTGTGCTGCATGTGTTCTCTGGAACCAGGAATGAGGTCAGTACACCAGTTGGCACCCTCTGCTGTGTGCCTACCCCTGGGTAGACACGGTAGGGCAGAAAGAAGCAAAAGGCTATGTGTTTGTCTTTTTCCCTTATTTTCAGTAAAGGAGGATGGTTGAAATGATAATCTTTATTTAAATATAGGCAGCTTTCAGATGATACCAACAGGGCTACACAGAAAGAATTTGTCTCTATGTTGAAGAAATATTGTCAAGTTGTTAGAGGGTGGAAACGTGTTATAAGTATTCACCATTAGAGGGCGCTTCCTATAGGAGAGCAAAATGTCTCCAAGAACTATGGGACCATATTTTTTTTCTGAGAGGCTATTACAAGACTTGTCCTCTCAGCAATGCTGTAGGGTGAAAACATAATTGTTTCAAGTTAAGACTTATTTTCAACAAGATAAGGGGTCTCCCATTACCACAGCAATGTGAGAAATTGGCGGCTGAAACGATGGGACTGGCTGACAGCCAGAAGAAGTTGAACTAGAAATATGGCTTTAGCTGGGGGTGAGGTTGGGCAAGTTGATGGACAGGAAGGAGACCCAGTAAAAGCCAGGATTCTTAATGGGGAGAACCCCAGGCTCTGTTCCCTCTCTCTGGTTTCAATAGCAACCAAGATTAAACAAAATTGCTGCTGCTGCCAAGTTGCCTCAGTCGTGTCCGACTCTGTGCGACCCCATAGATGGCAGCCCACCAGGCTCCCCCATCCCTGGGATTCTCCAGGCAAGAACACTGGAGTGGGTTGCCATTTCCTTCTCCAATGAATGAAAGTGAAAAGGGAAAGTGAAGTTGCTCAGTCGTGTCCGACTCTCAGCAACCCCATGGACTGCAGCCCACCAGGCTCCTCCATCCATGGGATTCTCCAGGCAAGAGTACTGGAGTGGGGTGCCATTGCCTTCTCCGAGAGATAAAAATTAGCATGCAGAGAAAAGAGCCAGCTATTGGAAATGAACATGTGGTAGCTGAAATAAAATATTCCAAAGAAAAGGTAAAGCCAAGGACAGCACTGAAGAACAAAACAGAAAATTCCCAAGAACAAACTAAGATACAAAAGATAAGAAAATCAGAGGAAGCTTAACAGATTTCAGTTCTAAAGAAAACAGCAGACAGAGAGTTGGAAATTGTGGAAGAAATAAATACAAAAAAAGGTCCCAGAGCTAAAGGAAGACTTCTAAATTCAAGGAGCTCTTGAGTTCCCAGAAGAATGGGTGAAACCAAAATCACAAAAGACACTGAAGACATCATGAAATTTCAGAATGCCAGGGATAAACATAGGATCCTGCAGGTTTTAGAGAGAAAAAAACCCAAAGGTTTGGGTAGCAGAATGGCATCAGACTTCCCAGCTGTAACCCTGGGAGCCAGAAGGTGGTAGGAAAATCCCTTATAAACTCTTAAGAGAAAATGAGTTCTAGATCAGAATTCTCTAACAAGCCAAATTATGGCTCAATGGTGAGAGCAGACTGGAGACATTTGCACACATTCAAATTCTCCATTGCAGTGGACAATGAACCAAAAAAGAGGAAGACGTGACATTCAGAAAACAGCAGATCTAACCTAGAAGAGAAAGACTGGAATGTCCAAAAGATGGTAGAAAGGAAGTCTCAAAAGGAAAGCTTCATTGCACCCCAGAGAACAAGACAAAAGTTTCTCTTGTGATGGGAGTTGGAGAGAAGGAAGTAGAGTTCCTGTTGGATTTGAACATATGAAAAGAACTTTAGTTCTGTTGGAGAGATGGAGATAAGATGGTATTACAGAATAACTGTGTCCTCCCAAAATTCATGTGTTGAAACTTTAACTGCCAGTATCTCAGAATGTGACAGCATTTGGAGACAGGGCCTTCATAGAGGTGATTAAGTTAATCAAATATGACTGGTGTCCTTTTAAGGAGAGACTGGGATACAGACATGCCCATGCTCACAGGAAGACTTTGTGAGGGACAGTGAGACGGTGGCTTTCTGCAAGCCCAGGAGATAGATCACAGAAGAAACCCAGCTTGCTGACTCTTCAGTTTAGATTTCCAGCCTCCAGAACTGGGAGAAAACAAAGTTTTGTTGCTTAGGCCACTTAGTCTGTGGTAGTCTGTTATAGTAGCCCCAGCAGACTAATACAGATAGGTGGGTATACAGATGGGTATATAGAAATATATATGGGTACATTGAAAACTCTACTAATGCATAAATGAGATTATTATTAATTCCAGAAAAAAAAGTTGTATAAAAAATGAAGCATAACTGTTATGAGTATGTATCTCAGCAGTGAATAATATTTACATGGTTATAATAATATAAAAATCAAATATTGATTATTGAAGGTTGGAGGGAGGGGATATATGTATGTGTGTATAAATGTACATGTGGGTATGTTAAAAAAGCTAAATCCTCCTATTTCATAGTAGGAAGTTAATAGTTAATGTCTACCACTGAAAATAATTAATGTCTGTGACCAGCAAATTTGGAAAACTCAGTAGTGGCCACAAGACTGAAAAAAGTCGGTTTTCATTCCAATGCCAAAGAAGGGCAATGCCACAGAATGTTCAAACTACAATTGCACTCATTTCACATGCTAGCCAAGTAATGCTCAAAATTCTTCAAGCAAGGTTTCAATAGTACATGAGCTGAGAACTTCCAGATGTTCAAGCTGGATTTAGAAAAGGCAGAGGAACAAGAGATCAAATTGCCAACATCTGCTGCATCATCCAAAAAAACCAGAGAATTCCAAAAAAATATCTACTTCTGCTTCATTGACTACACCAAAGCCTTTGACTGTGTGGATCACAACAAACTGTGGAAAATTCTTTAAGGGATGGAGTACCAGAACTCCTTACCTGCTTCCTGAGAAACCTGTATGCAGGTCAAGAAGCAACAGTTAGAACCATACATAGAACAATGAACTGGTTCAAAATTGGGAAAGGAGTATGTCAAGGCTATATATTGTCACCCTGCTTATTTAACTTATATGCAGAGTATATCCTGGGAAAAGCTGGGATGGATGAAGCACAAGCTGGATCAAGATTGCCGAGAGAAATGTCAATAACCTCAGATATGCAGATGACATCACCCGTATAGCAGAAAGTGAAGAGGAACTAGAGAGTCTCTTGATGAAAGAGGAGAGTGAACAAACTGTCTTAAAGCTCAACATTCAAAAAACGAAGATCATGGCATCTGGTCCCATCACTTCATGGCAAATGGATGGGGAAACAATGGAAACGGTGATAGACTGGGCTCCAAAATCACTGCAGATGGTGACTGCAGCCATGAAATTAAAAGACGTTTGCTCCTTGGAAGAAAAGCTATAACCAACCTAGACAGCCTATTAAAAAACAGAGACATAACTTTTCCAACAAAGGTTCATATAGTCAAAGCTATGGTTTTTCCAGTAGTCATGTATGGATGTGAGAGTTGGACTATAAAGAAAGCTGAGCGCCAAAGAATTGATGCTTTTGAACTGTCCTGGTGGAGAAGACTCTTGAGAGTCCCTTGGACTGCAAGGAGATCAGACCAGTCGATCTTAAAGGAAATCAGTCCTGATTATTCATTGGAAGGACTGATGCTGAAGTTGAAGCTCTAATACTTTGGTCCCCTGGTGTGAAGAGCTGACTCATTAGAAAAGACCCTGATGCTGGGAAAGACTGAAGGCAGGAGGAGAAGGGGACGACAGAGGATGAGATGGTTGGATGGCATCACCAACTCAATGGACCTGAGTTTGAACAACCTCCAGGAGATGGTGAAGGACAGGGAGTCCTTCACAAAGAATCAGACAGGACTGAGCAACTGAACAACTAAATGACTGAAAAAAAATCAAGCAATTGATAAATATATTACTGAAAATATGGAGATAGATTTCTGAAGAAAAAACTAGTTATTAAAAATGTGTTACCTCTGAAGAAGGGGGATGGGTTGGGGAAAGAGGTAGGTAAGGGAACTGCTGCTTTTTTAATCTTTATCTTGTAGTACCTGTATTGTGCTGTGCTTAGCTGCTCAGATGTGTCTGACTCTTTGCAACCCCATGGACTGTAGCCCACCAGGCTCCCCTGTCCATGGGGATTCTCCAAGCAAGAATACTGGAGTGGGTTGCCATTCCCTTCTCCAGGGGATCTTCCCAACTCAGAGATTGAACCTGGGTCTCCTGCATTGCAGGCAGATTCTTTACCATCTGAGCCACCAGGGAAGTCCAGTACTTGTATTACTCTGATGGAAATCAAGTTTTAACTCATAAAAAGAGGGAAGGATTCGATTCTGCACACTAGCAGGTACCATTACAAAGCCTGTGTATGTGACACAGTCCTCAGAGAATTTACAGGTTACATGGGGAGGGAGGATGGACACAATAAGACACACGGCTTTCTGGAACAGGAAGCGGCGAGTTCATAGTGGGTTCCTTCTCAGAGCAGCTTCCTGTGGCAGTGAGTCTCAGACAGCTGCTTTCAGGCTAGACACAAAAACGCAGAGGTGAGGGAAGCGACATTGTCTATAACAGGTTTGGACCGATGATCCTCTAGATAACCTCTTGTTTCTTTGAAGTAAAGTGAAGTGAAGTGAAGTGAAGTCGCTCAGTCGTGTCCTACTCTTTGCAACCCCATGGACTGTAGCCCACCAGGCTTCTCCATCCATGGGGATTCTCCAGGCAAGAGTACTGGAGTGGGTTGCTATTTCCTTCTCCAGGGGATCTTCCCAACCCAGGGATCAAACCCAGGTCTCCCGCATTACAGGCAGATGCTTTAACCTCTGAGCCACCAAGGAAGCCCCCCTACTTAATCGATGGCTCTCACATCATGTGCAATAGGTGGCCAGATCACCTTGAATTTCACCTCCACTCAGAGAGGTCACCACCCTGTCCACATAGTTTCCTCTTCCCCATGCTGTGGCTAACCCCTTGTCTTGCTTCCTTTTCTTCCTAGCTCTTACTTGGCATTATACTATGTATTTATTTTTTGTCTCCCATCACGGAGCGTGAAGTCCATGAGGACAAGGCTTTGGTCTGTTTTGCTCATGATTGTCTCTACAAAGCCTAGGGCAGTGTCGGCACAGAGAAACAATATGTACACATATTGAATAAATGAATGAATGAATAGCTTATCTCTTCTCCAGTCTTCCCAGGGGGGGAAACTATTTCTCAAACTCCTCTTGTACGCAAAGCCAAGAAGGTATATTTCTCAATAAAGTCATCTACTGCCTTTCTCCCAGAAAACAATGGTTCATCCACCGAGTCCTCAGGTTCCCCATCTGTAGAAGGAGCCCCCTTTCCCTCCCAGAACCCTGCCAAGGGCAACTGGAAGCTTCCCACTTTGAGACAAGACCCAGGTTGCCCACAATCTCTCTTCCTTCCCCTCTGCCCCACCCCATGGGGAACAGTGTTGACAGTCCCGTCACAGCTGCCTCCATACATTTCTGGATGTCCACCACCTCGCTGGGGTAGAGCTCCACCTCCAGGCGCCTGTCAGCCTGATCCTTGTCCAGCCAGCGGTTGGCAGGGAAGGTGTACCGCTTGCCTTGGCGGGGCACGCGAATCTGGACACTGCCCAGGAACCAACTGGCATGCATGCCCGTGCTGTCGTGCCCGATTACCAGCCGGTTGATCTGGAAGGAAACACGATACATGTGAGCAAGGAGCTGGTGTAGAAGCCTCCATCTCCATCCCTACGCCCCCAGAACACCAGGGCAAGCAGCCCCTCGGCCCAGTCTCCAGCTCCTCAGGAGATGCAGGCTCAGCAGGAAGCGCTGGGTTCCAGGCCAGCCTGCCCCAACCAGCCAGGAGACCAGGGCCCCACCTCTCCAGCCTGGAGCATCTGTCCCTTTGTCTTTAGCTCAGCCCACCTCCCAGGGACATGGTGAGAAGCAAGTGGGTGTGACCAGAGCTTTGAAAGCTCCAGCATGTACTGAATGCTAGGCAGTGGATGTCCTAAGAATGTGGTGGCTGCACAAGAAAGCAAACGTTCAAAACATTAACCACTGGCTTCTGATGGCCATGTTGGTGATTTGGCTTTGTTTTGTCTTACACCATATACGGTTGCACATGTTTTTGCACGTCTTCTCTGGCACACGCATCCTATAGGTGACAATATGCAGACAGCCTTTCGGGGCTCTGCCATTCTGTGCCCAGTGCCTCCTCTCACTATTAGAAACAAGGTGTATTTTTCTCAGTAACACCATAGTTCAGTTACTTTGCTATTTTATATTTTATGTTAATCTTTGCCCACAGATGTCATAGATGAGCACAAAAATGTGCATGTTACCATCCTTAAATGTACCTCGCTCTTCAGGGTTTGAATGATATTTATGATTTTGTTTTTTTTTTTTTTAGATTCAGGCCAATTCTAACATCAGATGGAATTCTCAGATGGCCTTTGAGATCCCTTCCAGCCCCCTGGATTCTTTCTGTGGTGGTTTGGAGGGGTGGTGCTAGTTGTGAGTCTGGCGCCCAAGGCCAGATTTAGAGAATTGTCCCTCTAAGCCTTGCTCTGACTCTTCTGCGTCCTGAGCACCTATTTGCAGCTGCTATTGGAAACTCTATCACAGCTGAGCGCCTGGAGCCTGGTCCCCTGGAATCCAGGTACGTCTACAGACATAGTCTGAGAGCTTTTAGGGCGTGGGCCAAGCAGCGCAGGAGAGCTTCGCCGTCTTTCCGTGGTGCTGGCTCTGTGGCAGAGGGAAGACAGGAACAGGTGTTTTCTGCCTGTTGTGACAGAAAACGCCACGAAGGCAGGGATCATCTGTCAGCCCCATGGTGGCCAGCACCTGCCGTGGGCAACTGTTCAGTCACCAAGGCTAGAGCTTCCTGAGTACATACAATGTGCATGTGGGCGTTACTGACATAGATAACGCTAATGACAATCCCACTGGAATCCCTTCCGATAGTAGTGAGAAAACCAAAGCAAACAGAGATGAAGTAACTTGCACACGGCAGGTAAGTGGAAACACTGGGCCTCAGACCAGGCACTCAGGAGCCCAAGCCCACACTCCCAAACTTGGCCACACTGCTTGTTGAGCAGGTTTCAGAAACACAAGAAGGGCCCCAACGCCCTTCCCCACCACTTGGATGTCTCATTTATCTGCTGGCTGCTGCCAGAAATCCTTAGTTAAGGAAACAGCATTTCAGTCTACAATTACTAATTCAGCTTAAAATGTAAATACAGCCTGATCAAGGAAAATCTTGATTTAAGCTAATGAGCTTCAAGATGTAAATGACTGACGTGAAATCATTCCCCAGAGCACCTGAACTCAGGTGAGGCTCACCAAGAGGGGAGGGGTTGGCAAAGGGGAGCTTGTAACCCTCTCAGTTTCCACAAGCCACCCCGAGAGGGGCAAGTGGTAACCTGAAGCCCTGCTCAGACACTTCTAGAAAAGTTTCCAGCACTTGAGCTCAGGCAGTCAGACCCACACTTCTCCAGGTGAATGCTTAGACCCCTCACAGCACAGTCAGCCGGAGGGTGATGGTGGGGACCCATCTCTTATCTAAGACAGAATCTCTCAGGTGTGGCCTGGGAGTTCACACTGCAATAGGCTTTCTGGGTGTCACTGTGACACACACGCCAGTTTGGAACTGGGAAGCATTTCCAGCCCCTCTTTACAGCTCTCCCTCCTTCCTCCTTCCTCCTTCCCTGCACACCAGTGTCTAGGACCCAGGTCCCTCTGGTCCTGGCTAAGAAGGTAAAGGAAACACCGGACTAAGGACATGAGTTCCAGCCCCAGAGAGAGTCTGGATGCCTGAGCACTGTTCATGTGCCTCCTGCTGCTCTGGGTCATACTGGAAAACAGTGTACTGCACTAACCAAGTGGGCACTTTTCCCCTTCAAATGCGTTCACCTGTGTGTTGTGAGAGTGTGTGTGCATGCACGTATGTGTGTGTGTGTGTGTGTGTATATGTGTGTGTATGCAAGTGTGTGTATGTGTATATGTGTGTGTGCATGTATGTGAGTGTGTGTGTACATGAGTGTGTGTCTCTGTGTGCGCATGTGTGTGTGTGAGTGTGAGTGTGTGTACACAAGGGTATGTGTGTGTGTGCACCCATGTGCAGATACACGCAGGGGAATAGGCAAGACACCTTCACAGGGTCTTGGGAAAGAGACTTACAGTTCCAATGTTGAGGGTCTCCAGGGTGAACTCATCCACTCGGCTACGCTCAAAATAATCTTTCAGGTTGTTGTCAGAGACAAGAAGAACTTGCTTAATGGTGTCAGATTTGTCCCCGTAGAGCTTGATGTAGACTCTGGAATCTGTGCTGGCCCCAGGGACGTCCCCCGTCTTCAAGCTGATGTGATAGCGGAAGTCTGAACAGTCCAGGGCAGGAGGCGGGAAGGGAGGGGTTAGCGCGGGTGAGCCGCAGGGAGCTCAGGGCAGGAGGTCGATGGCCAGGGCTGGATACTCAGCTGGGAGTCGGGGGCCCAGGCTCTGGCTCTCCTCACATAGCCCTGAGACTTGGGTGGGGTGGTGGTGCTCCTACCATCTTTTGGAGTCCCCTCATCTCAAAATCAGAATTCTGATTCCTGCTTCGTCTGCCCCATAGGGTGTAAATGCGCTGAGAACAGGAAGGCATGCAAAGAATACTAAAATGTAAGAGACAAGGATTTAAAGCAAATACACAGTCACTTTCTCATCTGATGGATGAAGAAACCAAGGGAAAGGAAGCCTCTACCTCCAGGCAGAAAACACAGCACGCTACCTACATGGTGTTAGTGCCGGGTGTTCTGACCTCGGTTTTACAGGTGAGGCATTTGAGCCTTAGAAGATGTTGTTTTTGGCTCAAGATGGCAACAGTTCAGAAGGAGCCAGCCTAGCACTAAACACTAGGCAGTCATCCTTAAGCATAATACTAGTCCTTAAATTTGAGAGTGGTGTTTCCACACAGTCATTTAAGAAAGTCAACTTGTATGCATTTTTTAAAAATTGAGAAATGGAAGCTGAGTTTTATCAAATAACATTTCTGGCATGATATTGAAATAATCACAATTGCTTTCTCTGAGCTATTATGTATTAAGGTTTATATATTAAAGTAAAATAGTTGGAGATTTTTTTTTTAAGTGTCAGCTATGTGTAAATCCCTAATGTGGACCTGAAGGTCTTATTCTCACCTGAAACGCCACGCTGATGTTACTCTATCTTATGACCCCGAAAGGTCTGTGTCATCTGTCCACAAAGGAGGATAAAAGGCAACGCCTAGGATAGTCTGAGCCATGAGCCCAAGTCCGATAGCCTTGTTCCAGGGTGTGGGTCTTGGGAATGAAAAGGGAAGCACTGGAAAAGCAAGTGATGCTAGTTCCAAGGCCTGTGGTTCACAGCAGTCTCAGGGCCTTCTGGTGCTGGCAAGAAAGACTTGGAGAGAGACAGCTAAGCACAGCTGTCAGGTGACAACCCCACAGACCAGTCAGGCCCTGGAGGAGGCCAGACCTGTGGGTCTAGTCCAGGCCATCGCCCCTGGGCACACCTGACGGCCCTGAGGAGGTGGCTTCTATCTCTGCTGTAAAGATAGAGCAAGACCTGTGAAAAAGACCACTTCCTGATACCATTTTCATCTAAATCCTTTCTGAAACTCTGACTTGGGGAAGAAGGAGCCTGAAGGGTCCCTCCCTGTCGAACAGTGGGGCTTGCTGGAGTGGGAAGGCCAGGTAGGAAGACAGAGATTCCTGGGCGCTGGGCCCAGCTCCACTGCGGACTGCAGACCTGGCTCTCCTAGGAGCTCCCCTTGGCACAAACATGAGACTTGTTTCCAATGGAGGCATTTTTTTCATCTCTTAAGAACTGTTCCAGCTCTTAAATTCTGTAACTCAGTATTCTCGGAATGCAGAATTCCAACTTTGCAATTTGCTATCTGACCTCAGGAAGATATTTAGCTCCACCAGATCTGGGTCCCCCCTGACAAACTGGTATAACATTAGCTCTGCCGACTTCCAGGGTTCTTGCGGACTCACACGAGATAAAAAGTGATAAACATGTGGTCTTATTATTCATGTGAGCCCAGAAATAACTTGGGAAGGTCAGCAGAGCTGATGGCTATGCCCATTTGTCAGGTGCGGATGCAGACCTGGTGGAGCTAAGTATCTTCCTGAGGTCAGATAGCAAACTGCAGATAATACGTGATAAATATGAGGTATCAGGGGCTTCCCTGGTGGCTCAGACAGTGAAGAATCTGCCTGCAATGAGGGAGACTCAGTTTCGATCCCTGGGTCGGAAAGATCCCTTAGGGAAGGAAATGGCAACCCATTTCAGTACTCTTGCCTGGGGAATTCTATGAACTGAGTGGTGTGGTGGGCTACAGCCCATGGGGGTCTCAAAGAGTCACACACGACTGAGCAATTAACAGTTTTATGAAACCTTGGGAAAGAAACCAGGTGTTGGTATAATTGAGGATTCTGGATATATTTCTTTTAAATTTTGTCTAACACTCATGAACAAATCAAGGTTCTTGAAGAAATAACATCAGTAAGGAAAACTATTGGAGAAGGAAACAGCAACCCACTCCAGTGTTCTTGCCTGGAGAATCCCAGGGACAGGGGAGCCTGGTGGGCTGCCGTCTCTGGGGTCGCACAGAGTCAGACATGACTGAAGCGACTTAGCAGCAGCAGTAGTAGCGAGGAAAACTGTAAGACCTCTAGGATAATTCTCAGCATCGAAAAACAAGGTCCCGAATGACAGGTGCCCACCCCGGGGCCAGGCAGCATTAGCCAGTTACTGCCCTTGTTACTCTCATCGGCAGAAGCCCACAGGCGTCCAGGACCCCACATCCAGGGCTATAAAGAGGCTGTGCAGAGCTCAGACAGGCAGAGCGTTCCCGATCTCTGCCAGAGCCTCTTCCTCCCTACCCTCTGCAGTGCTGCCTTCATGGAGTGAAGCGGAGGGTGTGTGCTTTCTCCAAGGGCTAGTTTCTAGGTAGCCAGGGAAGTCCTGCCCAGGCCACCCCCACCACCTGTCCTCTGGACCACTTACTCTTCAGTGTCGCGTTGCTGTCGCTGGGCAGCAACTCTCGGACCAACTGTCCATCATCCTTATCCTTGTCCAGCCACCTGCGGGCAAACAAGGGCCATTAGCTCTCTGAGTGGGGCAGCCGACAACCAACCATCACACAATTCATGCAGAGTCACCAGGAGGCCAGAGCTGTGAACTCAGCAAAGGAAAATGGTTCTACCAGAGCTCAGAAGAAAGGATCTCAACCCAGAATGGGAGGGAGGGCTGCCCTGCGGAGGTGATAACTGGATAAAACTGGGAGGGTGATGAGGAGTTAACCAGGAGAGGAGGGAGGTGCGTTCGGAGCAAACGATGTGCTGGGACAGAACAGAGCCTCCAGGAGCAGACGGAAGGCAAGTGTGGAATGGAATGGAATGGAGCGAGCAAGTGCTGCAGGGTTGGCAGATGGGGCTGGAGAAGGGGCAGGGTCGCATGATGTGGAACCTCAGCTATCATGGTAAAGAGTCTGTCCCAAAAGCCATGAACACCTGTGTCATTACCATCAAAAAAAACCCCACCTGTTTTTCCAAAAGTTCATCATGTGCATGGTACTGTGCTAAGCGCTCTGGGGTGGGGAGAGAGCAGAGGAGATACACTGTGATGAATAAGAGACAGCCCAGCCCCTGGAGAACCTGCAGTCTAGTTAAGGAGACAGGACATAGAATAAATTCTAATTTTATCAGATAAATAACTCTTTCATAGGCATCACTTAACTAGCTTATTTTTATAGTCATCTATCTATAAGTTGGTATTACCCACTTGTTGTTCAGTCACTAAGTTGCGTCTGACTCTGTGATCCCATGGACTATACCGTCCATGGACTTCTCCAGGCCAGAATACTGGAGAGGGTAGCCTATGCCTTCTCCAGTGGATCTTCCTGACCCAGGAATTGAACTGGGGTCTCCTGCATTGCAGGTGAATTCTTTACCAACTGAGCTATCAGGGAAGCTCACACTATTAATACTATGTATTAAATAGATAGCTAGTGAGAACTTACTGTCTAGCTCAGGGAACTCAACTCAGTACTCTATAGTGACCTTAATGAGAAGGAAATACAAAAAAAGGGGGGAATATATATATATATATATATTTCACTTTGCTGTACAGTAGGAACTAACACAATATTGTAAACCAACTATGCTCCAATAAACATTAATTTAAAAGAAAAGAAGGCAAGACAGACTGGCCAAAGAACTAGATGGAGCCCAAGATAACAATGGATGTTGGACCAAATCAAGTTCAACAGAAGTTTAGAGAAATGAGGAAGGCTCATGTGAAGAGGCTCTGATCTACTTCTCAAGGATGAATGAGATCTGCCAACAAGAAGAAGTTGGGTCTGCACCCTGAAGGGTGGGAGGGGGCTTGATGGCTACGACTCGTCAGTACATTAGAGTGGGCCCCAGTAGATGCCAGCAGGAAAGACATTGAACCAATTTGCCCGAAAAGCACTGTTCCCACTGAGCACAGGGACCCAGGCTGAGAAATCAGACAGTTGTGCAGGCAGGAGTTATCCAGGCCCCAGTACTCAAGATGGCCTGCGATACTGGGCTGATGACAACAGAAGACACTCTCAGTGTTCTCCAGGGCAACAGGGAAACCAAGACACTCGCTTCTTGTCCAGGGGGTCACCCATTTGTCTGTGTCTTGGTGCTTATCTTTGCAGTCACTCCTGTTATAAACCCAAGAGGGAGGCAACTCCTGGCCATGCAATGTATCAAAGGAAGCCGAGGCACTGCCGCCTCCCCAGCGCTCCTGACCTGGAGCTCAGGCTTCCCTAAACCATGGTCCACTTTACCAATACGCTGCCTCCTCTTCCCTTGGGTCAATGCGGGTGACCTTGTGGTCTCTCCCATCCCTCTCTCAAACCCTGCCTCCCCAGGCACGTGATCTCTAGGACCTTGCTATCAGTTAGCTGTTAGCTAGCATCAACTACAACATGTAAAATAGATAAGCAACAGGAATCTACTGTATAACACTAGGAACTAAATTCTATAACCTACAATGGAAAATAATCTGAAAGAATACAACTGAGTCACTGCTCTCCACTTGAAATTAACACAGTATTTTAAATCAACTATACCTCAATTAAGAAAAAATTAGCTGACCACTAAGTTTTCATGCTTCCCATGAGCTTTCACACTGTGAATCTAAGACATGAAGATACAAACTCTTGGCTTTGATGACAGGAAGGGAGAGATTTGGGGGAGTGAGCAGTGCTGGTTAGAGCCCCTCAGTCAAGCTCTGATTGTCCTGCTGAGGTCGCTGCGGCATCTCCCACAGACCTGGAGGCCGCTGTGGCGCAGCCCTGGCCGAGCGCTCATAGGACGAACCGGGAGGATGGACCACCATCCTCATCCATCCTCAGCCATCACAAAGCCCCATCTCTCCCTTCTTGTCCTCCACCACTTCTCCATCCCCAGGCCCTCCCCAGCAGCAAAGGAAACCATGACCTGTCATTTCAGTTTCCACCTAAATACTCGCAGGATATTAATACATATTTCCAAATATAAGCCGCTTTCTTTCAGCTTCAGACACTTCAGCCCAGTTTCAGCGTGAGACGTGAAAGAGATAAGCCAGTCTGCTGGAGCTTTTATTATTCTTTCCCTGGGCTCACAAAAGTGTGGAAGTATGCACACACATGTACACACATACACACTCACACATAAACACACGCATCTATATAGCTAAGATGTTCACCACTCCCTGATCCTGGCAGAGAAGTTCTGACAGTAGATGCCATAACCACACACCTCAGCAAGACAGAAGAATCCAAGGCCTGCAACCTGAGCTGGGGAAGATCAAAGCTGACGGGCCTGGTGTACCTGAAACACGGGAACTCCACGTTGTCGCTCTCAGGCTGCCCCTCCTCTCTCACCAGCACCCGCTCCAGGAACCAGCCGCTGCCGCTGCCTTTGCCGTCGTGTCTGATCCTCACCCGCCTCACCTTCCGCATGGTGACAGACTCGATGGTGAACTCATCGGCCTACGGGGAGACAGCAGGGGCAGATGGACAGTGGCTCTCCTGGGACCCAAACACCAAGGGGAGAGCCAGGCCCAGAAACCCTACAAGCCATAGCTGATGGGTTGGGCTACTGGTCTTTCCCGGGTGGGCCAGGAGCTACCAATAAAGAACAGATTGCCCTCCACCCCAGTTTCTCCCACTGGAACATCATTTGATGTCAAGTTCTCAGCAACTGAGACCTGCATTTCTTGGCTAAACAATGGCCATTCCCTGTGATCTCCTTTTAAAAGGCAAATCCCCCAGGAGGATTAACACATCAAGCTGTCAACAGTGACTAACCATTCATTGTGAATTCATTCCTTGGCTAATCTCCTCTAGCTCTTTGCTGCAGAAAGACACTGGGCCCTTTTGAGAAAGGGAATGACTGGGGGGAACCAGGGGTCTTGTTAATTTCAGTTTTTTCTTGCCAACGCAGCAGTGGCTACAAAGTCACCAAGTCTATAGGAGCATACCCTGGGGACAGGAACTCGAGGGTGGGATTCATGGCAGGAGTCAGAAGATGTAGCAAGAAAATAATGAGAAAGGATGGAAGGAGACCTCCACTCACATTCCGGGGCTTGCCCTGCCCTCACCAAGGAAGGGATGGCAGAGGAAGGAGAGGACCAAGGCTTATCAAGTCTTCATCTGATGACCAACCTTGGCCTCACAGTTTTGCAGCCACACAGCTCTTTACAGAGGAGGACATGGCAGTATTCTTGCCTGGAGAACCCCATGGACAGAGGAGCCTGGCAGGCTGCAGTCTGTAGGGTCTTAACGAGTCAGACACGACTTAGCACACACACACACTGTGCTGTGTGCCAGATCTGCTAGGGCAGCGCATCCGACATCCTCACAACAGCCAGCCACAGGTAGGCACCCTTTACCCACTTTAGAGGCTCAGGGAATGGAGTGACTGGCCCCAGTCTGCCTGACTCTTTCCCTGCTGTTTCACACAGCCTCCCCAGTCAACCCAGCTGATGGCTGGGGAAACGCCCAGCGCAATGTCATGCGGCCGACAGGAGAACCTAGTTCTCCCACTTCCACGTTTAGTATCTTTCTTGGTTTTTCTCTTAAAAAGGAAATGAATAAGGTGCCTCCAGTGGTCATGCCTAGTGGAGAAGGCAGTGTTCTCAAGCAGGCCCTCAGATGCCCCAGCTTCCTGCAAGCCTGGGATCTCCAGGTCACTGTAAGGTGCCCAGCTTCCTTCCTACCTGCCCGCCCTGAAGTCCTCCTGCTTTGCCCTCTTCTCAAAGCTCAGGGGTGGGAAGAGGATTGTGATCCCTTGGGGTAGCTCTCCAGCTCCCAGTCTTAGGAGCCTGGTGGGTGTCGGGCATGCAGTTCCCTGTTCCCTCCCCCAGAGCCAGCCCCTCTGATGGCCGAGGCCCGAACCAGTGGGCAGCTCTACCTGGAGCAGGGAAGACCAAGGAAGAGCGGGTGGGGCTGGTGGGGCGAGGTGCCGCTGCAACTTACATTGCCCTTCTCAAACAGGTCGGTGTTATTCCTGCAGTTGTAGAGCAGCCGCTCCCCTGTGTCCCCCACATCACCGTAAAGGCAGAGGTAGACGTTGGCGTCCGTGCCCGCACCTTCGAGTTCCCCAGTGCACACAGTCACGCGGTACCGGGCCACTGGCAGGTAGAGAGAGACCGCTGACTGCCAGCCCCCTGCTCCCAGCGCTGGCCCTGCTGCTTCCCCTTTCAAGCACTGCTTTCCCCTCCTCCATCCAGCTTCCATCCAGGGCTGACCTTGCTCCTTCCCTTGGCTGCCTCAGGACAATGAAGGGCCAGCTCAGCTGTGAATCTCTGTCCCAGACAGTTCAGAGATTCCTGCTCCTGGCTAACCATCAGAACTCCATGGAAAATGTTTATAAGAATTCCGATTCCTGGGCCCTGCCTCAGACTTCTCAAATCTTAGTTCTCGAGTGGGACGCCTAAAACTGCATTGTTCACAAGCTCCCCCCAGGGGACTCTGGTGAAGCTGGCAGTGTTTGGGGACCACAGGTCTAATTCAAACATTTTGGCACTTGATTCCATTCCAGCCCAGGAGACTTTATTTTGCCTTAGGTTGTTCTCCAATTCATATGTGCCCTGTCTTCTTAAGAAAAGTAAGATAGCTTTTCTTTTGAACAAGAACTGAGCCTTCTCTTCTCTTCAGAACTCCCCAGTGCTAAGGACACACCAGGAAGAGAAGCAGAGAGAAAGCCACAAAGTGTGGCCTCCCCAGAAAGATCAGAAGCGTCTTCCCACATTGAAAATAGACTGTCGGGGGCAGCCCACATCCTGCACATCACAGCCTTGCTTCCACTTAAAATAAGCTTCAGAGTGAAATTCATTAATCCATTTGCCCCCTATCTGTTTACCTAGGCCTAGTAGGGGGAAGGCACTATGCCAGGTGTAATGAGCAAGACAGACAAACTCTTGCCCTGTGGCACTTGCATTAGACTTGAGAATGGAAGACTGGAGAGGAGAGATGGACAGGAAAATCATAAATTAAGAACAGGGAAGTCTCTGAATTATATCTGTAACAAAGATGACACCTTGAAGTGATGCCACAGAGTGTGCTAGAAGTGAAGAGAAGGGCGGTGAGGGGGTGAAAATGATTTAGAGATGCAGAAAAGCTTGCTGTGAGGAGGCAAGGCTTGGACTAAGGTATTAGTGATAGAGCCAGCCACCGGTGCTGTGAAAGAAGAGGGTTCTGCTAACTGTGAAGCCCCAGTGTGGGTACGGAGACTATAAAGTGGGAATGAGCAGCTATGTTCCAGGAGCAGAGAGAGCAAGGCCAGTGTGGCTGGAGTGGAGGAAGCAGCAGGGGATGATGTGAGGTCCAGAAGTGAACAGGGGCCAGAAAGGGGCCTGTGATGTGTGACGGGTCAGGTAAGACATGTGGCTTCCTTTGCTTATTGTTTTTAGTAGTACAGGAAGCCAGTATAGGGTTTAAGCAAGGAAGTAACTTGGCCTGATCTATGTTTTAAAGAGCATCTGGTCGCTATGCGGAGAGCCGATTGTAGGGGATGAAGGAGAGAATCAGAGAGGACAGTTAGTGGAATAATTACAGTAGTCTAGGAGATCAGCCCTGGGATTTCTTTGGAATGATTCTAAGGCTGAAACTCCAGTACTTTGGCCACCTCATGAGAAGAGTTGACTCATTGGAAAAGACTCTGATGCTGGGAGGGATTAGGGGCAGGAGGGGAAGGGAACGACCGAGGATGAGATGGCTGGATGGCATCACCGACTCGATGGACGTGAGTCTGAGTGAACTCCGGGAGTTGGTGATGGACAGGGAGGCCTGGTGTGCTGTGATTCATGGGGTCGCAAAGAGTCAGACACGATTGAGCGACTGAACTGACTGAACTGAACTGAGAAAAGAGAGAGGGTACCTAGGACTGGGAGTGCAGTGGAGATGGAGAGAAGTCAGTAGATTAGAGACACATTTTTGAGGTAGAAAGAACAGATCAGTGACAGATTAGATAGGTAATTATGGGAAAGAGAGGAACCAGGGCTGATGCCTGGGTTTTTGGCTTAGGCAACTAGGTGAACAGCATTGCCAAGAAGTAGGGACGTCTGGGAAGAAGGATAAACTTGGAGGTAAAATTCAATAGTTCTGTTTGTTCATTATAAATCTGAGATGCCTATTAGATCAGGGGTCCTCAACCCCCAGGCCAAAGACCGGTACCTGTCTGTAGCCTGTTAGGGACTGGGCCACACAGCAGGAGGTGAGTGGTAGGTGAGCAAGAGAAACTTCATCTGTATTTACAGCCACTCACCCTTGCTTTGTATTGCCACCTGAATTCTGTGTCCTGTTAGATAAGAGGTGGCATTAGATTCTCGTAGGAGTGCAAACCCTACTGTGAACTGAGCATGCGCGGGATCTAGGCTGTGCACTCCTTATGAAAATCTAATGCCTGATGATCTGAGGTGGAACTGAGGCAGTGAAGCTAGTGCTTGGGAGAGGCTGCAAATCAGATTAGCATTAGCAGAGAGGCTGACTGAACAGAGACCGTAATAAATCAATTGCTTGCAGACTCATACCTAAACCCTATCAGTGAGTGGAAAGTAACAAGCTGCATCTGGTGGCAGGCTTTAAGTCAGAATCCAACACTTACTTGAGTCCATGCATGGCCCACCCGTCATTTTATTTACCACGTCCATCCATGCCTCTTTCTCACTCTGCACACTTTTCTCAGTCACAGTTTTGGCAAGCCCACAAGCTAACCCTAGCCAAAATGAGCAAAAAATAAACATCACTGGGGAGTTTCTTTGGAAATGGGTGAAGACCCAATGATGAGACAGAAGACTCTGAGGCTGCCTGGTGGCTCAACTGGTAAAGAATCTGTCCCCAATTCAGGAGACCTGGGTTCGATCCCTGGGTTGGAAAGATCCCCTGGAGGAAGAAACAGCTACCCACTCCAGTATTCTTGATGGAGAATCCCCAAGGACAAAGGAGCCTGGTGGGCTATAGTCCATGGGGTTGCAAAGAGTTGGACATGACTGAGCGACTTTCATTTCATTTCACAAAAAAGTAGGCTGCACTTCAAAGAAAATACCAAGAGTCCTACTTAAACTACACATTCATTTCAACTGGTGATTCACATTCTCCAAGCCCATTTGGTAAAATATGTGGCAACCAGCTATCCAAAAAAACCATGAAACCTTCTAAACTTCTTCATCTCATGGATACCAAGCACCCTGCATTAAAAGATAAGCCCTTGGAGTTTTTCAGAAGAAAAAAAAATGGGAACACGAAGAACAGATGCAATTATTGAAGGGCACCACTTTATCAAACGTGTCTACACTGAGAGCATAATTCTTAGTGCCTAATCGCATTGCTAGAGCTGGAAGCCCTTTAATATTGATGAAGAGCTGATCCTGCCTGTTACTAAGGACATTGTTGTGAGCCTTAAGGAGAGACTGCAGCGCAAAAGGTGGCACGTGTTCCTCTTTTGCCCAGCACCTTGACTAGATGAATGGATGAATGATGTCCCCTGAAATAACAGGGGATATTGAGGTGCAACTGTTAGGATTAGAGAGTCACCATGGTATGGAATCCAGGTTGATGAGTCTACCGATGATGACAACAAGGCAGCAATCCTTGTTTTTGTGAGAGATGTTTTTCAGGAGGATGTGCATGAGGGTATGTCACGTGCACTTTTGTAGCCAACCAACACCAGAGCTCAAGTCTTTGAATGACTACATATCAGGAAAACTGAACTGGTCATCCTGTGTCAGTATATGCATGGGCGGAGCAGCTGCCATGACCAGACAACTTTCTGGTTTCACTACTCGGGTAAAAGAGGTTGCTTCTGACCATAAACCTACACTCTGTGTCATCCACAGAGAAATGCCGGTTAGCTGAAAAATGTCACCTGAACTTAACAATGTTTGGCAGGTTGTGATTAAAATGATCAACGCCATTAAAGCACGTGACCTTAACTCATGTCTGATTACACAGCTCTGTGAGGAGATGGACACAGAGCTCACATGCCTTCTCTTATACACAGAAATGAGATGGCTTTCTAAAGGAAGATCACTGACCAGAGTGCTTTAGTTACAAGGGCCACTGCAGAGATCTCTTCCAGGAAAACAGTCACTATCAGGCAGCACATTTTAGTGACACAGAATTGGTTGCAAAACTTGCTTACTGCGTGATATATGCAACCTGCTCAACAAACACAGTCTGTCACAGGGGGAAATGGCACTGTTTCCAAGTCAGCAGATAAAGTGGCTGCATTCAAAGCCAATCTGGAACTATGCGGCTGATGAGTGAACATTGGGATTTTTGACATGTTTCAAACATTAGCAGAGATTTTGAAAGAGACTGAGCCAGCACCTTCTTTCTCCCAGCTTGTGCATGATCACCTATCTCAGCTTTCAAAAGACTTGGAGCATTACTTTCCAACCACAAAAGACTCACAAACTGCAAAGGAACTGATCCGTGAACCATCAGTGAATAAGCCAGGTGAGTTGACTTTGTCTGTGCCAGAAGAGGATCACAGATGACGGTGGCCTTAAAAGTGTGTTGGGCAACTTCAAATCTCCATACTTTCTGGATTAAAGTCAAGGTGGAATATCATGAGATTGCCAAAAAAGCACTGAAAAGCCTGCTTTCATTTCCAACATCTTATCTTTGTGAAGCAAGGTTTTCTGCAGTGACAGCAATCCGAATGAAATTACAGAGTAGACTGGACATCGGCAGCACACTTTGGGTGTCACTTTCTCCCATTGCCCCCAAATGGGACCACCTAGCTGCAGAAAAACAAGTTTAAGGCTCACTGATCCTGCATTGTAGTGAGTTGTATAATTATCTCATTATATATCACAATGTGATAATAGTAGAAATAAAGTGCACAGTAAATGTACTGTGCTTAAATAATCCCCAAACCATCCCCACCCCAGTCCAAGGAAAAATTGTCTTCCTTGAAATCAGTCCCTGCTCCCAAAATGGATGGGAACTGCTGCATTTAACGATCATAAAGAGAGGTCAAGATGGCAAGTTGAATATGTGTGGAGGGTCAGGACTGTTGACATGACTTTCATCATCATAGGCGTGTAGATTCCACTGAAAGTCACAGTGCCAGATGAGGCCCTCTGTGGAGAGGATGCAGACTGTAGAGGAGGACTGTGGAGGGATGCCCACTTTAGAGGTCGAGCCCAGAAGCTAGAAACTCAGGTGAGAAGCAGCAGCCAGTGAAGCAGAGGGATTGTGCTCTGAATCTAAGACTGCTCTAAAAAGTCTATTTTTTTTTTTAATGAAGGGGCTATTAAGGCATTCCCAGATAAACAAAAACTAAAAGAATTCATCATTAGCAAATCTGCTCTGAAGGAAACATTAAAGGGAGTCCTTCATATTTGACGCTAGACAGTAACTTGAACACACTCAGACATAAAGAGAATGAGGAAAAGCAATGATAGAGGTGTATTTTAGACAGTATATTTTAATTTTTGTTTGTACCCTTTTTTCCTCATATTTTATATAAAAGACAACTGCATAAAGCAATATATATATAATTGCATTGGTGGGTTTATAATGTACGAAAATGTAATTTGTAGGGCAATATAGCATGAAGGAGGAGAAAGAAACAAACCTACACCAGAGCAGAGTTTCTGTATATTATGGAAAATAAGTTGGTATTAATCCTAACTAGAATGTTGCAAGTTGTTAATTGTAATTCCCTGGTATAATTCCCCAAGTGTAATTCTTTCCAATAAGAAAATAATTTATATAAATAAAAAGAAACAAGGGAACTAAAATTATATTTTAGAAACTAATATAAAAGAAAGAATAAGAAAGGGACAACAAAAAACTTATGACATATAAAAGGCAAATAGCAAAATGGCAAACTTAAATCCTGCCTTATTAGTAATTACCTTAAGTGTAAATGGACTAATTATTTTAATCCAAAGGCAAGATGTGATGATAATCTGACAGAGATAGGATGGATCCCCCTACTCCACATTTGATCAGAAATCAAGGTTAATGATGCTACATATGTACCAAGAGTGGACATAGATGATTTTTCATATAATGAGGAGTTCTGGGAGAGCATGATAAACCTCAAGCAGGTCCAAAACTGGCTTGCGATAGCAGGGAGGGATGACTGGCTTGGGGTATGGTGGTTGTTGCTGCTGCTGCTGCTAAGTTGCTTCAGTCGTGTCCAACTCTGTGAGACCCCAGAGACGGCAGCCCACCAGGCTCCCCCGTCCCTGGGATTCTCCAGGCAAGAACACTGGAGTGGGTTGCCATTTCCTTCTCCAATGCATGAAAGTGAAAAGTGAAAGGGAAGTCATGCAGTTGTGTCTGACTCCTAGCGACCCCATGGACTGTAGCCCACCAGGCTCCTCCATCCATGGGATTTTCCAGGCAAGAGTACTGAAGTGGGGTGCCATTGCCTTCTCCGGTGTATGGTGGTTAGGGGGTGGGAATTTCTTCACGTGGGTCGTTGTATGGCTTGAACTTTCCACCAGTGTGAAGGAAGGGAACATCCAGGCTTTCTCACCAAATTGCCCAGATATCAGGCAGAAAATGAGAAAGATTGGTGTGGCTAGAAAGCTGTCAGAAGTCAAACATAAAAATAATTCATGCTCCTTATTATACAGAGATTGACAGAATGAATAATGGATCTTGCTATCTGATATGTGGAAGAGACACACTTTAGGTACAAAGACACAAATAGGTTGAAAGTAAAAGGATGGCTCAGGAAGAGATAGACACTCTGTATGACAGACTCTAGGTTCATGCACATCACTACAAGTGACCCAACTTTGTCCCTTTTATGGCTGAATAATATTCCATAGTATATATGAACCATGTCTTCTTTATCCATTCATCTGTCTATGGACATTTAGGTTGCTTTCATGTCCAGACTATTGTAAATAGTGCTGCAATGAACGCTGGGGTACATGTGTCTTTTTGAACAGGTATCCAGGTTGGGAAGAAGTAAAACTATCTCTGTTCATGGACAACATGACTTTGTATAATGAAAATCACAAGGAATCTACTAAAAATGATCAGAACCAATAAATGAGTTCAGCAAAGTCATGGCATACAAGATCAAGATAGCAAAATCAACTGTATTTCTATTACCTTGCAAAGAACAATCTGAAAATAAAACTAATAAAACATTTCCATTCAAAATAGCATTAAAGAGAATAAATGAAAGTGACAGTTGTTCAGTCGTGTCCGGCTCTTTGTGACCCCATGGACTCTACAGTCCATGGAATTCTCCAGGTCAGAATATTGGAGTGGGTAGCTGTTCTCTTCAGGGTAACTTCCCAACCCAGGGATTGAACCCAGGTTTCCTGCATTGCAGGTGGATTCTTTACCAGGTGAACCACCAGGAAACCCCCAAAAGATTAAATACTTGACAGATAATTTTTTAAAATATTTATTTGACTGTGCTGGGTCTTAGCTGTGGCATGTGGGATCTAATTCCCTGACTAGGGATCAAACCCAGGGCCCCTGCATTGGAGCGTGGAGTCTTAGCCACTGGACCACTGAGAAAGTCCCTTAACAGATGATTTAAGAAAACAAGTGAAAACCAATTAATAAGTCATGGAGATGTACAGTATAGCAACTAACACTAATAATACTGTACTGCATGTTTGAACATCGTGAAGAGAGTAGAAGGCAAAAGGAAAAGAGGGCATCAGAGGATGAGATGGTCAGACAGCATCAATGACTCAATGGACATGAACTTGAGCAAACTCTGGGAGATGGTGGAGGACCGGGAAGCCTGGGGTGCTGCAGACCGTGCTGCCACAGAGTCAGACACGACTTAGCAAATCAACAAACAGAAGACAGTATGTCTTAAAAGTTCTCATCACAAGAAAAAAATTATGTAGCAACATATGGTGATGGATGTTAACTAGACTCACTGGGGTGATCACTTCACAATATATACAAATATTGAATCATTATGTTGTATACCTGAAACTAATTATGCCTCAATAAAAAAGAAAGACATGTGTAAAACGTATACTCTGAAAACTAAAAAACTGTTGAAAGAAATTAATGATGATTTAAATAAGTGGAAAAACATCCTGTGTTCTCGAATTGGAAGACTTAACATCCTTAAGTCTTAACATCGCTGCAGTCCATTGGGGTCTCATCATTAAGCTCCAATTGCATCATTAAGGCAATACCTCTCAAACTGACCTACAGGTAAAAACGAATCTCTATCAGTCTTAGTTGACTTCTTTGTAGAAATTGACAAGCCATCTCTAAAATGCATATAGAATTTCAAGGGACCCAAAAGAGCCACAACAAAAAGAATATTAAAGAAGAAAAACAAGAGTTGGCAAGGATGTAGAGAGATTAAAACTCTCATACAATGCTGATGGAAATGCAAAACGTGCAGCTGTTTTGAAAAACAGTAGGATAGTTTCTCAAAACTCAAAACAGAATTGCCACATAGCAGTAGTTTGACTCATGGATATATATCCAAAAGGATTAAAAACATATGTCCACACAAAAGGTTGCACACAAATGTTCATAGTCACATTATTCATAATAGCCAAAACGTGGAAACAACCCAAATGTCCATCAACAATTGAATGCAGTCTCTCTACACAACGAACTACTATTCAGTAATTAAAGTAAACGAAATGCTGCTACATGCTACAAGGTGAATGATGTTTAAAAACATTCAGTTCAGTTCAGTCGCTCAGTCGTGTCCGACTCTTTGCGACCCCGTGGACTGTAACCTACTAGGCTTCTCCGTCCGTGGGATTCTCCAGGCAAGAATACTGGAGTGGATTGCCATTTCCTTCTCCAGGGGATCTTCCCGACCCAGGGATCGAACCCGGGTCTCCCGCATTAGAGGCAGACGCTTTAACCTCTGAGCCACCATTATGCTCAGTGAAAGGAGACAGAGCACCGAACATCTGATGCTTCAGCATTGTGGTGCTGGAGAAGAATCTTGAGTCCCTTGGTCTGCAAGGGGATTGAACCAGTTCAATCCTAAAGAAATCAAGCCTGAATATTCACTGGAAGGACTGATGCTGAAGCTGAAGCTCCGATACTTTGGCCACCTGATGTGAAGAGACAAATCATTGCAAAAGACTGTGATGCTGGTAAAGATTGAAGGTAAAAGGAGAAGAGGGCATCAGAGGATGAGACGGTTGGATAGCATCACTGACTCAATGGACATGAATCTGAGCAAACT
Source organism: Cephalophus harveyi (assembly GCA_006410635.1). NCBI lineage: Eukaryota > Metazoa > Chordata > Mammalia > Artiodactyla > Bovidae > Cephalophus > Cephalophus harveyi. The sequence goes on from SJYT01021088.1 coordinate 414,647, forward strand.
CCAGGGGACAGTGAAGGAGAAGGAAGCCTGGAGTGCTGCCGTCCACTGGGGTCTCAAAGAGTTGGACACAACTTAGTAACTAAACAACAAAGTAAAAGAAAGAGACATAAAAAGTCTTACATTAAATGATTTCACTCATGTGAAATGTCCAGAACAGGCACATCTAGGGACCAAAATAGATAATTGGTTTAAACAGATGGGTAAGTACAGAGCTAAGGAGTAAGGTGGGGAATGGGTGTGACTTCTATTGGGCATGTGGTTTCTTTCAGCGGAAATGAAAATGTTCTGAAAGTTGATAGTGGTCATGAAGCGTGGTTCTATCAATATACTAAAAGCCACTGAATACTTTAAATAGATGACTTGTATGAACATGTATCATACCTCAATATAGCTGTTGTTTTTTTAAAATGAACACTACTCATCCGTGGTCCATCTGAAATGAAGATAAAGTACATCAGAAATGATGTACCACTAAGCTGATTTCAATGCACAATTTTTCTTTTGGTCATATATCCATTTTATTTGGCAATATGAAGACATCTGAAAATTAAATTTGACCTTTAAATATAAGAGTCTGAAGATACAGTGTCTGAGCAAAAGCACTTGTTAGAAGAAAAGGTCAAGGACAGCAGCTTATCTGAAGACCTGCCTGACTGGGGCTGAAGCCAACAAGGGGGAAAGGTCTTGCTTCCAACACTGCCTCTTTGGGGGACAGCACCTGGCATTCAACCATTGCTATCTCTCCAATCAACTCTGCTAAAATACAGAAGCTATGTGTTTTAAACTTTCAGCCTTAGCATAAACAAAACTGATGTTTTTGTGTTAAACTCCCAGCGATAGGCGTTGTTAACAGTAATCGGAACAAATAATGGTAACTGGATTGAGTAATGAAACGTGGAAGCACAAAAGGGAAGGGGGCATGCCTGTCTCACTTCATTCTGAATTTTGATGAAGGTCGTTTTGCCTTTTCCTGTTGTAACTATTAGGCCCTTCCCAGAAGCAAGCTAATAAGGGAATTCAGAAATCCCTGTGCCTGGGAATTTCAGTCCCCTTTATTCAGGAGTTCAAAGGTCTGTTTGCCTGGACGTTGTCAGGGGTCCCAATCCTCTCTTGGTGGGAGGGGGCCCTCCCAGCCCACCTGCCACTAAGGTTTCAAGCTCCTTCCTGGCGAGAAGCCTGTGGGCAATTAAAGATGATTTTAACCATTAGTTATCAGCAGTGAAAGACTTCAAACAGACAGTAAGTACTGGAGCCTCTTGTACTTTAATTTTAAAATTACAGTTCAGCCTGATTAGCAAGAAGCTACAATTTCCAGCACTTGAGTCCAGTGGTCTCTTGCCCGCTCATCAGTGGTACGAAATCACTTCTGCTGGGCACACACTGGAGAATGCTAATTTTATCAGTTTTGCTATCTCATCTAGCTCCTGAGGGAAAGGCAAGGTGGAAATAAATTGTGGGCTGGTGAGTGTTTTGTCCGTGTTTCCTGGTCTGCATTAATCAGTGCGATCACCCCCGGTGGCATCCTGGCTCTCAGACGTGGTGTTAATTGCTTGTTTGACTGACCCTTGTTTTTTAAGTAAACTAGGAGTACACAGTTTCAAACCTAGAGAATTGGTTTTAAATTGGTATTTACTCATCTTACATGAGCCCAAGGCTCTCCCCAAGAGATTTCCAGGAAGCCCTGCATGTTATTCACTGGGTCAGGATACCAACTGGGCAAGTGAGGCATTGCCACCACCTCTATTTATTGTTACAAAGAAGCATCCAGACCAGAAAAGAAGATCTGAATTCCTGTAGAGGTGAGTGAGGACATGGGTATGTTCCAAGAACAAGAGAAATTTATGTGGGCCAAAAAGAACAGTTGAGGGAAAGAAATTCAAGTTGGTATGGGCTCTAAAGTACTGCCCAGGACCCCCCGAAGACATTAAAATGCCTTTATAGCCAGAACAAACAGCTCTTCTGTTACGAACCCAGGTCCTGGGACTCTAATCAATAGAAATTGGTAAGAGGCCAGAAAAGAAATTCAGGCAAGGCTTTACAAGTGCCCTTGCTCGCTCTCCGAGGAGGGCAAGCTGGTTCCTTAAACGGGATGAGGCTAGTGGCAGACTGGTGGCTCTGACTGGAGGAGCGGCTTAGGTGGCCTGCCCACCCCCTTGGTGGTGCTGTGTGCAGGGGTCATGCCCAGTATCCTGCTTTTGCTCCCTGCGACTCAGAAATGGCAGTTGGTTTGCGGCTTTTTTGTATCTGTGGTTCACAATTGCCCCAACTGCTGTATGTGTGCAGCTATTTTTAGCCCCCTGTAGCTTCCTTGTATTATGTTGCTAGAGGTGCAAGCACTCCAGTAAAGGGTGCCAGGTCTTGACTTAGCTCACTTCAATCCAATACTAGTCATTACAGAATTTTTTTAATTGCCCTTTTCTTGTAATAGTATCATAGAAGGCAAAAACAAACAAGCGTGTTTTTGTATGTAACCTATGGAAACGCACTTCCTCCCCACCCCTCCCACCATGATCTCTTCTAACCTTTCAAATCCCTACTTCCAACTCCCAGCTTCTTCACAGGAAGCTCATCTCCCCACTGTGTCCACAGCATTCATTCAAATCCCGCCAGTTCCACCTGCGAAGTATTTCTTGAATTTATGTTCTCCTCTGTAGTCGACTTGGTCCTTGCCCAATTTCAAGATCGTGTCTTCTCCCCACTGGATGATTTCTTAAAGGCCTGTTCCTAAAACACATCCTCCAGACACCCACAAGTCCTTGACAGAGCAGGAGAAACATAGAGAAGAGGAGCTGGATGGAGTTCAAGGTCAAGGGTGGTATACATGTCATCAAGGGCATGAGAAGCCTAGGAGCGCAAGAGCCCGAGTTGGAGGTGGAGACTGAGTCAGAGCTCAGAGGAGCAGCTCTGTGGGATGAGCCCGAGTGAGGTCCTGAGGAGTGACCGGTGGCCTGGGAGGGAGGTGAGGGCACCAAAGCGGACGAGGACTAGCATGCAGATGAGCAGATTTTCCACTTGGACGTTGATGAGTGGAACAAAGTCTCTCAAGTTTTGATATGTGCAAAAATTACTTGGTGTGCTTGATAACAATACAGATTACCAGACAGAGACCTCAGAGAGTCTAGTTAGTATTATCTGAGATTGGGCCCAGGCATCTTTGTTTTAACAAACATTCTGGGCAACTTTGATATAAACAGGCTCTTGACCACACTTTGAGAGATACTCTCTAATGCAGGCTGAATTGTGTCCCCCTCATATCCATATCCACTCCAATACTCTTGCCTGGAAAATCCTATGGATGGAGGAGCCTGGTAGACTCCAGTCCATGGGGTCACTAAGAGTCGGGCACGACTGAAGCGACTTAGCAGCAGCATATCCATATGTTAAAGTCTGTGGGGAAATTAACAAGATCGCGCCAGTCAGGCTCTCTCATTTCTCCCCTCCCCCCCTCCAGGCTCTCATGCCCGCTGGCCCCATGTTCTGTAAACAATGACTTTGCACGGTTATGTAACAGCCGAGACCACTTATAGCACTGCGCATGAGCGTCATGAGGTACTCAACTTGGTCACAGGCTACTTTGTGCGGTAGGCCTATATGAGCTTCACCTGGAAGGGCCCTGAAGGGTTGGGTGTGCTTATGTTGGGTTATGTTATATCTGTTGCTACAGCTGCCGTGCCAGCCAGGAGAGAATAAACATGTCTCCAGTTCCTACGGCTCCTCGAGCCTTCTTCCAGTCTCCTGGGTCGAGCCTTGCCTACCCTGGGTTCAGCGAACAGTGTGCACAGTGAGATACAGTGAGACAATTGGCATCACCAACAGGATCAACAAGACAAAGTCACAACCCCCAGGGCCTCAGAATGTGATTGTGTTTGGAGGTTGGACATTTAAAGAGGTAAACAAGATAAAATGAGGTCATATGTGTGGACCTTCATCCAGCATGATGGGTGTCTTTTTAAGAAGAGACTAGGACACAGACGGCACCCCACTCCAGGGTTCTTGCCTGGAGAATCCCAGGAACGGGGGAGCCTGGTGGGCTGCAGTCCATGGGGTCGCGAAGAGTCGGACACAACTGAGCGACTTCACTTTCACTTTTCACTTTCATGCATTGGAGAAGGAAATGGCAACCCACTCCAGTGTTCTTGCCTGGAGAATCCCAGGGACGGGGGAGCCTGGCGGGCTGCCATCTATGGGGTCTCACAGAGTCGAACACGACTGAAGCGACTTAGCAGCAGCATCAGCAGCAGGACACAGAGAGGAGCACAAACAGAGAAAATCATTTGAGAAGATGGTCATTTACAAGGCAAGGAGAGAGGTCTCAGGAGAAAGCCAACCTGCCAACACCTTAATCTTGAACTTCAGCTTCCAGAACTATAAGAAAATAAATTTCCATTGTTTCAAAATCCCTGTCTATGGTATTATGTTACAGCACCCCAAGCAGACTAATTCGCTATTCTAGAACAATGGTAGAAGTGGGGGATTTAGAGAATGACCAGGGGACACTGTGCAAACGAGATGCAAATGAGCTGGGACAGAGGCCCCCCCATGGGCGGTGTGAGCTTTGAGGCTGGAAGTGCAGAGAGAGTCAGGAGAATGCCCCCTCTCGCGAGTCCCACAGCTGTGAGGACAGAAAACTGGGTTTTGGGAGAAAGGGAGTCATGCTTTAGTCAAGGCAAGGAAGAGACGGAGGTAAAAGAACAGCCTGGGCATTTAAGTAAAAGTGGCAGCTTTCTCTCTGAAAAAAAATCTCACTAGAATGACAGCATACCGGTATTTTAAAGATTTAACCAAACATAAAATTGTCACCAGTAAAGCCTGGGGAGAGGGATGAATATAGACAGCAGCAACCAAATTTCAGAAGCTGGGGCACAGCTAGAAGAGTGACTAATCCCTTAGCACAGTGGGTCCTCACCGGGACCCCTAGCAATTTGTTGGATAAACAAATTCCTGAGCTCCCCACCCCAGACCCACTGAATTAGAAAACCCATGGGTGGGGCACAGCAATCTGTGTTTCAAGAAGCCCTCTAGGTGATAATGCTGAAGGTTGAGGTCCCATGACTTAACAGACGGAGAGAATTGATTAGAGCAGTCAGTTGTGAAATTCCCAAAGCAACCTTGCAAAAAGTCTCAGGAATGACAGCACCAGGTAACTTCAGAAATAGGGAGTGAGGAGCTAATCTTATGAGGACTGGTTGGAAAGATTTAGAAAACAGATCTCAAGCCCCTCTCCTCAATTCTTCATATCTACAGGCTCAATTCTGGCACATAAAGAAGGCAGACCAGGTAACAGTAGGTGTATTTCTGCCTTGGGCTACATTTTATATAAAGTCCTAACTGGGGGCTGAGCAGGGATCATGTTATTTATCATATTTTCAGGGAGATGATTGCCTTGCTACCAAAGAAAATACTACTGAATGTGAAAAGGCCGAGTATGGTCACTGACAAGGTCAGATATCTTGTTCGAGGTCCCACTCTGTCTCTAACTGTATAATCAGGGTAAGAACTTCCTCAGTTTCCTTATCTGCATCAAGCTATTCTAAGGACCTTTGAACACAAATATTCCATAGTCATATATTTTAATTAAAATTGAAGAAGAATCATAAAATAGTACTAATTGCAAGCATTGCCTAATTGAACTAACAGGGTGATCCCTCTTTACATATATATATAGAGATAGAGAGAGACAGAGCTTCTACTGGATGTGCAGATGCCTGAGAAGTGACATTATCCAAATACTTAGAAGGACTTCAGGAATGACGGGTTTATGTTGTTTTCTATATAGTCTTAACTTTCTTCAATTTTTCAAATTAATTTTGCACTTAATTATCTTAAGTGTTAATTCTGATCAGTTGCTAATATTTGCTTGCAGTGCCATATTGAGGGCCATAAAGCTCACTTCAGACTCAATGGGAAAGAATGATGAGATTGCCCAGTAATCTCTGCCAAGGGAAAAGGATAGGACATATGCCATGTGTTTGCCAGCACTCTGGCAAAATGGTCTCACTTACCTCTTTGACTGTGGATGACTTTAGATTAAAAGCTCAGCTCTCTCCTACTAGCCTCAAATAGAAATAGAGGATTCACAAGAGAGCAGTCGAATATGGCTGTAAGAACCCAGATCCAGCCTTCCTTTTTTGAAGAGCATCTCATGAATAATTTGAAGAGGATGCTTCCTTTAATTTCAGGGAGTGTCTGGAGAAATATTGTTCAGTGTGGATTCTTCTCGTTGTCTCACAGCCAACCTGAAGACCCAGAAATCTCCCCTTTCTCACCCATACCCATTATCATAGAGAGCTTCAGCATCATGCCTTGGAGATGGTTCCTACAAGCCTATCTTGAGTATAGGATCTTATAAACTCATTCCTCATTCAGAGGGAGTCTGATTCTGCACAGCGGACAAGACTACAGCTCATGAGTCAGGCTCCTATTGGCACACACACCCCCCATTCCACTACCTCCCCCAGGATCAGAGCCCGTCAGTACTTACTGCCCATTATCCTCCGTACTGTTGGGCCTTCAGCAGTCATTTCCCTAACGATCTCATTGTCATCCTCATTGGCATCCAGCCAGCGATTGCAGTTGAAGTTATACTTGTCCTTGGTCAGGGTGTTCATCAGGGTCATCTGGAATGAAGTCCTGGGGTGAGCAAGTGGGTGTACTAGAGATATTCATCCATGCCTTGAGGTCCCTGTTCTGCTAGTTCATCTCAAGGAGGATGAGGCCATCCCCCCAGAGAGGACTCTTGTGGATGATGGAGTGCCAGATTAATATTTATCCCTCTGGTCCCCCAGAGACCCACAGTTGCCTGGCAGCCAGGTGACTGGGACACAAGGCAAGTCTCTTGAAACCTAAGCATCTTTTTAGCCTACTTTGGAGTCCTGTCCTCATCAGGAATTCCATGCGTCATGTGTCCAATTTTAGGTTTCACTGTAACCCTTCCCCATCCACACTCCCAATAGATAAAGGCAAACTAATAAGACAAGGTCATTAGAAAGAAACCATGTTGGTTCCTTTCCCGATCACTTTCCAACCCCAAGATGGTCATCTCACCTTTTCTAAATGCCATCCAGAACCAGGATTCCTTTTATCATGCCATACCCGAACCTTATAAAACCTGCCAAGGTCTGGGAGCTCAATCTATGGTGAGAAATAACAAGGTTTGCATGGACAGAATCAAGTGAAATGTATTTATCCTCATAGCTGAGCCCCTGCCAGGAGGGCACCTGCTTTGAGATGTTTTTTCAGCATCAAGGTAGGGTTTACTTCAAACCACCCTCAAATACTCTATCTTCTTGTGCTCCTTTAACCAATGGCACATGAGGGCGAGACAGCTGTAGATCTAGGGTTCAGCCTGGGCTGGTGAAACTGAACAAAAATAACTGACCCACAGTAGGATCCTGACTAAAGGAAATCTTCCAAATGATAAGCTTTCAGTTACAAAATCTATATGGCAGCCCTGCAAATTAACACAGGCCCAGAGCCCCAGGACTCTGCTGGGCACTGAAACAGACAAAAAGATCAATACAGTGGTCATGCCCTCTCCCAGGGGCTCAAAATCTAGCTGAGAAGACAAATACATAACGAGCAGTGGACTGAAGGTATAATAGAAGCTCCAACAGGGTGCTCTGAAAAGAGAGCCGCAAATTACAAAATTATTCTTACCTAAAGGTCAGAGCAGCACTTCCGTTGGCAAAACAAGCCCTGCTCTACTTATATACATTATCGAAAATTAAAAGCTGAACTTATTTTTTAATGTTCTAAAATGTATACTTTTCCTTAAATTGGCTCCTTACTCTAATTCAGTCCAGGTTGGGCTGTTTGACACTAACTGTGCTCAGGGCCTCTGTTCTACAATGATTCCCCAAGTCGCCAGGCTCCTGGATGCCCAAAGCCATTGCATACTTGCTTCTTCTCCGGTGCTTTGTTTGGAACTGTTTGATTCAAATAAAGGGCCAGATCTAAACTGCACCCCAATGCATTACCTGTAGATTGAATGTGGCACTCTGCAGGGGTCTGGGGACTCTGTTTTACCTTTTTGTCTTCAAACTTGATCCAAACCTAGCTTCGAAAACCAGAATCCCATGACAAATGCATCTTACACCCCTTCCTCCTGCCTCCATCCCACCCCATCACACTTCCTTCCTACCCTAAATTTCTCAATTATGCCGGGTTTGAACCACTTGTTGTTGGGATTCAGAAGGATCTCATCTGTCCGCCCCTTCTGCCCATAAATCTGGATGAAGATAGGAGAGTTGGAACCAGCTTTCTTCAAGTCGGTTGTCCAGACCCACAGGGACCATGCGAATTCTGCAGAGATAGGTCCAGTTGCACCATAAACTTCAAAAAGTGAAAAGATTTTCATGCTTCCGGTGGGGAAAATGAGCACATCAAAGGTGATCAAGACTGAAATGCAGGTTGTATGCAGTCGTGTCCCACTCTCCCATTATATAATCGCAAGTACCAAGTTTGGGGAATGAAGGATTCCTTGCTGTTTGAAAGTGTGTGCCTTAATGTTCATTTCTTTAAAATTAATTAATATTTTAATTGGAAGATTAAAGCCTTACAATATTGTGATGGCTTTTGCCATGCATCAACATGAGTCAGCCATGGGTATACATGTGTCCCCCTCATCTGAGCCCCCTTCCCGTGTCCCTCCCCACCCTGTCCCTCTAGCTTGTTCTGGAGCACTGGCTTTGGGTGCTCTGCTTTGAGCATTGAACTCACCCTGGTCATCTATTTTACATATGACAATGTATATGTTTCAAGGTTATTCTCTCAAATCATCCCACCCTTGCCTTCTCCCTCTGAGTCCAAAGTCTCTTCCTTACATCTGTGTCTCCTGGTGAGAGTCTGCTAGTAAGTTTTAAGTAGGGGCAAGAATAGACTCCACCCAGATGTGACCAGTACATTCCGAGTGCACTCTGTTCGATCATTCAGGTCAACAACTAGTCCATTACAGCAGCGTATCAGTTTGGGGCTGCTGGAGTATCAACCTTGGTGCCGTGAATATAACTCTGTGTGGCCTGTGCCTTGGAGAACTCCCTGGGGGCCCCTTTCCTTTCCAGGGGAAAATTGAGAAGCAGGAGGACCCAGGGGTCTGTCACCCTGGCCTTTGTTGGCTCCAGGCCCCTCCACCTACTTTTCAGTCGCTTCTTCCTGAGAGACACCATCTCATAGAGCTGCCTCTCGATCAGTCCATCCGCCTTCTTCTCATCCAGCCAGTTGCTGCAAGGGAAGGTCTGCTGGATGCCAGTGAAGGGGCACAGAATCACCACCTGTGGGAGAGGATGACATCTTCTGCAGCGCGTCCCCTGATTGGGACTTCCTTGCAATGTTCAACAGCCTCCTTAGCCCCACCTTTAGGGTCATATAGCCTATCTCGTTGAATTTTGGATCAAGAAATACCTCCTCTAGGAAATCTTCCCAAGAAGGTATCATACATACTCCAATTTACTAGTGCAAATATCAAACATTTTTCTCTATACACACACTCTTTTTGAACACCATACTTCCTTATGCACATCCTAAAATCTCAGTCTGAACCAAACAACTAGAATACTATTAATACCCTACATTTGTCTGTGGAAAAAGTCAATCACATAAAAGATAATTAATATCTATAATTTAATACGAAAACTAACTACCTTCTTCAGGGCTTGATCCTTATTCAATCTTCTCTCCTACACCTTGTCCATCTCTATTCACATTCTGAAATCATAGGTTTAGAACACGGCAGTCTATCTAACCCAGACACACCAAGATGCTTTGAAGAGAAGCATCAGAAAGCCAAAGAACATCAAGAGAAAAAAAGATAGATGGCAACTGGACTAACAGAAGCCAGATGATATTGGGGGATAAGGGAATTAGAACTCAGTCTAGAGTTCTGTATCCCAAAACTACTTTCAGGAAAGAAAATGAAACAAAATAATTTTCAGATTAACTAAAACAAAGTTTACCACCGATAGACCTTATTTAACCAAAGTAACTTGAAAAGGAAGTTAGCAGGAAGAAGAAACTGGCACCAGGAAAGAGGCCTTCAATGCAAGAAGAATTGGCAAGCAAACGCACTGGCAGATCTGAACAAATAATGACTCTACAAAACAACATAGAATGTGTGGATTTAAAAATAATTTAAAATAGAACTAAAATACTAGGCAAAAATAGCATACAACCTAGATGCAGGATTATTATCATTAGAAATTTCTGAGATTCTTGAATTGTCTAAGAGGGAAACAGAGATGCTGATTAAATTTAGGTCTTTTCACAGTAAGTTTGTATGCTAAAATTTCAATAGTAACCACTAAAAAACCAGAAATAGTGTAATTTCCAAATCACTATCAAGGAAACCAATCAATTTATCAAAAAAAGGGAAGAAAGGTAAAAGCAGAACAGACATGTCAGTTATTATAATAAATACAAGTGGACTAAATTTATGAAAAAGATAGTATCAGATTGGATTGTGGCATAGATTCAATTCACCAGAAGGTTAAAATAACTCTATATTTCATAAGGTAGCTTCAAACCATATACAGCAAAAATTGTTAGTTCTATAGTAAGAAATTTAAATATCTACCATTGACATTGGAAATTTCAACACATCTGTCTTAGTAGTTAATAAATCAAACAGACAAAATGCTATTAAGGCTGCAGAAAATTCAAATAACAAAAGTAGCAAACTGAATTTATAAATAAAATCAAAATCTTAAATTCAGCTCTTGGAAATATGTGCATAGGTTGAAGTGCATTGTAAAGTAAATCTCAAAAAAATTTAAATAGCATCACTAACGTTTCCTGATTAAAACAATATTGAAATAAATAACAAAAACATAAAAAGCACAATGTATTTGGAATCTAAAAATTACATTTCAAAATAAATAATGGGTAATGAAAAAATTTCAAATGGAATGACAAATAAGAACCAAAAAAGCACAGATCATGGAAGAAAAATACGATAAATTGCCTTTCATCAATATTAAAAGCTTCTGCTCTTCAAAAACATTAAGAAAATGAAAAGGCAAATTATGGAGGACAGTATGGAGAGTCCTTAAAAAACTAGGAATAAATCTACCATATGACCTAGCAACCCCACTCCTGGGCATATACCATGAGAAAATCATAATATAAAAAAGACACATGTACCCAAATGTTCACTACAGTACTATTTACAAAAACCAGGGCATGGAAGCAACCTAGATGTCCATCAATGGATGAATGGATAAAAAAGTTGTGGTACATATATACAATGAAATGTTACTCAGCCATAAAAAGGAATGAATTTGAGTCAGTTGTGGTGAGTTGGATGGACTTTGAGCCTCTCATACAGAGTAAAGTAAGTCAGAAAGAGAAAAACAAGTATTGTATATTAACTCATATATATGGAATCTAGGGAAAAAATGGGACTGGTGAACCTATTTGCAGAGAAGGAATGAAGACACAGATGTAGAGAATGGGCTTGTGGATGCAGCAGGGGAAGGAGCAGGTGGGTTGAGTTGAGAAAGTAGCTTCAACATGTATATACTACCGTGTGTAAAATAGACAGCTGGTGGGAAGTTGCTGTAAAATACAGGGAGCCCAGCCTGACCTAGAGGGGTGGGAGTGGGGGAAGGGAAGGAGGCTCCAAAGAGAGGGGGTACATGGTGGCTCAGTGGCAACGAATACACCTACAGTGCAGGGGATGTGGGTTTGATCCGTGGATTGGGAAGATGCCCTGGAGGAGAGCATGGCAACCCTCTCCAGGATTCTTGCTTGGAGAATCTCATGGACAGAGGAACCTGGCAGGTTATAGTCCATAGGGTTGCAAAGAGTTGGACACAACTGAGCAACTGAACACACACATATATGATTATGACTGATTAGTGTTGTTGTATGGCAGAAACCAACATATTATAAAGCAATTTGGCTTCAATTAGAAAATTTTAAAAAAGAAAATGAGAAGGGAACCCACACACTGGGAGATTGTTTATATACAATGTATATCATGGGCTTCCCTGGTGGCTCAGATAATAAAGAATCTGCCTGCAATGCGAGAGACCCAGGTTTGATCCCTGGGTAGAGAAGATCCTCTGGAGAAGAGAATGGCGACCCACTCCAGTATTCTTGCCTGGAGAATTTCATGGACACAGGAGCTTGGTGGGCTACAGTCCTTGGGATCCCAAAGAGTTGGATATCATATCTAAAATACATATTATATATCACAATTATATATTATATATTCATATATAGATATAGATAATTCTGTCGTAGAACTTGTATAAAGGATACACAAAGAACTCACAATTCAACAATAAAAAGATAAAAAAATTAAAAGAGGTAAAAAGAAAGGAAGATATACAAATGATCAATAAGCATATGAAAAAATAATGTTCAATGTGAGTGGTCATCAGAGGCATGTAAAACAAAACCAAATTAAATTCCATTAAAATCAATTTATCAAAAAAAGGGAAGAAAGGTAAAAGCAGAACAGACATGTCAGTTATTATAATAAATACAAGTGGACTAAATTTATGAAAAAGATAGTATCAGATTGGATTGTGGCATAGATTCAATTCACCAGAAGGTTAAAATAACTCTATATTTCATAAGGTAGCTTCAAACCATATACAGCAAAAATTGTTAGTTCTATAGTAAGAAATTTAAATATCTACCATTGACATTGGAAATTTCAACACATCTGTCTTAGTAGTTAATAAATCAAACAGACAAAATGCTATTAAGGAGGCAGAAAATTCAAATAACAAAAGTAGCAAACTGAATTTATAAATAAAATCAAAATCTTAAATTCAGCTCTTGGAAATATGTGCATAGGTTGAAGTGCATTGTAAAGTAAATCTCAAAAAAATTTAAATAGCATCACTAACGTTTCCTGATTAAAACAATATTGAAATAAATAACAAAAACATAAAAAGCACAATGTATTTGGAATCTAAAAATTACATTTCAAAATAAATAATGGGTAATGAAAAAATTTCAAATGGAATGACAAATAAGAACCAAAAAAGCACAGATCATGGAAGAAAAATACGATAAATTGCCTTTCATCAATATTAAAAGCTTCTGCTCTTCAAAAACATTAAGAAAATGAAAAGGCAAATTATGGAGGACAGTATGGAGAGTCCTTAAAAAACTAGGAATAAATCTACCATATGACCTAGCAACCCCACTCCTGGGCATATACCATGAGAAAATCATAATATAAAAAAGACACATGTACCCAAATGTTCACTACAGTACTATTTACAAAAACCAGGGCATGGAAGCAACCTAGATGTCCATCAATGGATGAATGGATAAAAAAGTTGTGGTACATATATACAATGAAATGTTACTCAGCCATAAAAAGGAATGAATTTGAGTCAGTTGTGGTGAGTTGGATGGACTTTGAGCCTCTCATACAGAGTAAAGTAAGTCAGAAAGAGAAAAACAAGTATTGTATATTAACTCATATATATGGAATCTAGGGAAAAAATGGGACTGGTGAACCTATTTGCAGAGAAGGAATGAAGACACAGATGTAGAGAATGGGCTTGTGGATGCAGCAGGGGAAGGAGCAGGTGGGTTGAGTTGAGAAAGTAGCTTCAACATGTATATACTACCGTGTGTAAAATAGACAGCTGGTGGGAAGTTGCTGTAAAATACAGGGAGCCCAGCCTGACCTAGAGGGGTGGGAGTGGGGGAAGGGAAGGAGGCTCCAAAGAGAGGGGGTACATGGTGGCTCAGTGGCAACGAATACACCTACAGTGCAGGGGATGTGGGTTTGATCCGTGGATTGGGAAGATGCCCTGGAGGAGAGCATGGCAACCCTCTCCAGGATTCTTGCTTGGAGAATCTCATGGACAGAGGAACCTGGCAGGTTATAGTCCATAGGGTTGCAAAGAGTTGGACACAACTGAGCAACTGAACACACACATATATGATTATGACTGATTAGTGTTGTTGTATGGCAGAAACCAACATATTATAAAGCAATTTGGCTTCAATTAGAAAATTTTAAAAAAGAAAATGAGAAGGGAACCCACACACTGGGAGATTGTTTATATACAATGTATATCATGGGCTTCCCTGGTGGCTCAGATAATAAAGAATCTGCCTGCAATGCGAGAGACCCAGGTTTGATCCCTGGGTAGAGAAGATCCTCTGGAGAAGAGAATGGCGACCCACTCCAGTATTCTTGCCTGGAGAATTTCATGGACACAGGAGCTTGGTGGGCTACAGTCCTTGGGATCCCAAAGAGTTGGATATCATATCTAAAATACATATTATATATCACAATTATATATTATATATTCATATATAGATATAGATAATTCTGTCGTAGAACTTGTATAAAGGATACACAAAGAACTCACAATTCAACAATAAAAAGATAAAAAAATTAAAAGAGGTAAAAAGAAAGGAAGATATACAAATGATCAATAAGCATATGAAAAAATAATGTTCAATGTGAGTGGTCATCAGAGGCATGTAAAACAAAACCAAATTAAATTCCATTACATATCCATAAGAATACCTAAAAATTTTAAAGATTGGCATTACTAAGTGATGGTGAGGCTATAAAACAACTGGGATTTTCATACAATGCTGGTGGGCATACAAAATTGCGTAGCCCCTTTGCTGCTGCTACTGCTAAGTCACTTAAGTCGTGTCCGACTCTGTGCGACCCCATAGACAGCAGCCCACGAGGCTCCCCCGTCCCTGGGATTCTCCAGGCAAGAACACTGGAGTGGGTTGCCATTTCCTTCTCCTTTGAATATGGTCTAAAAGACTTTTGTAAATTAAATGTATATTTACCATAGAATATAGAAATTTGACTCTTAGGTATTTACCCAACAAAATTACAAACATGCCCATAAAAAGACTTGACATGAATGTTCATAGCACTTTATTCATAATAGGAAAAAAAAAAAAACCTGGAAATGACCTAAACATACACAAATAGTTGAATGAATAAACAAAATGTTGTATACCCTTACAATGGAATACTACTTAACAATAAAAAGAAAGAAGTACTAATACTTGAAACAGTGCTAGAATAGACAAATCTAATCTTTGATGACTGAAATGGGATCCGTGGTTGCTTGGAATTGTGGAGATTGACTGGGAGGGAGAATAAGGAATATGTTGGGTAATGGAAACATTTCATATATTAATTCTGGTAATGGTTACATGAGTGTATATGAATTCATTAAAACTCAAAGAGCAGTACAGTTCAAAATAATGCATTTTTATTTATGCCAGTTATACCTCAATGAAGTTGAATTTTAAAATGAAACAATAAAATCAAATTGAATAACAGAAGTATAATATGTGGGGTACAGGTACAGCATTACTTTGAGAGAAAATTATAGTATCAACATTTATACCATGAGAAAAGAAGAAGGCTAAAATCGAAAGAGCTAAGAGTACAGTTTAAGAATTTATAAAAAATAGCAACAACTGAAACCAAGAGAAATTTAGAAGAGATAATAAAGAACAATAAAATAGAAAATAAAGATAGAATATAAACAAAGAAAAATGTTGGTTATATGAAAGGACTAAATAAACTTTTGTGAGAATTATATTTTTAAAAAGCAAGAATATCTGAATAACTGATGTTAGGAATGAAAATAAGATTATAATTACAGATGTAGTGGAAGTTAAAAGAGAATACTGTATATGACTTTATATCAGGACATTTGAAGTCTACAAATACACACATTCCAAGAAAAATATAGCTCATTCAGATTGAAGAGAAAATGGAAAGCTTGAATAATTCTGTAACTGCCAGGCTTCTCTGTACACGAGATTTTTCCCAGCAAGAATACTGGAGTGGGTTGCCATTTCCACCTCAAGCGGATTTTCCCAACCCAGGATCAAACTTGTGACTCACATATTTCCTGCGTTGCAGACAGGTTCTTTTACCACTAAGCCACTGGGGAAGCCCCAATTTTATAACAAAGAAAACAAAAACACAACTTTCTTTTTTTTTAATCAGTAATTCTTCTCTCTCTCTTGCAGATGTGCACACACAATCCCACACTATCTTGACCAGATCATTGCATTTTTTATACCTTCTTTCAGGAGAAGAAATGCTTCTCATTTTATTCTAAGATCAAACCTCACAAGGACTATATGAGAAAGGAAAATCAAGGGCCAGTGTCACTCATGGACATTAATACATAATATATTCTCTATAAAATGTTGGATAATCAATTTCAAAAACATAAAATTAAAATTCATTATGACCAAGTTTGGCTTACAGAAGTTCAGAGTTGGTCTACCATAAGAACTGGTAATTCACCATAATAAATAAAAAAGAAAAGCCATTTGACTATCTAATCAAGTATAGAAAAAGCAGTAGATAAAGTTTAACACCAATTCAGAATAAAAACTCTTAACACTAAAACTATAAATGATCAGTCTCAATAACAGAGTTTAGCAGGATAACTATATGTAAACTTAATATACAAAAGTACTTTTATATCTGTCTACACCAGCAAAAAAATAAATAGTTTTAAAAGAGATACCATTTATAATAGCAACAAAAGTTTCTATGAATATATTTACAAAGACATGCAAGACCTTTATTAAGAAAAATATAAAACTACACTGACAATTATTAAAGAGCTAAATTTTAAGGGGTACTATATGTTCATAAATAGGAAAAGTTAGTAGAGTAACGTCAGTTCTTCCAAATAGATCTACAGACCCAGTTGCATTCTGTTCAACAGTTCTTCATGGAACTTGGCAAAAAATTTCTAAAATTTCTATGGAAGATAAAGGCTTATGGATAGGTCAATATATACCTGAGGAAGAAGAATAAAGTGGGCCCTAGCAGATGCCAAGACTTAGTGTAAAGGTGTAAAGTGAAGATAGTGAGTAACGCATGCGTGCAGGAATAAACTAAATCAATAAATGGAACAGCCTAGAGAGCTCAGAGACAAATCATATATTTGGGGAATCTGACATGTGACAGTTGCTCTTTCAGAATAGTGGGGAAAGGATTACTGTTTAGTTAACCAGTGCTTCCCAGACTTCTTTAATGATAAGAATTACCTAAGCATGTATAAATACTCAGATTACCTAGAAATTCTGACTTAGTAGGTTTGGGTTTGAGCCCAGGATTCTATTTCTAAAAATAATTCCAGGTGATTCTTAACTTTACTCAAAATTTTAAAGTCCTTCAATAAATGTTGATGGGACATTCAAATATCTATATAGAAAAAGATAAAGTTGGATCCCCACCTCATACAAACATCAATGCCTGATATATTAAAGATACAAATATATAAACAAGAAAACCAAACTCTACAAATTTTAGAAGAGGATATAGCAAAATGTCTTTAGAACTTTAGGAGAAGTAAAATTTTTTTTTAATAAATTAACCATAAAGGAAAAGATAAGACAGATTACTTTTAATTTAAATCTCCTCTCATTCAAAAGACATGGCAAACTACAAAAAGATATTTGAACATATACTATCAAAAATACTATCAATACTAGACCACCTTACCTGCCTCCTGAGAAACCTGTAATCAGGACAAGAAGCAACAGTTAGTACTGGACATGGAACAATGGACTGGTTCCAAATTGGGAAAGGAGTATATCAAAGCTGTATATTGTCAACCTGCTTATTTAACTTATGTGCAGAGTACATCATGTGAAATGTCAGACTGAATGAAGCACAAGCTGGAATCAAGATTGCTGGGAGAAATATCAATAACCTCAGATATGCAGATGACACCCCCTAAAACAGAAAGTGAAGACGAACTAAAGAGCCTCTTGATGAGGGTGAAAGAAAAGAGTGAAAAAGCTGGCTTAATTCCACATTAAAAAGATGAAGATCAGGGCATCCAGTCCCATCACTTCATGGCAAATAGAAGGTGAGAAAGTGGAAACAGTGACAGATTTTATTTGCTTGGGCTCCAAAATCACTGCAGACGGCAACTGCAGCCATGAAATTAAAAGACATTTGCTTCTTGGAAGAAAAGCTATGACAAATCTAGACACTGAAGTAAAAAACAGAGACATCAATTTACCAACAAAAGTCCATACAGTGAAAGCTGTGGTTTTCCCAGTAGTTATGTACAGATGTGAGAGTTGAACCATAAAGAAAGCTGAGCACCAAAGAAATGATGATTTCAAAATGTGGTGCTGGAGAAGACTCTTGAGAGTCCATTGGACAGCAAGGAGATCAAACGAGTCAATCCTAAAGGAAATCAAGCCTGAATATTTATTCATTGGAAGGACTGATGCTGAAACTGAAGCTCCAGTACTTTGGCCACCTGATGCGAAGAGCTGATTCATTGGAAAAGACACTGATGCTGGGAAAGACTGAGGGGAAGAGAAGAAGGAGGCAATACAGGATAAGATGGTTGTATGGCATCACTGACTCAATGGACATGAGTTTGAGCAAGCTCAGGGAGATAGTGAAGGGTAGGGAAGTCTGGTGTGCTGCAGTTCATGGGGTCGCAGAGAGCTGGACATGACTTGGTGACTGAACACAACAATACCATCAATAAAGATTTACTATCTGGATTTAATAAAGAACTCCTAAAACTAAATCCAACAATATATTCAGCAGAAAATCAGCAAAAGACATGAACAGGCATTTTCCATAAAGAGAAATATGAATGGACAGTAAAGAAATGAAGAGATGTTCAACTTCAGTAGTAATCATGAAAATAAAAATTAAAACCACAAGAAGATCAGTTTATACACCCAAAATGGTGCAAATTTAAAATTCAGGCAATATCTAGTGTTGACAAGGATGTCTGGAACAAAATGTATCGTATAAATGGCTGATAGAAAAAAACGGTGCAACTACTTTGGAAAACAAACTGGAATTCTTTGGAAACAATTAAGCTTCAGAACTGAAGATTCACTTTCCTTACAGCCTAGAACGTCCATCCTGAGAAGCTCCTGCATATTTGTACAAAGATGTACACGCAACAATTTCATGGAAGTATTGTTTATAGTAGCAAATATCAAGGAACAACCCCAAAATGTCCATCAATAGAAGAATAGACAAATAAATTGAAATTGATTCATGCAATGGAGTAGACGGGAAATGGATGGTCTACAGCTTCTGCTATCAATTCAGATGATCTCTAAAGCATAATGTTGAGTGAAAACTGCCCATAACCAACAATATACACATAGGCAAAATTCTTAATAGTATATGTTCTTTGGGAGAGAGAGGATTATATGATTGGGGAAAGACACAGAGGAGTTTCAGAAGCATTGGAAATATTCTTTTAGGTTAAGTGAAAAATTAACATTTGAGCTTTTAAATCATTCTCTATATCTTACTTTTATTATGTATACTCTTTAAAGCGTAAGTATTCCACAATTAAAATCATGTATTTAAAAATACTTGTTGATGGAGCCATTTAAAAACTAAAGTGAAACACTGCATCAGGAGTCAGGACAGAATATAACCATCAGCTGAACACCCCTGGATCACCTACCCTGTGTCTGGTCCCTGGTTGCATGTAAGAGCAGCCCCCATTCCCGACCATCAGCTAGACAAGTCTGCAGGGCATGTTACCATCCCAGCATCCCCGTGAAAGGGATTTCCCATGTGCTCTGTAACTCGTCCCAAGGAAGTAGGAAATAGGATTCAGATTAGAGTTTGTAGCTGCAAGTGAGGGGTTTCCCTGGTGGCTCAGTGGTAAAGTGCATCTTACTGTGTTAAGGGTCAGCAGTAAAGAAGCTGCCTGCCAATTCAGGAGACTCTGGTTCAGTCCCTGGGTTAGGAAGATCCCTTGGAGAAAGAAATGGCCACCCACTCCAGTATTCTTGCCTGGGAAATCCCATGGGCAGAGGAGCCTTGTGGGCTACACTCCATGGGGTCACAAAAGAGTCGGATGCGACTTGGTGACTAAAACAACAAAACAGCAACCATCTGCAAAGTGAAAGGAGTGTCTGAATCAGGCCAGGGCCTCCCTTACCTTCTCACAGAACCAGCCTCTGTTGACGCCCACATTGCTGTGTCCTATGGAAACCCGGCTCAGGGGGCTGAGGAGGACAGCCAACTCAATATTGAAGATATCTGTGCGGCCACGGTCAAACACTCCGCCCTCCAGGAAGATCTTCCCGCTGTTCTTATTCCCTCTGGCCCCATACATGACCAAGTAGATTTTGGACTTGGTCCCGGCCCCCCGGACATCCCCAGTGAAGACGGTGACAACGTATGAGATGGCTGGTATGGAAACAAGGGGAGGAAGAGGGGTCAGTGCCGGCTGGTAACCATGTCCTAGTCGCCTTCTCCCGCACCTAGCCATACCTCTGCCATACACCCCTACCACCCCTGAATCCTCTTCCTCTGGATGACATCCAGTGCCCTCGCCACTTCACTTCTATCTTTTTCAGAGTTGGGGTGCCAGGGCATCTGACTTTAGGAACAACCTGCAGGTTACAGGAAGCTGTCAGGCAAGATTACAGGAAACTAACAAAGAGAAGGAAGAGCTTGGGTTGGCTCAGAATAGTACTTATTATGAATGCTAATTACCATGTGCATATTATTAATAGCTGCCGGATGAATTCTATTATGTCTCATTTAATTATAATAGTCAACTCGATTAATAGAGATTTATATTCGGGGCTCTCTGACTCATGGAGCTTGCTCTTTTGCTCATAACTTAAAAGTGCAACTCTAGAAAGGGGGCACCCATGGCCTTCTTGACCACCTGACATGGTGAGATGTCAGGAGACTGAGGGAGGGAGCTGGGCCATCTGAGTTTGGTCAGTCAGAGGCAATGTGAGGACACAGAGTTCTGGAGAAGAGTCAGCAAGTGGGATTAAACTCCGAGAGGAGACAGGGTAAAGGAAAGCACCAAAGACAAGCATTCGGACAGGAAGCTACGGGAAATGCTGTTAAGGTCAGGCCTGCACTTTTTTCACTCTGTCCAGGATTCTAAGTGGTACTTTGAACCTTGTTAATCCTCCACCTCCCTTCCATCCTAACTTCATCCCCTCATCTCAGAGAAATAAAACATCTCTGGGAGATAGCACATTATTCACTCATACATTTGCACCTTCCCTTGCTCAACATTTACTGAATGCTTGCTGTATAACGGGCCTTGGGAGAATGTGACGATAAAAAGGAATAGCTACCGCCCTCAAAGAGTGGGCCTCCAGCTTTACAACGTGTGGCCAGAGAGGCTCTCACTCTCGACAGACTGCCACGGCCTAGGAGACTGCCACGGCCTAGGAGACTGCCACGGCCTAGGCTGTCAGCAGCCCCGGTTCCTGCCTGCCATTCCTTCTGCTCCTCTACCACTGCAGGCAAGCAATAGCAACACAGTAAGAGGGGCATATTACATCTGCTCTCATGTCTGTATTTTTAGCAACTTTATTACAGTATATTTTACACGTGCCCATTTCAAGCATACAAGACAGTGGTTTTTTTTGTTGATTTGTTTTTACTCTTGGTTGTGCTGCCTGGGATTTTCTCTGGTCGCCTTGGGCGGGGGACTGCTCTCTAGCTGTGGCCCCGGGCTGCTCGTTGCGATGGCTCCTCCTGTTGCACAGCACCGGCTCTAGGGCACGTGGGCTTCGGTAGCTGTGCTCTCCGGGCTCTAGAGCACAGACTCTGGCTTAGCCGCTCCGTGGCATGTGGGGTCTTCCCAGACCAGGAATCGGACCCCTGTCTCCTGCGTTGGCGTGCAGATTCATTACCGCTGACCCGCCTGGGAAGCCTTAGTGTATGTTTTTAAGTAAATGATTGGGAAACTCTAGTAACAAACTTACGACACACCCAACAATGGTCAGGGAAAGCCAAGGCACCGCCAACGCCAAGGCTGAAAAACACTGGAGGTTTCCCTGGTGGTTCAGGAGTAAAGAATCCACCTGCCAACGCAGGAGACAGGGGTTGGCCCCCTGGTCCGAGAAGATCCCACGTGCCGCAGAGCAGCTAAACCCGAGTGCCACAACTACTGAGCCTGTGCGCTAGAGCCGGGGGAACCACTGAAGCCCGCGTGCTGTAGAACCCAGGCTCTGCAGCAAGAGAAGCCGCCACAGCGAGAGGCCCTCATACCACAACTGGAGAGAAGCCCCCGAGCAGCAATGGAGACCAGGCACAACCAGTAAATTTTAAAAATATACTTTTATAAAAAGGAGAAAAGCACTAGAGCAGAGGAGCAGGTGGCTTCCTAAACAACAGCCATCAAGTTCTACTCAAAATGTCTGGAGAAACAGAAGGGAGAAATGGCTCCATCTAGAAGGGGTGGGGCAGAGAAGGCAATGGCACCCCACTCCAGTGCTCTTGCCTGGAAAATCCCATGGATGGGGGAGCCTGGTGGGCTGCAGTCCATGGGGTCACTGAGAGTTGGACACGACTCAGTGACTTCACTTTCATGCATTGGAGAAGGAAATGGCAACCCACTCCAGTGCTCTTGCCTGGAGAATCCCAGGGATGGTGGAACCTGGTGGGCTGCCGTCTATGGGGTCGCACAGAGTTGGATACAACTGAAGCAACTTAGCAGCAGCAGCAGAAGGGATGGGGGGTGGGGTTCAGAGGAAGTGACTGGAAGCAGGAATTTGAGAAGAAGGAAAAGAAATGGCCTCACAGGCTGAGGAGAAAGCATGTCCCAAAGAGAAAGGCAGAGAAAGAGGAAGGCTGGCAGCTCGGGGGAGGGAGACGGAAGGCGTGTGGATGAGATGGGGGTGGTTGTAGATGCAGGACAGAGTGGATGCTGGGCAGATGGGGCGGGGAGAGGGAGCGTGTGTAGGAGCAGTGGGAGAAGATGTTGAAAGATGCTGCTGAGACAGTCAACTGGAGCCCAGCCGTGGAGCAATTTTTGTCCTATACCCCAGAACCTGGACCCATCCTCGGTGCAGTGGGAGCCATGGGAGGGTCTGCCCCAGAGCACGTTCTCAGCCATGTGCATTCACCAACATCGATCTTCGGGAACACCTCTGAACTTCCGTGCGGGGAGTTTCAAGCGGTCCATGGAACTCATACAGGGTAGAGATTTAGGAGGCAGACCAAATCCTGGATCTGTCACTTACCAGGTGTGTGACCTTGAACAGGTCTCTCAACTTGTGACTCAGTTTCCTCTATTGTGAAATGGGAACAACAACTGTTCCGTACTGTAGGGGTGCTGTGAAGACTACAGGAGATGACATGGGTCAGGTGCCTAGAGGGAGCCTGGCTTGTAGGAAGCACTCATAGTAGGAGGAGGGAAGAGTGAGTCAAGATCCTCGTAAAAGGACACAGGTTCACATCCTGGCTCCGTCCTGTGGATACCTTCTTCTCCCTGGGAAGTCAGCATCTCCTCAGGGGTGCTTCCCCATCTCCTCTGGCATCAGCAGAGCCCAGACTCCAGCCCAGAGGAGCAGGGAGCACTTTCAGGGGCAGGAAGAATGTTGTCTGAAGACACGGCTGCTTCCCACTGGACTGAAAGCCTCTAGGTCCACAGATGAGAACACCGACCCTCAGACAGAAAGTGAAATATTAGCCAGTTTGCACCTCCCCTTTCTTCAGTCCTACCTGTGGTCTCAGCTCCACCCACTAAGATATCCCTCTGGATTTTGCCATCATCTTCATCCAAGGCCAGCCAGCGGTTAAGAGGAAAATCATATTTTCTTTTGTTCCCAATATCTTCAATGACAATCTGGGAAAGAGACAGTGAGAAGGAAGGTTAAGTGTCATGGAGGTCACACGTGGTGACCGAATCCATTCTTCCATCACTTGAGTGAACTCTAAGAACATGTTCTCGTCTTCTTAGTGGCCCAAGGGGAGCACATCACAAGGACACACCTGTTGTCAGGAAAACCTTGCAAAGCACTGAGAGTCACACAGGCGTGCCTGAGAGTTACCTCCTTCTTGAATTACTGAGCTTTGGTTCCCTCCTCTGCTGATGACCATTTGAAAATGCAATGCAAGAAACTTGGCAGGATGTGCCCAATGAGACTGAGGGACCAGAACCGCAAGCCTGGATTTGCAGACAGCACCAAGATCATCTTCCTCACCTGTTGAAGCTTGGGATTCTGGCCTTCTTACTGAGAAGGAGAGTCCACATAAAGGGAGCTAGAAGCCCTGATTCTGGCACACCGAATCTTGGGGTCTGGTGAGCAGCAGAAAATGTCAGCCATGGACAGTGACGGTAGGGGGTCTGGGCATCTCTGAGGCCCCTGGGGAGACTCACACGTGAGCTAGGTTAGCAAGGCTGAGATAAATGTATCTTCTCAAGCTCACCAAGATGCTGAGAGGCCCTCCCAAAATGTCCCAGAAACATTCAACTGAAAACTCACTCTAAGGTAAGTGTGATTGTCAACTATGATTGTCAATAACCAGGTCGAGTCTTCCATCATAATGGGAAGGCAGGGTGACAGACAGGGTGAGTATTTCCAGGGCTGCCTGACAGAATAGGGCTGGTTTTAAGTGGAAAACACACTTGCTAAGATCAAAGTACCTATAGCGTGGAAACAGGGCACGTCTTGACCTACCTAAAGGCATCTCAAGTGAAGTGAAGTCACTCAGTCGTGTCCGACTCTTTGTGACCCAATGGTCTATAGCCTACCAGGCTCCTCAGTCCATGGGATTTTCCAGGCAAGAATACTGAAGTGGGTTGCCATTTCCTTCTCCAGGCATCTCACCTAGTTCTAACCCAGTGTTCATTAAGGAAACTTCAGGGCTCATGACTGGCCTCCTGAGGATACTACCCACCAGGGGGCAGCAGTGGCCTGAGCCATGACCAGCCTTCTCTCCCCAAGTAAAGTGGCATTCAAGCTCAGGTTTATAACCAGCCCCTTGTAAGTTTGGTTGGTAAGAGTCACCCTTCAGAGCTTGCTGATTTTATCTAGTACCTGTACTTCCAGAGGTGAATGCTTAGTGACCACTGTGGTCTTTCCAGAGCGGGTTCTGCCACTGAAGAAAGTCTAGCCTCTATCAATTCATCTATCTGTGCATTTCTCTGCTTTTGCTTTTATCTCCCAGGATTGGGGTTAGGGAGATTGGGGAGCCAAGAATCTGGGCTATACCTCTTAACTGGCTTCACTCTTGACTTTTACAAGGTTGGAAAAGCAAGGTGAAGAAAGAAAGGACTTAGTTTATCAGATAAGCTGTCAAGTCTACTAATGAATCTAGATATACCAATTGACCGTTTCTATCTTCAGATGTTCACAGGATGGAGTGCCAGCCATGATTCCAAGAGCAAACGACAGCCACCCTCGCAGTTCACAGAAATGCCATTAATAAAGGGCCTTCTCCTGACCTGGTGTCTGATGGAAATTCCTGGTTTAATAAGCTTGAAGGTGACGTCGCTCAGTCGTGTCCGACTCTTTGCGACCCCGTGGACTGTAACCTACTAGACTTCTCCATCCGTGGGATTCTCCAGGCAAGAATACTGGAGTGGATTGCCATTTCCTTCTCCAGGGGACCTTCCCAACCCAGGGATCGAACCCGGGTCTCCCGCATTGGAGGCAGACGCTTTAACCTCTGAGCCACCAGGGAAGCCCCATAAGCTTAGCTAATCTGAAAAACAGAATGTGTTGCCACTGAACACCTGTATAGGGTAAAACTAACTGCACAGCTGAGCCACAAAGGAAAGAGACAATATATGAATGAGTATTTGA
The DNA here is from genome assembly GCA_006410635.1 of Cephalophus harveyi. Lineage (NCBI taxonomy): Eukaryota > Metazoa > Chordata > Mammalia > Artiodactyla > Bovidae > Cephalophus > Cephalophus harveyi. The sequence goes on from SJYT01021088.1 coordinate 440,198, forward strand.
GTAACAGCCGAGACTAAAAATTAGACTTTCCAAAATATGAAATCACAAAGGAAGGCCAAGACTTACACACTGGTGTAGAAAGGATGAAAGCCCATGGATAGTTCTAGAAAACTTCCAGATGTATTGAGCTGACCAAAAAGTTTGTTCAGGTTTTTCGATCATGAACTTTTCAGCTAACACAATATATTGAAAAATGTAGACAATTATTTAGTCTGCGGGATGAGGCGAGAGGAAGCTGGCTTCATGAGGGTAGAACATTTTGGAACATATCTGGTAGCAAGTGGTGAGCGTGGTGGGAAGGAGTAGAGAAGTGAGATATAGAGGAGCTGATGCCAGCACTTCCACAGGAAGTCTGTCCCTAGGCGGGGCTGACGGTTCTCCCAAAGGCATTCTGGTCTCTGCTGATAAGGTCCTGTGGCCTGGGACCCATGATCCTGGGTCCTTGCTCAAGGGACATTACCGAGGGCTTCTCTGGGGAAGGACAAACAGCTTTCCCACTTCAGTTCATGAGTTGCCCAGACGTGCCTGGGTTTCATAACGTTCCTTTTAAGAATTCAAGACAGCTCAGGAGTGGTTTTTGCTAACAGAAAGAAATGGTGGTGCTCCCTCCAGACCTCTGCTGTTCTAGCAGAGACAACAGTAAAATAAGACTGGGAAGATAGAAGCGACCTTACCATGAATTATATAGAAGCACAGCACACAAGTGGAGTGTGTGTGAGAAACAGAAGCAATAACCTAATGGCAAACAAGAACCATTATCTCCTGGAGGAATATTCTCCACCTGCAGACAAGTCTACAGGCGGGGCTGACCTTCCAAGAAGCTAGTGGGAAACCAGGGGTCATGAGCCTTGGGAAGCGAGATGGCAGCTAGAGAAAGGGGCCCACTCTGTCTTGCAAGAACAGGGACACAGCAGTTACAATGAGACCACCCATTACGAAAAGCCAGAAGAGGATAGTGCTAAGTCACTTCAGTCGTCTCTGACTCTGTGAGACCCTCCAGGCTCCTCTGTCCATAGGATTCTCCAGGCAAGAATACTGGGGTGGGTTGCCATGCCCTCCTCCAGGGGATCTTCCCAACTCAGGATTTGAACCCACGCCTCCTGCATTAGCAGGCAGGTTCTTTACCACTAGCGCCACCTGGGAAGCCCCAAAGAGGATAAAAACGTGAAAGCCTGCAAGTGTAGTCGTTCAGTTGTGTCTGACTCTTTGTGATCCCACGGACTGTAGCCCATCAGGCTCCTCTGTCCATGGAATTCTCTAGGCAAGAATACTGGAATGGATTGCAATTCCCTTCTCCAGGGCATCTTCCAAACCATGGGATCAAGCCTGGGTCCCCGCATTGCAGACAGATTTTTTACCATCTGAGCCACAAAGGAAGCAAAGAGGATAAACCACCCACAAAAAAGGGGAGCCAAAGATGAAGCTGACAAGCAGGGTTTCTTTCTTTCTGGATCTTTCCAGACAATTCAGACACCCCTACATGACCCAGGGGCCTGATTTCCTCCTGCATGGGTCAGACATGTCAGTGCGAGCACATGGAGCTGGTCTTAGAGTCAGCACATTGTAGATGGATGTAGAGTCACCCATGACCTACAGTAGCCCTCCCTCCTTGACGGGGGAATACCACCAGCCTGACTTAGCCTGGTTGGAGAAGAGGCCCGTTTCGGGCAGAAGAGATAAAATCTCCACATGCAGGGCAATCCAGGGAAACTGAAGGCTCTTCTCCTTCCCGCACACATGCCAAGGTGCCTGAGATGCAGACAGGCTGGGTGACCCACAATGCTCTCTCTCTGCACCAGTCATGGAGCAGAAAATGATGCCAGACCTACCCGTGTTTCCAGTCTTCCCTTTGAAAATGCATGTCTCTTATCCAGTCAAGGTGGCCCTCACTTGACTCATAAGCAACCATGCCGCATTCCAAGAACCACTATTTTTTCTTTTTGGTCGCACTGCGTCTCAGCTGCAGCACTTGAAATCTTCATTTCCACACGTGGACTCTCTAGTCGTGGCGTGGAGGCTCTGGAGCACATGGGCTCAGTTTCCCCACAGTATGTGGGATCTTCGTTCCCCAAACAGGGATCAAACCTGCATCCTCTCCATTACAAGGCAGATTCTTAACCACTGGGCCACCAGAGCACTCCCCAGGAACCACTATTGAACTGTGGTTTACATTTCTAATTCTTAGATCATAGGGCAAGGGACAGGTAGGTTTTGACACAGGAGAAAAAAATAAAGGTGAAGACTTTGGAGCTTACAAACCCACTTGGAAATAAACCTCAGCTTCCAGGGGTTAGTAGGGGAGACCGGGGCTCATGGAAGAAAGAGGGCATGGTCTACGAGGGAAATTGAAGCTCAGCAAAGGAAGAGGGGTTGGTGGCCTCCTGCTGCCCCCCGAGCTCTGGGCCCTATTCATCACACTGAAATACTGTGCCAGTTGCTATGTACCATGCCACAAACATGAGTAACAGCAGGCGACAGCACGTGAACGGTGTTGCCCTCAGTGCTCCCATGCCTCCCTCTGCATTTCACTCCTCTCTTCTGAGCCCGTCCACGTGCCCACTCCTTCATTACTGCCCCAGGCTGCCTCACTCAATAAAGACCTTCAGTGGCTTCTTCTGATCATGCCCGCAGTGGTCCTGCCCTCGGCTACCCCCTGACGTGCTTCCTCAGTTCTCTGAGGCCTGTGCCCTGGCCCTGAGTTATTCAGTATTCCAGTGCCACCTTCCAGCTGCCCCTCATCTGTCCTCCTCCTCCCTGCCCTACCTGGCAAAGCCCTGCTCGTGCTCATGGCCCAGCTCCAACAGACCCTCCCTGGAACCTCCTCTGACACCCAGTCAGGGGCTGCTCACTCCAACATTTCTTTGTACCTCATGAAAGACACTTGCCTCATCCAGCTTTGTATTAAAGTTGGGGTGCTTCTGTTTTCTGATTTATAAACCAGGACATTTGGATTGATCAACAGCTGTGGGACCCTTAGGACAGAATGTTCATTCACTGAAAGCTGGACTTTCCTTAAAGTTTCGGGATTTAGGGTTACAGTAAGTAACCTGCCTTACGTAAATAACCTACCTTATTGTAAGTATCCAGGAACTTGTCTTATCTCTTTTAGAGGCAGAACCATCTCCATTGTAACAGTCATTCATAACATAGGGCCTAGGATGTAATAGTCACCCAGTAAATGTTTGTTGAATGTCAAGTATAAATTGGTGACATGAGGCCACGTCGAGTTTCTTGAGGTCCCTGAAATCTGCTCCATGCGTTTTCTAACGCATGGCACAGTGGAGAGAAGCCAGACTTGGAGTCCAGAGGACTGGCAACAGGTCCCATCCCTGCCCCAAAGAGCTATAGGACCTCGGGCAAATCCCCTGCTGAAGCAGATGGGCCAAAGGCAAGGCCCACTGGCAGTGTGATGTTCCATCTTGTGACTCTTGTTCTTTGGAGTTGGTGGTTGAGTTGAACTGATCATCTGAATTAGTCACAACTGTTGGACTAAGCAGACGTGGGGACCCAAGCCATGTGCAAAGCCTGTGGGAGGGAGATGCCAGCCTCGGGGAAGGAATGAAGAACAGGGGGCTGAGGAACACACATGGACAACTGACTAGCGAAGAAGAGGAGGGAGGTGACCTATGAAGGCTGTCAGATTTATCCTTCCAAGCCCCCACACAGAAATACCAAAGGAGCAGTTGTCAGGTGGTGTCCAAGGCAACCAACCAGGCCACCTCTAGAACGGGGGCACTTGCTATAGAATTGTCGAATGTGGAAATGCAGACAGTCTGACGGCGCTTTAACTGGTGTCTCTGTGGAGGTGAGGGAGGGAGGGGCAGCATGGAGAGGCAGTCTCCATGGGGAGGCGGGAGGCCAGGGCTGGCCACGCGCTGTGTAGCCACAGTGATGAGAGGTAGCCTCTGGTTTCCAGGTTGCACTCACTCTGCCTGGGACCTAAAATCCTCTTCTTCCTTCCTCAGCAGAAGTCCTCCTTCAAGAAAATACCTAGCAAATCCAGGTGCTCTGACCTACAAAATACTAGAATTATTTTTATGCCTTATTCCCAAGGATTATTCGGGTTGGCTTAAGTTAAAGGAACAGACTGTTAGTTCTTCAGAAGCCAGCGAATATTTGGAGGCACACTCCCCTTGGGGACCTGCCTGCCAGGCCCTGAACTCACCGCTACACATAAGGCTGGCCCCAAAGAGAATAACCAATCTCACGCTGAAAGTAACCTGCTTGGCTTCTGGTTTAAAACAATGTCTGAGTAGCAAACATAAAGAAGAGAAAAAGAAGCAAAGGAAGGAAGGAGAGAGGGAAGAAGGGAAAATCATTTTGAAGAATGAAAAGAAAAGCAGAAATCTGGAAAGGACTGAATAACGGATACAGAAAAAGAATAAAGTATAATAAAAGGATAAAGGATATAGAAAAAGAAGACAAGAAACTGCTTAATCGCTCAGTTATGTCTGACTCTTTGCGACCCCATGGACTATAGCCTACCAGGCTCCTCTGTCCACGGGGATTCTCTGGGCAAGAATACTGAAGTGAGTTGCCATGCTCTTCTCCAAGGGATCTTCCCAAGTCAGGGATCGAACTCAGGTCTCCCGCATTGCAGGCGGATTCATTACCATCTGAGCCACCAGGGAAGTCCCACAAGAAACTAATTTGCTTAATAGAATGCAACAAAATACAGTCTTTATGAAATCATAGTGAACATCTTTAAGGATAGGAGGGGCTGCAGAGAAAAGGCAGTAAGATGATATGAAAAGAGAACCAGATCACAGGAGGAAACATATCAAGGAAAGCAAAACTGTATAGCAGCCAATTCATCGGTATTCTCACAATTCTGCATGACCTTGAAGTATCTCCTAGGAATTAATTGTAGGAAGTAATCATAAATATGTATGCAGATAAGCTATGAGAATGTCTGTCATAGCACAGTTTATTTCCTAAATAAGTTTGAGGGAAAAGATTGAAATGTTCAACAAAGAGGAATTGGTTTAATACTTCATGGTATATCTGGGTAGTGAAGTATTATAGTCATTAAAAGCTGCATTGTGAAATATCAATATTATTCTATTTAAATAGCATGAGGAAATATGTATATTACACTTGAAAATGAAGACAAAGCAGTTTATAAGGCACTGTGCTTATTATGACCCCATTATTTTAAATGACATATGTGTATTAATTCACAGAAAAATGCCTGGAGGATATATATGAAAACATGAATACTGGTTACCTTTGGGTGGTAAAATTATGGTAGTTCAGATTATTTTATTTTTGCTTATTTGTATTTCTTAAACTTTTTACAATGAATATATATATTACTTTTGTGACAAGAAAAAATAATTTGAAGAAACATTCAGAATTAAAATGCATATTAATAGGAGAAAGAAATGGAACTGGTGGTATGAAAAAGCAAGTCAATAAGGTGAGAGGGAATTTGACAAGTTCTTATGGAGTGCAAAGAAAATAGAGATGAAAAGAATAAAAGGGAAGCTGAGAGCTTTTGAAAACAGAGAGTGGAGATCCAGTAAATGGATAATTGTTTCCTGAAGAAAAGATCAGAATAAAGCCATCCAAGCAAGAATCTAATATATTTTCTGATCTCTTAGTATATTTACTAGATCTCTTTTCTGAGCTATAAGCAAACAAACAAAAAATATCCTAGGCATCATAGAAAAATCTCATCGTGTTACAAAGAAGTTAAAAACAAGATTCCCTGGTGCTTCAGACGATAAAGAGTCTGCCTGCAATGTGGGAGACCCAGATTCGATCCCTGGGTCAGGAAGATCCCCTGGAGAAGGAAACAGCAACCCACTCCAGTATTCTTGCCTGGGAAATGCCATGGACCGAGGAGCCTGGTGGGCTACAGTCCATGGAATCCCAAAGAGTCAGACACAACTGAGTGACTTCACTTTTCTTTTAAAAACAAAGGAAGGAGGGAAGGAAGGAAGGGGAAGGGAGAGCGGGTAAGGGGAGATGAATGAACCAACAAAGACCTCACTCCTAGACATTATCTGGCAAGACTTTTAACTTATAAATAAAAAGAAAAAATCCTACAGGCATCCTAGCTGAAACAAAAACCCCACAAAAGAGGCCGTCCAGGAAGAAACAAGTCTGTGCAGCTTCCATGTCAAATTTCAAAAGGTAACGGAACAAGATTTTCAGCATTTGAAAGGAAAAGTGTCCTTATCCTATACCTCACGCCTTACCAAGCTTCCCTTTCCTTTGAGCACGAAGATGACAAAAGGACATGTTTCAGTGTGTGAACCACCTCCTTCACAAAGCTTCAGAAAGCACGAGGGGTGAGGGTCCAGGAGACCAAGAAGGAACCTGACCTCACGAGGAACAGCTGCAACTACTGCGCCAAGGTCACCCTCAGGCCCTCAGGTGCTCTTTGCAGCTCCCTCAGCTACTCCTGCGTTTTCACTTTGACAACCTTCTTTCCCAGGATGAAGGGACTGGACTTCGAGGTATCTCTCTGTGCCCCATTCTGGCTGAGGTCATAAAGCACACTGCCTCCCCTGTGCCGAGGCACGCTTCTGCCTGGACGTTGGCTCTCTAGGTTCTGGACTCCTGCCCCATTTCTTCTCCAATCCAAGCAGCAGCTCCACTTAACCTCTGGGAACCCTATTCAGCATCAGGCTGGCTGCTCTTACAGCCAAGAAGCCCCCTCTTTCCAAAAAAACTTGGCCATTCCTTGCTTTGCTGATTCAGCACCTTGTCCCATGCCAAGAGCTGGGGAGGTGCCCTCAAGGAACTTTCAGGCTAGTTACGGAAAGACATGTGGCAGACACTCAAGGATTCTTACTCAACACCCTTTCCAATCACCTTCTTAGCCTACTTCTGCCATAACGGCTGGAAAACCTGCTTGAAGTCCCAATTTCCAGTACACCTAGGGTGGCCCCACGACACAGGCAGAGGTTCCAAAGAGGGTTATGCTTCTTTCAAAACAAGGCAAGGCAAGCCACAAAAAAAAGTCCTTCCCCTTTGGTCTTCCCTTTTTTTCCTGCCTGGAACACAGATAAGATGCCTAGAGGTTCAACAGCCAACCTGTGATCGTGAGACAAGTTGGAGAATGAAAGCCACTGTGCTGAGGATGGTGACTCAGCGAGACAGCAGGTCTCAGGAAGCTGCTGCACCAGGCCTGAGCTGGCCACATCTGGATTTCATTGAGATGAGAAAAATACGCCCTTGATTGCACCTCAATTTCCGATCTTTGCAGTTAAGCACGTTCCTAACTGCCACAGCATGGTATACAAAATTAAGGAGTAACAAAACCACAACTATCAGACAGCCTCATTCTCAGTAGTCAGATTATTTTAAGTCCAAGGGTGTTATGTTTTTAAGCAATAAGACCTTTTCAAAATATTTTTCAAAATATGTTACACATCCATTTTTTTCCTATCGTTCTGGGATGAGCTGAGAGATGTGGATAGCCTCATGACTAAGGAAAACACATGCCAAGGCTGGTAGCCCTTTTCTAAATGACCTCAGACTTCCATGATCATTCAATATTCTTTTGACGTTTTCTGTCTTCTCTGACTTTCCATTACAGTTCTCAATAACCCCACCAATTTCAATGTCTCTTTTTACCTCTAATTTTCTGCTGTATAGGTTTAAAATTATGAGTAGCAAGTTTGCTAGAAGGGATTATAAGCAAGCATTAGACTGAGTGAGATTCTGAGGGGTCTTGCCTTCAAAATCAGGGTAGGGCAAGGTAGTACCTGGGGCATAAGCTCTTCTTGTGAACTTTGAGCCAGATATATCTCAGCTTCTCAGAAGCCTTTTTGCTTTCTTCTTGACTCTTGACTTTGTCCTGGGTAGATGAAATTTTGAGGACCTGAGATCCAGAAATTTGAGGCACAAAGCAACGACCCAAGATAAGACACAAGGTAGCTTATGATTAAGGTGAAATGAATGCTATAAGCCAGCAGAGTTATAGACACTCACGGGAGGGAGAGGTTCTGGTGGCCAGAGTCAGGGAAGGCTTAGTGACAGAACCCTGCAGGAGGGAAGACCCTGGATGGATGCAGATGAGAGAAGCCATCCTTCTGGGAAGGCAATGGGTAGCACAGGCAAGGCCTGGGAGGCGATGGGAAGAGCAGCATGGCTGACCAGGGGCTTAGGTAGAGGGGTGGAGGCTGATGGACTTAAAGAGGGAATCCAGGTCTGAAGTACAGCCTCTGGGGAGCCAGACGCCCCCTTCCCAGGCCAAGGGGCCACAGACAGGCAGCTGAACCCACCTTGGACAGGAACCAGCCCGCAGATGCCCCCTTGTTGTTGTGGCCAACATTGATCTTCATGAGCTGCCCCAGGTCGGGGGCATCCAACATGAACTTGTCTTCAGCCCCCTTTTCAAAGTTGTCCTTTTCATTCTCCAGCCTACGCTCACCTGTATGCACAGACACACAAGACAGCTATTCGTACAAAGGAGACCAGAGGAGGAGAGAGAACCGGCTCCAAACTTCAATGGGCCGCCCACTGCAGAATGGTCTAAAAAGTCAATACGTGGGAGGCTGTGGGTGGGGACAGGCGGTACATGGACACTCTGTACTTCCACTCGATTTGGCTGTGAACCTAAAACTACTCTAAAGAATAGAGTTTATTAATTTTTTTAAAAGGGTAGCTTCACCCCAAGACCTATCAGTTCAGTTCAGTTCAGTTCAATTGCTCAGTCGTGTCCAACTCTTTGCGACCCCATGAATTGCAGCACACCAAGCCTCCCTGTCCATCACCAACTCCTGGAGTTCACTCCGACTCACGTCCATTGAGTCCATGATGCCATTCAGCCATCTCATCCTCTGTCGTCCCCTTCTCCTCCTGCCCCTAATCCCTCCCAGCATCAGAGTCTTTTCCAATGAGTCAACTCTTCGCATAAGGTGGCCAAAGTACTGGAGTTTCAGCTTTAGCATCATTCCTTCCAAAGAAATCCCAGGGTTGATCTCCTTCAGAATGGACTGGTTGGATTTCCTTGCAGTCCAAGGGACTCTCAAGAGTCTTCTCCAACACCACAGTTCAAAAGCATCAATTCTTCGGCGCTCAGCCTTCTTCACAGTCCAACTCTCACATCCGAACGTGACCACAGGAAATACCATAGCCTTGACTTAAAGGCTTCTTAAATCCCTCCAGCTGCCAGTCAAGGCCGAGGCTCACTTTGTGTGTGGCCTATGCCCAGGACCCATAACTGGGTTTGAGTTCTGTCTTAGCCCAGGGTCCCCACCCTAGAAAACCCACTTGTACCCCAGTCCCTGGACCTGAGACCCTGCCTTGCTTTACCTGAAAAAGGAAAAGCTACTTTTCCTGAACAAGGAGCACAGCCATGGTCATTGGTCTACAGGCTGTGGCTGGGACCCTGACATCAGCTGGCAGGCTGCCTTAGGCTTGCCTCCTCTGGAAAACGGCTACGATAACTATCACCAGACTCTGCTGCATGTTTAACTTTTTTCTTCCCCCCTCACTTACTCCCTTGTCACAATCTAAGAGGGAAGTATTATTAACTTTGTCTTGCAGCTGATGAAACTGAGACTTGGAGAAGTGAAACAACTTGCCAAAAGTCACACAGGTATTAAGCACAGAGTTAGGGCTTGAGCCAACCTGTTCCTTCTAGTTTTCCATTTTCCATGATCACCTTCCCAAGACTACCAGTCATATTAACCCTTACAAGCCCATCTAAGCACCAGAGTTTTGCTTACCCATCCTGTTTTCTTTCTTTTCTAAAAGTTGATTTCTTAAATTTTTCTAAATTTTAGATTGCCACAACTCACACATATAGAAAATATTAGACATCCATGTACCCGCCACTCAAATATAAGAGGTGTGAAAGTGAAGTCACTCAGTCATGTCTGACTCTTTGCGACCCTGTGGACTGTAGCCCACCAGGTTCCTCCGTCCATAGGATTCTCCAGGCAAGAATACTGGAGTGGGTTGCCATTTCCTTCTCTAGGGGATCTTCCTGACCCACGGATCGAACCCAGGTCTCCTTCATTGCAGGCAGACGCTTTAAACTCTGAGCCACCAGGGAAGCCCATAAGAGGTGTAACAGATATTAACATTTTGTTTAGTTAACTTAGGCCTTTCTCTTTTCTAAAGGAAATTAAATATAACAGGTAGGTCTAAAGCCTCATAGTCCATCCCTTCACCTGCCACACCCTGCCACAAGCAAACAGTATCATCAACTGGCATCCATTATTTTCATGAATTTTTTTTTGTGCACGTATGTATCCATAAAGAACATATACTATTTTTGCATGTTTTAGAATTTTACATAAATAACATCATAGTGAACATCGTTCTGTCTTAAGTTCCTTGTCTGTACTGTGGGAATGATAGGGACTCCATCTCATAGGAGCTGTTTCAAGGGTTAACTGAATGAATGTGTGCACAGCCCTTAGGGTAGTGCCCAGAGTGTGGTAGGTAGGTGCCATGTTAGGGGCTGGGATTCCCACTGTCGCTCGTCCTATCATCACACACCCTTATGCAACTTACTTCTGTTAAGTTGATGTCACTCCTTTGAGATTATTCTGTTGATGCTAGTACCCAAATTCATCCAACTGCTGTGTAACAGTCACTGAATGAAGAAAACACGATTATGTATTCATTCTTTCACATTTGGGTTGTTTCTATTTGATTGCTGTTGTAAATAGGACTGAAATGGACTCTCTACTACTGACCTTCTGCCGTGCATTTGTAAGAACTGATCTGACTGGACACCTACAGAGTTTCTGGATATTGAGATGTGCTCATCTTCAGTGTATTCACTTCAGTTCAGTCGCTCAGTCATGTCCGACTCTTTGCGACCCCATAAATCACCTTCAGAGATGGTTTTACTACATCAGTTATCACCAGCAGCCTTTGAGGGTTCCCATTCCCCATAATCATTGTTAACACATATATTTAAACTTTTGTTTCATGTGTATACAATGGTGTTTTATTATGGTTTTAATTTGCATTCCTTTGACTATTTGAAAAGACTGAAAGATGTTCATATATATACATATATTTTGAGATTGGTCCATATATATGTTGACCATTCAGGCTTTGCTTGTCCATAATTTTTCTCTTCATATATTTTATTATATTTTTCTATTGTCTTCCCTTTGTCTATGGTTTTTCCTTTTCTTTGTCTTTGTCTTTCCTTTTTTCATACAGACTTTTTCTTGTTTTAATGGACTTTATCAGTATTTCCCTTTGCTGTTTGTGCTGTTAGTGAATTGTCCAAGAAACTCTATCCTAAACTGAGATTTTTAAAAGACACACTCTTAAAGTTTCTTCTAAAAAGTCATAGTTTGCTTTTTCACATTTAAATCTCTAGCCCATCTGGAACTTATTTTTGTGTGTGGTGAAAGGTAAAAAGATTGACTTTTATCTTTTCTCACATGGTTAGACAACTGTTTTAACACCAGCAATTGAATATTTCATTGTTTCTGCTCAGATTTATAATGCCACTCTCTGTGTATTTCTAGACTCTTTATTCTATTGGTTTATTTGTTTATCCTTCTATACATATCACTCTGTTGTAGTTTGGGGGGCTTTGAATATTTTAGTATTTGGAGGGGAAATATCCTCATATTATTAATATTGTCAATATTATTTTCATTATTCAAAATTGTCCTGGCAATACTTAGCCCTATGTGGGCATGAATTTAATAGCATCTTAAGCTGTGGAATATTGCCTTTTGGGAATTTGACTGAAACTGCATTGCACTTACAGAATAACGAGAAATTTGGACATCTTACTGAGTTTAAGTCTTTTCTCATCCACGAGCATAATATATTTTTCCACTTTTTAGGTATTCTTGCATGTTTTTAAGTAGAAATTTTTATTTTTTCCAGAGTTTTTCTTAGATACCAAATGTTAGTATAAATCATATTTTTAAATAATATGTTTGCTTACTGTTTTATTAATATTTTTGTATTAATCATATCCAGCACCTTTATTAAACTTTCTCATAGTTCTAATGATTTTTTCAATTCTCCTGGATTTTATAGATGATCATTCATTTTTTTGAAAATTAAATTTTGTTTCTAAATGGGGTAAAAAGTTGGAGTTTCTTCTAATTTTATTGATTTATGATCAGAGAATTTGTCTCTATCTTATTGATTCATTTGCATTAGTCATTATGTAATTGAAAAGAATGTGTATTCTCTACCCACTGGATTTAGGAATCTACATACTTCTATTAGACCAAGATTATTAACCATTGTTAAAATCTGCAACCATACTAAATTTTTATCTATTTGACTTATCAATTACTGAGACTGTTGTGTTAAAATCTTCCACTATGATTATGTACTTGTCAAGTTTCTCCAAGAATTCTATTACTTTTTGCTTCACATGTATTGAAAATATGTTGCTAAATCTATACAAGTTCAGAATTATCCTGTCTTCCAGGTTATTTGCTCTTTTTGTCGTTCTGATACTTATTTCTAATGAAGCATTTTGTCTGAAAGTTTAATTTGATGGATATTAATATAGCTACACCAGCTTCTTTCCTGTAGACAATATGTTCCTGGTATACTTAATTTCATTTTACATATTCTCAGAAATTTATGTATCATATATTTAAGCTGGATTTTATTTCTTTTAATATGAGAACATTTATTCTTAAGTGGATGAATTAGCTTATTTATATTTATTGTATTATTTACACATTTATCTTACTTTTTGCTATTAGCATGCTTTTCCTTTCTTCATTTCCTGACTTCTATTGGATTGATTGAGTCTTTATCCCCTTTCATTTCCTCTCCTGGTTTAGAACTTATGCATTTCTCTTTGGGGTGCTTACTTTTACAATTTTAATCTGCATACTTGATGTATCAAGGTCTAAAGTTAATTATTCCCTGGGGTCAGCAAATGGACTGCAACCAAGTTATGTTTTAATTCTTATTATATCCTTTCTTTCTCAAATATCACTGTGTTCTAGTGTTTAGGGTCCATATTTTCTCATATCTTGATAATAGTTATTATAATTAATATTATCATTTTGTACAGTTAATGCTTCCTTAAGTTTGTTACATAATTATCATTTTTTGGCTCACCTTTATTTCCTGGATTTCACACATTTCTTCTGGGTACAATTTTCTTTTTCTTAAAGTATATTCTTCAGGAGTTTAAGCATGTGTCATTGAAAAACTCATATTTAAGCATGTGCCTTTGAGTGGGAAGTCTTATTTCTCTTTGTTTGCTTGCAAATCCATTAATTTTGCCCTCATTCTAGAATAGTTGAGTATAGAATTCTAGGTTTGGCTACACCATACAGTTTGTGAGACTGGAACCTTAGTTCCCTGACCAGGGATTGAACCCAGGCCCTCAGCAGTAAGGGCACGGAGTCCTAACTACTGGAACCCAGCGAATTCTCAGATTCCAAATATTATCCCATGAACTTATAGCCTCTATAGGCTGCTGCTAAGCATTTGCTATCAGTCTGTTTCTACAGAAGATAAGCCACCGAGTCTGGTTACTTCTAAGATCTTTCTCTTGGCCTTTGGTGTCACCACAATGCATCTAAATGAAGATCTGTTCTTGTTTATTCTGGTCAATGTCTTTTGTTACTTTAATCTGAAGATTCATATCTTTGCTTAATTCTGAAAAAAAATGTGATCAGCCATTATCTCCTCAAATATTTCCTCTCGCCTATTCTGTTTATTCTGTTTCCAAAATGCCTGTTCAACATACCAGGGCATATTCCCTCCTCCACATCTCATGACTTCTTACTGGTATTTTTCAACCCTTTATGTTTCTGCCACATCCGCATATTTTGTTTATATTTTTCTACAGTTCACTAATTATCTATTCAACAATTTCTAATTGTGTTGTTTAACCCATCCAGTAACTGTTTGTATTTAGTAACCGTATTTTCAGTTCCTGTACTGTATTTCTGCTTCCTGTATTTGTCATAGGGGCTTCCCATGTGGCTCAGTGTAAAGAATCTGCCTGCCAATGCAAGAGATGCAGTTTACAGTCCATGGGATTGCAAGAGTCAGACAGGACTTAGCAACTAAACCACTGGCATGGAACAAATTTTCTGTACCTGAAGGGGAGGGTTCCCAAATCACATGTGCAGTATAAAATGATACCTCAAGCCCATATGTATATAAGCCTAAAGTATCAATTCCCCAGCAACTGTTTTTTTAATCTAGAATTCTTACAGAGATAAGTTTACTCTATTGAGGAGCAATTTCTTTTTTCCTAGTCTATTTTTTCACTGAAGATATTCCTGTGAGCTTCTAGGGATCCTGGCTTTTTTGCATATTTTGCCTCATACAGAGCCAAAATATCATTTTCTGACCCCAAATGTGTATGGAAATTCATCCTATAGATTGTTGAACATGAAGGTTTCCTTCTTCTAAGATTCAGAGCATCAGTTTATAGCTAATACTTTGGTTTTAAATTCTCTCATTTCTGACACTGGGAGATTTCTCTTTTTTTCTTATAATTCCAGCAATGCATTTTAAATTGTTTAATAGATTATGTCCAAAATTCGTGTCTCTGAAGCTTTTCTGACTCCTATAGTATCCCTTTAAATGGGCAGAAGCAGGAGCAAACCACATGTCTCAGTAGTTCTACTGGCTGAACCTCCTTCCAACACCTACAGCCGGGTCTGTGCCCTCAGTTCCTGATCCACCTATGAGACCAAGAGCAATTTCTCCCCCTGCCCCATTCTTGTCTGCCCCAAACTGCTGCAGTGAGTCAGGCCATGCCCAGTCACATCCCCAAATATAATTCAACATGGGCGTGGAGCTTAGGGAGATAGAGCAAGGGAGAATGAATCCCCTGGAAATGTGGAGCTTGCGTTTATTCTAGGATGTGGGATGATTTAAAATCAATTCAAAAGCCAAGCACAGCTTATTCTGAAAACACGTCATTCATATAAACGACGCAATGGGCACCATGCTGCCCGAGGAAGGCCGTGACAAACCGCATCACAAGAAGAAGAGAGAGGCTCAAGAGAAGAGCCTAGAGGAGCCTGGAGTTGCCTTCCTCTGCCCGGAGAGTGGGAAACAGCCCACTTAAGAAGTTCCGGGAATGGCTTGAGAAGAGTTTAAATCTATTACCTGTGTCTCCATACTCTCCAAAGATATTGATGAAGACATCAGCATCAGTCCCTGCACCAATGACATCACCAGTGTACACTTTGACTTCATACTTGTTACCTGGAAATGAAGACAGAGAAAGTGTCAGCTCATTCAGGTCCTAAGGAGAGAAGGACAGAGGGCTCAAAGTAGCTACCACACCATCCACCCTTCTTTCCAGCGGCACATGAATTGTCACCGCTACTGTCAATAACTGAGCAAGACTCAAGTCACCTGACTTGGTTTCAAGAGGTCATTGCTGAACATTGCTGATTTGTGACTGCAGAGCACAAATCAGAGGTAGAGGGGCCTTCTGTTTTCATCTACTAACTTGTTGCCTTGGGTTGCATGAATCAACCCAAATGCAACCAACCCACCAGCGTATCTCCCGTGAATACTGAAATGATTCCAGCTGGGCCCACTGCCTCTACACTATTTTTGCCAATCTGTTCTTTACACCACGTCACATTATAAAAATTCATTGTAGAAAACTGATTATGCAAATAAAAACCAAATTTATATATAAATTGTCAAGGCCGTAACCAATGGAACCAATAAGAGCCAGCAAGTACACATTTTGATGTTACTTCATTTAAAGACCTATATCTGCTTCCTGTATCTTGCTCCATTTATTGAATAGAAATCCATTCTCTGTAACCCCAAAATGCTAAGTTTTGGCCATGGCCTCAAGAGGGGGTGGTGCTCAATGTAAACTTGACAACATGTTGCCATGTTTGCATGTTGCCATGCCCAAATCTTCCCAACCAGATCTTGCCTTAGAGTGGGAGTGAAAGCCAAGAGTTACTCTGTGCTGCAAAAGGGAGATTCCTCTAGATTTTCTTTGTGGGCCAACAATTCTAAGGGCTGAGGCAACTTTTTCTTATCTTTCCCCTTGCTGCCATAGCTTTCTATTTTTTATGTTCCAGAATCTTTTTTAGATGTCTTATGCCCAATATATGGGTTTCCCAGTTGGCACTAGTGGAAAGAACCCACCTGCCAATGCAGGAGACATAAGAGACATGGGTTCGATCCCTGGGTTGGAAAGATCCCCTGAAGAAGGGCACAGCAACCCACTCCAGTGTTCTTGCCTAGAAAATCCCATGGACAGAGGAGCCTGGCAGGCTGCAGTCCATAGGGTTGCAAAGAGTCGGACATTACTGAAGCAACTTAGCACATACACACGAACATGCCTAGTATATGAAGCCAACAAAAGGAATTTAATTGAGGTCCAAATCCTGGCCCTTTTGCCTGGCTCCTCCCTAGACCTTCCCCAGTGTCTCGGGCCCCAGAGGTCTTTCTCCCCATGCTCCTCGGCTCTGCCATGTGGTCGGTGTCAATGGTTTCCCAGTTTCATCT
Source organism: Cephalophus harveyi (assembly GCA_006410635.1). Lineage (NCBI taxonomy): Eukaryota > Metazoa > Chordata > Mammalia > Artiodactyla > Bovidae > Cephalophus > Cephalophus harveyi. The sequence goes on from SJYT01021088.1 coordinate 456,620, forward strand.
CCTCCTTGTTCTGTTTGCTGTTTCCTGCGGGTGAGACTTCTAAGTTCCTCAAGAACTTAAAAGAGGACTGGGAGCAGGACTTCCTTGTCTCATGGTTTTCTCTCACAGTTCCTAGCACAGCGCTGGGCACATATGAGAGTCTCATTGAGTATATTGAAAAGCTAATTGAATTTCCTAAATCTCAAAGTCTGGTGAAGTTGCTCAGGGCAAAGAACTGAGGTGTGGAGGTGAGAACAAAACCAGTTTTCTCCCTTCACATCTTGAGGCCTGTCCAGTAGCACAGGGCTGCCCTCTAAAGATGGCACAGTGCCGAATTCTGCAGGGGATCCGTGGAGGACTCCCCACCCACATAGCCTTGAGGGCTGACCTTTGACCAGCTGAGGACCTTGAGCTCAGAGGGAGCAATGTCTTCTCTTTTTCTCCTCAGTGTCTACTTGGTGAAATCCATCCAAGAGAGAGAAGACCCTCCAATCCTTATCCCCAGATGTAAGCTCCAGTAGGACAGGTGTTCTCAGATTCCCACCCCCTCTTGCTTCACCACAAAGATACTTCTGAGATGGAACACAGAGCCAGGCCTTCAGAAGCATTCAGACAGGCAAACCCTGGCTCAGTGACTTGAAACTTGGGCCAAATTTGGGCTCCCTGGGGAGTCTGTTAACATGGCTGCCTTCCAGGGACCCTTCATCACATGGTTCATCAGCGGATCCTGCTCTTGGTCATCCTCCAGGGCCAGAGGCCTCCCTCAGGGGTGGTTCTTTCCTCCTCTGGCTGGTTGGGCCTCTGAGAGCCACTGGCTTTGGTTCACCTCCTTTCTCAGGTGCAGTCAGGGCTCACAAAGAGACAAGACCCCTCTGCTGGGCTGGTGGTATCAAGATGACAGGGGGACAGAGAGAGGCTCTGAAGGCCTCTGCTCAGCATCAGAGGGGCAACACAACCCCAAAGGGAACTGGGCACAGTGACGCAGGGGAAAGGACGAGGGGACTGGGGGATGTTTGTTGAAGGAGTACAGACACTCTGAGTCATTCCAGAGGGCAGAATTTGAGTTAGTGGGATGAAGTATAAAGAGGAATATTGTAGGTCACCAAAAGAAATGGTTTCTAGTATCTAGGGCTCTTCAACAAGGACTGGGATACCCTTGGGGGAAGTGAGTTCCCATCCCCAGAGACACCTGCATGCTCACTCTGTGCCAAGCACATAGCTGGGGAGACATCTCACAGCCCCCAGCACAGTGCTGGGCACATATGAGAGTCTCACTGAGTACGTCAGGGACCCTGGAGAAATGGCAGAGGCGAGGGATGTGAGAGCACTGAGGCCCTCTGCGGTCTGCAAGTCCACAACATTTGACCAGGAGGGGCAGCCTCGCCGACTGCGGAGGGAAGCCAGGACAGGGAGGCATCTCAGAGGGTGGGAAAGGCAACCAGGGCCACAAAGGTGAGGCCGGGGAATCAGGAGCCCACCGAGGGCTTAGGGAACACACATCCTAGTCCTGGAAAAGCCCAGGGAAGCAGAAAACCAGGGCCAAAGTGAAGCAACAGGGACTTCAAGCCAAGGGTCAGGGACCAACAGGCCAGAGAACGCTTCCAGGCCTTTCCAGGTGAGGCGACCAGCGGCCAATGCCCAGGGGTCGGGAAGCCAGATGAACATGATGCAGGGGGAAGTCAATTCTGAAAGAAGGCTCAGTCAGTTCAGTTCAGTCACTCGGTCATGTCCGACTCTTTGCAACCCCATGAATCGCAGCACGCCAGACCTCCCTGTCCATCACCAACTCCCGGAGTTCACTCAGACTCGCGTCCATCGAGTCAGAGATGCCATCCAGCCATCTCATCCTCGGTCGAATCCTTCTCCTCCTGCCCCCAATCCCTCCCAGCATCAGAGTCTTTTCCAATGAGTCAACTCTTCGCATGAGGTGGCCAAAGTACTGGAGTTTCAGCTTTAGCATCATTCCTTCCAAAGAAATCCCAGGGTTGATCTCCTTCAGAATGGACTGGTTGGATCTCCTTGCAGTCCAAGGGACTCAGATTGTCTTAAACTCTGTGGGACTTTCTGCGGCAGGACAAGGCCCTGGGCCCCCATGTTCTGGCTGAATGGAGAGCATATGGCCTTTGATCACACTGAGGAGGGGGCAAGAACTGCCTTTTAAATCCATTCTTTAAAGGCCCCATAGACAGACAATGAAGTTTATTTTTTTACTGTTCTCTTTTCCCCATAGTTCCTCTTCAGGCAGAGCCCCATAGTATCTGATTAGCCATTTTCTAAGCAAAGCCCAGGGCCCAGCATCCATCCTGAGTTGTGATAAAAGTATAAAAGCAGGGCTTCATCCCCTCACCGGTGGCAAATGGCCAGCGTGGTACAGCAAGGCTTCCTCTTGAGTGGTTGCATGAGAGCCCCCCAACTTCCTGCAATCAGAGTTTCAACAAGCACAGACTTTCCATTCTGGTCACAGGTGGGTGTTTCAGCCACGGGGAAAGGGGGAGAGCCAATAAAAAACCCCCGCCCCAGAGGCCAAGGGAGCAAGGCTGCCTGGAGAAAGGCAGTGAGAAGAAAGGTGGAAAGAAGGGGCCAGAACGACCCAGCTTCTTGGGAAAATAATACTAAATATTCACACAGGCCTTGCAATTCACAAGGCACTTGCCTGTCCTTGTGACCCATGCAAGGGCCACATGAGGTGGGCAGGTAGTGAGGACATTCCCCCTGACAGATGAGGAAACTGAGGCTCAGAGAGCAAGGACACACAGCTGCTAAATGCAGGCTCAAATGCTAAGGCTCAAACCAGGTCTCTTGTCTCCAAATCCAGAGCTGCATCCAGAATACTTCACGGGCTCTCATGCTCTTGACTAGGGGCTGGCAACATTTTTCGGTGAGTGCCTGATATTAAATATTCTCGGGCTTGCAGGCCTCTTGGTCTGTTGCAGTTACTAAGCTCTGCTGCTGCAGCACCAAGCAGCGGCCCACAGTCCTGTGTAAATGCTACATAAGCAAATGGGCCCAGCTGCGTTCCAGGGAAACTTTATTTATGGATATGGACACTTGAACTTTGCAGAACTTTCCTGTGTCATGAAATACTCTTCTTGTTTTGATTTCCTCTCAGTCCTCCAAATATGTAAATGCCTTTCTAGGCTCACAGTGCACACAAAGACAGGTGACAGACCAGGTGTGGCCATCCCCTGCTCTATGTTTCTTGTGCACCATCCTGTGTGTTTCTGGACAGAGGGCTGCAGACCACTCTGCTCTCTGGGGCCTCGACGGGAGCAGTGCTACATGGTGCAGGGGAGTCAGTTACTTACAGGATGATCATAGCGCATCCTCACCACTAGCTTCCCTGGTGGCTCAGACAGTAAAAGCGTCTGCTTGCAATGTGGGAGACCCAGGTTCAATCCCTGGGTGGGGAAGATCCCCTAGAGAAGGAAATGGCAGCCCACTCCAGTACTCTTGCCTAGAAAATTCCATGGATGGGGGAGCCTAGCAGGCTACAGTCCATGGGGTGGAAAAGAGTCAGACATGGCTGAGCGACTTGACTTTCACTTTCGGTGCTAACTAAACAGCTTAGGGCTTTGAAGGTTGGGGAATGACTGCCCTTTCTCTGTCGGGGTGGGGAGTGAAAAGGACCATGAACGGTGCTCCATTTTCCCCACCCCTTACAGTGCTGTGTGACTGGCTGAAGCTGCCATTCCTTTGAGTCCGATTGAGAAGAAGGGCTAGTCTAATCTGGGGATTTCTGAAGGTGGGGATGATGGCAGGTCCAGTTCTGCAAACTTCGGCCATGTGCCTTTCAGCTCACTGCCTGGTTGTGAACGAGCAGGGAGCAGAGATGGGAAGAAAGGGGAAGGTCAAGTTGGAGGAGGGCTGGCAAGCTGAGTTCATCGCTCTTCCTGAGCAGCATGGGGAAAACAGGGACTAGAGATGGCCCGCCCCAGCCCTGGAGTTGGCTTGTGGCTTACCTGATTGGCATATTATCTGTTATAGAATTCTCCCTTGAACTATGTCTCTCTGACCTTTCAGCAGGGTTACCATTAGCCCACACAGTGCCTGTGTGCAAATGAGATAAAGGGAGCCCTTCCTCAAGACACTTGACTGCCCTCTCTTGGATAACTGTCATAATAAATGCATATCCCTGTGCTATGATAGGGATCTCCTTACATAGTCGCACTGGAGCCGTGTACAGCCTGCACACCCGAAACCAGGTAGTAGCCTCTTTCCACCAAAGGTCAGCATGAGCTCAAAGAGAACAGACTAATTGAAACATTGACCTGAAGAATACACCATAGCTGCAGATCAAGGTGCTGATCCCATGGTGCCTTCCAAAGCCCAACGGCATTGAGCTGGGGTCTTGCACAGAGAATTTTATTTGTAGCTTAAAAGACAGATGGCTGCCTCAAGGTCACATTGTAGGGTCGTCTGTGACCTTCCTGCCCTGCGCTGCCTGCCCAGGGGATACACAATTCCAGCCTGGCCCTTGCCCTTTTTTCCCCTCTGCACCCCATCTTGGCAGAGGCACAAAGCTGCTCCTTCCAAACAGGAAATATCTGCCCTGCAGACCAGCCGGAAGCTGCGAGCGTGGGCTTCCAGAAAAGATAGGCACTGGCAGGCCCCAGCTGCCTCCTGCACCGCAGGGTTTGCCAGCCGCCCCCGCAGCCTCCCCGGCTTGCCGTCTGGAACAGTCAGCACACAGCAGTGATGGGACACATCTCCCGAGAGCAATCTTGGGCGGCAGGAGGAGGAGGCACAGCCCTGAGGGGGCCGGAAGCCCCGCATCCTGGTGCTGGGTGCACAGCTGAGTGGGTGAAGCTGCTCGTCATGTGCCCGACAGCAGAAGCCTAGCAAAAGACCCCATGAGGAAGCCTCTGTCCCGCTTGCCAAGGAAGAGACCGTCCCTCGCCCACGTGGTGTGAGCCTGGGAGAAGCTCACGTGGTCCAGGCTTTCTCAGGAAGCAGAGAATCATGAATGAGCTGAGGATGAGCTGAGGGAATGGAGTTTTCACCCATCCCCAGATCCTGTCTAATTAGAACGTGGCTTTATTTGCTCTCACAGGTGAGACAGGGGAGGAGAGTTGGAAGGGGGATGATTGGACTTAATGTTACCCCACCCACAACCACATCTGCCAGCTTTACACCCTGACACCCAGCACTTCCGCTCACCCAGAGCCAGGATGCCAAGACACAGAAGTGGGATCTCACAGGGGCTGTGTGGGAGCCGGAGATGGCAGGGGTTTGGGGAAGCTGCCTTGGGGTGGGAGCCGAGGAAGAACATTCTCCCCTCTCCAGGGAACATTCTCCCCTCCCCTCTCCCCTCTCCCACCCCTAACTACTCAAGCCCGCATGGATGTGGGGAGGACATGATCCACAGAACCCGAGGATGGGCAGCAGGCTCTGCGCTGGGTCACGGCCACTGACCAGTGGATGGCCTTCCAAGCCCATGGACTCAAGTTCTCCTTCCCCATTCTTGATCCGACAGTTTCCTCTTTCTTCCCTCAGGTCCAGAGGCCCAAATTTCTCACCTAGATTCACCCTCTTCTTTAATCAGGACTGGAATATCTCTGCTTTCTATAGAGGGCCCTGAACCTCTCTGCCCTCACAGACATACCTACTAATCAAGAAATAAGAGCCTCCAGGGCTTGCTGAGAACCTAGCGTGGGCCAGTACACCTATTATCTCAGATAATCCTCACAGTGGCTATTGTCACCATTCACTGATGAGGTGATCAGTAGAAGCAGGAGGCTGAGATACTTAATCAAGCTTTCACAGTCGGACAGGACTAAAGCCCAGATGTGGACTCAAGGGACCTGAACAAGAAGGCTCTCTCTTAGCTGTCATTCCACCCACCCTGCCCAGCCTAGCTTAAGCCCCAGACTCTCTCCCAAGGGCCCCCATCTCCGAGCCCTCAGTCCTGCACTCCAGAACTTCTGGGGTCTGTATCACTTTGTCAGCACTTCCCACGTGCTGGAACACAGGCCATGGGCTGAGCTCAGCTGAGCCTGGTTACACACCGACACTGAAGTATCACTCAGTCATTAATAGTCACCCCTGGGTGATAATCAAGAAAAAACACTCTGCTCTTTTCATCCTCCCCAAGTAAATATACAACCTGTATATTTCCTAAGAAACTGTGATGTCAGCCTAAATGCTACGGGGTGTTTTTAACAGTACAGTGTAGAGAAGGGTTTACTGCTCTGAATGCTCACCTCCCTCATTGCCAAGCCCCACGGAGCTACTTCCACAGACTCAGCCCCCTTCTCCGGCTGCAAAAGGTCCTTCCCTTCTACCCGCGCACTCAGCAACTGTTGCTCCATTTCTTCTCTTTCCAACCCAGATTCCACTCCACTCCCAGAGTTTATCCCCCATAGGGCTGGGAAGCCAGCACTTCTCAGGTGCTGCTGGAGGTGAGGAATGAGTGTCAAAGACTTATCGTTCTGCATCCCCCTGGACCAACGATTCCATCCCTGTGCAACTAGTTAATGCTAGGGAATCCTTGTGTTCATAGACCACCTAAAAAGATGTCTATCACAGAAGTGTTAGAATAATGAGAAACTGAGAACAACCTAAAAACATCCGAAACGAGGGATTGTTGGGAGTGAATTATAGTATTCACCCATTCATGGAATACCATGCAGCCATTAAAAATAATGATTTAGAATATTAGCCAATGCTATTAACTGAAAAAAAAAAAAAAAGGTTATAAATTTGACCAAAATACAATACCATTTTCATTAATATATAGTCTTTAATACATTCATGCACAAAAAAAAGAATAGAAACAGAATTCACTAAAATGTTAACAGAGGTGTCTCTAAGGCTGTCCTACACAGTGATTAAGTTCAAGGCCATCTGGATTCACTTTTGGCTCCATTACTTATAAGCAAGTTGCTTAACCTCTTTGTGCCTCTGTTTCCTTCATCCTCAAAATGAGAATATATTTCCAAAACATACAAACAGCTTATATAGCTCACTATACACACACACACACAAAAAAAAAAAAAAAAAAAAAAAAACACACATACATATATATAATGATTTAGTTGCTAAGTTGTGTCCGACTCTTGCGACTCCACAGACTGTAGCCAGCCAGGCTCCTCTGTCCATTCACTTATCCAGGCAAGAACTCTGGAGTGGATTGCCATTTCCTTTTCCAGGTGATCTTCCCAACCCAGGAATCGAACCTGGGTCTCCTGCACTACAGACAGATTCTTTACCGATTGAGCTATGATGGAAGCCCATATATGTGTATAGACAAAGAATTCAATCAATAAAATGGGCAGAAGACCTAAACAGACATTTCTCCAAAGAAGATATGCAGGCACATGAAAGATGCTGAACATTGCTAATCATTGAAGAAATGCAAATCAGAGCTACAATGAGGCATCACTTCATTCCAGTCAAAATGGTCATCATCAAAAAGTCCACGTGTGCATGCTAAGTCACTTCAGTCAGGTCCGACTCCTCGCAACCCTATGGACTGCAGCCCACCAGGCTCCTCTGTCCATGGGATCCCCCAGGCAAGAATACTGAAGGGAGCTGCCATGTCCTCCTCCAGGGCATCTTCCCAACCCGGGAATCGAACCCGCATCTCCTTCAGCTCCTGCATTGCAGGTGGACTCTTTACCACTAGTGCCACCTGGGAAGCCCCATCAAAAAAGTCTACGAATCACAAATGCTGGAGAGTGTGTATAGAGAAGGGAACCCTCTTGCCCTATTGATGGTAAGGTAAATTGGAATACCACTATGAAAACCAGTATGGAGTTTCCTTTAAAAAGCCAAGAATAGTGTTACCATATGATCCAGCAATCTCACTCCTGGGCACATATCCAGAAAACATGAAAACTCTAATTTGAAAAGATACATGCCCCCCAATGTTCATAGCAGCACTATTTGCAGTAGCCAAGACATAGAAGCAACCTAAATATCCATCAACAGATGAACGGATAATAAAGATGTAGTGTATATATATCTAAAATGAAATAGTACTCAGCCAGATAAAAAGAATGAAATAATGTCATTTGCAGCAGCATGGATTAACCTAGAGGGTATCATGGTAAGTGAAGTCAGACAGAGAAAGACAAATATCATATGATATCACTTATATGCAGAATCTGAAAAAAATGATACAAATAAACTTAATTAAAAAACAGAAATGGACGTACAGATACAGAAAACAAACAAATGGTTACCAAAGGGGAAAGGGGAGAAGAGATAAATTTGGAATTTGGGATTAACAGATGAACACGCTTCTATATATATAAAATAGATTAAAAACAAAGATCTACTATACAGCACAGGAAACTATATTCAATATTTTGTAATAACCTATAATGGAAAAGGATCCAAAAAGCACTTGGATCTCTTGGCAGGGACCTAGCAGGAAACCGTGGTGACTGAAATGGACAGCCAGACCAGGATCATGGCCCAGGCAATAACTGAATCATAAGTTCACAAGTTCACGAGTATAGGATGCGGCTCCAAAAAGTATGGTTTCCAAATTACAAAGGTTATTATAAACACCTATTTGAGAATCAAAATAACCAAGCATGGGGCAAATATACAATTCTATGCATTTCCCCAAAGGTTCAGGCTGCTTGGTTGAAAGAGAGTGTGGCTGGCAGTGTTCCCCGGGAAACTGAGGCCACAGTGAAGCTGTGAATTTGAGGGTCTACCCCCAGCTTTGTGAATGAGACACTGTGCCATTAGGACCGATCAGCTCCTAAAGTGCCCTCGTCCTGTTTAAAAGCCTGGTGAATCTCTTCTCACCTATGAAGTCACAGCTTGAGCACCATCACCTCCTCTGTGAACCCTCCTGTTTCCCCCTTCCTCGATGCTTCCTTGGGCCTGAGACATACCCCTCCCTAGACCATTCTCTTTGTCCTGTGGTTATTTACTAGCCTGACTCTCCTCCGTCTAGACTCTAAGCTCCTAGAGAAAAGCCCTTACATATTTACCCTGAGTCCAGGATCTGATGCAGAGAAGATTCCCAATAAATTTCAACTGCCCACTAAATCACTGAATGACACTGGAGGAGATGAGCTGGCATCCTGCCCTCAGGGATCGGGCTCTCCTGTAGTTATACTGTGACCACGAGCAGGTGGCTCAGCTTCCCTGGGCTTCCATTCTCCTCTCTATAATATGGAGGAGGGTAGATAAGGTCCTTTTTGGCCCCCAAATTATCTGAGACTCTTCAGTGGGGCCTCATTCAAAGCAGTTTTCTTCTTCCCACTCTTTCCGGAGATGATTTTCGGCAATGCTAGGAGGCAGCAGGTGGGGCGGGTGGGAAGCTGCTGTGAAGTCAGAGGAGGAGAGGGCTGCAGGGATGGGCCTGGCCTCCCCACCCGGAAGCCAGCAAGGCTGTGAGTCGCGAGGCCCAGGATCACCTCCACAGGGTTTCAAGGAACCGTGACTCCCATGCTGCAGCCACAACAAACAGCTGGGGACCCTGAGTACACTTGAGCTGGGTTAAGGGGGGAGGCCAGGTAGAGGGAGGGGGGTGGGAAGAGCAGTGCTCCCTGCAGCTTTCGGCTGTGGTTGAGGTCATGAGCCTATACCCAGCGGTCTAGCTGAGCCTGTAGGATTCCAGAGGGGATTCAGGCACTTCGTGGCTCCAAAGTCCTTTCTGAGCTTGAGAGGCCAGAATCTTGAGTCTGTGCATCTCAGAGTCAGAACAAGCCTAGACGTGGACGAAGACGCAGGGGGAGAAGCGGCTTTGTAACAATAGCAACAACCAGGTTTGCCTGGTTAACTGAGCATTTATTCTATGTTCTGCACTGTGCTAGAGAAGGAAATAGCAACCCAGTCTGGTATTCTTGCCTGGAGAATTCCATGGACCAGAGGAACCTGGCTAGTTACAGTCCATAGTGTCGCAAAGAGCTGGACACTCACTCACTCACTGCCCTAAGTCCTTTAAAGTTCATTCCCCCAATTAACTAGCTCAACCACTTCCTGAAGTGGGAATTCACATTATCCCCATTTTACAGAAGAGGAAATAGAGGTACAGAGCTTAAGGCACCTGTTCATGCTTAGAGAGGCAGAGCCAGGCTTGACCACGAGAGTGGAAGTCCAGAGATAGAGCTTGTGATGGGGAGACTGACATGGGCAGAATAGAAGGTCAGGGGAGGGGCATGAAATGGGGATGAAGTATCCGCTGCAGAAGGGAGGGGCCAAAAGTCAATCTCCTCCTGCTGCTGTAGAGGAGGGCTAGCCCTGGGCCATCCATCTGTTGGGTTGTGAAGGGAAGCCCTCCTCTAGTTCTGAAAAGGCATTTCCCAGGTGGCTCAGTGGTAATGAACCCACCTGCCAAGCAGGAGATGCAGGCTCAGTCCCTGAGTCTGGAAGATCCCATGGAGGAGGAAATGGCAGGCTACAGTCCATGGGGTCTCAACCCACTCCAGTATTCTTGCCTGGGAAATGGCAATGGACAGGGGAGCCTGGTGGGCCACAGTCCATGGGGTTGCAAAAGAGTCAGACGCAAGTTAGCAGCTAAACAACAACAGTCCTAAAAAAAGCCCAAGAGGCCACCTAGTGCCCCCACTAAGGAGAGGAACTGAGCTCTGGCCCAAGTCCCATGACTGCTGAGGGCAGAGCCAGAGTGAGAACTCAGGGTGCGCGGCCCCGTATGCTTTCTGATCCAGAGAGCTGTATGTCAACATTAATGATTTGACTACGGTATGATAGCATCCGCTAGAATCTGGGAGTAGGTTAGGGCTTCGGGTTTACTGGCAGAGCTCTCATGACGGGTGTGTTTTGCATCAATCACTCAGGCTGCTTGCCTTTGCTCCTGCACCATGCGGTTCTCCGGCTGGTCTGGAATCCACAGCAGGTCTGCATGACCGCCACATGCCCCTAAGACGTTAATCATGATCCCTTTTTTGTCCCGTCCCTTCTTCAGAGGCGCCCTGGACACTGTGCCCCACACTGTCTTGCCAAGACCAGGTGTGCACTTGGAGCTGTGTGATAATTACTGGAAATTACAACCCCGTTACCTGATGAAATGGGCTTTCCCAATGACTCAGCAGGTAAAGCATCTGCCTGCAATGCAGGAGACACAGGAGATGTGGGCTTGATCCCTGGGTCGGGAAGATCCCCTGGAGGAGGAAATGGCAACCCACTCCAGTATTCTGGCCCCAAAAATCCCATGGACAGAAAAGCCTGAAGGGCTATAGTCCAAAAGGATCACAAAGAGTCAGACACGACTGAGGACAAGCATGATCTAACCTGATGAAATAATCAGGAGTGGAAACAGTGATTGTGCCGGACAAACACGGCACCATTTCTACCCAGTCCCCAGCTCTGGGCAGCTTTGGGCTCCCAGCACTGCACTTGCCGTCCCATTTGGTATAGGAGAGGGAAATCCAGTCCTTACTCCAGACTGAAAACGGGAGACTGTCTTCAATCCTCTCTGTCGCCTGCCTGCTCCAGCCCACCTGCCCAAGCTGTCGTTCCTCCTGTGGGCTCCCTTTCTTCCAACAACCAGCCCCTCAGTCTCTTTGGAGCACAGCACAGAACCGATTACAGTCATATTTATTATTATTCCACCAAAGACTAAATGCTCCTTAGAAGAAGGCTTGTCCCTAATGAACCAGTCCCAGCTGGGAGCAAGGGTGGGCCCTCTGAAGGCAGGGGTCCTGTCAGCTGTCAGCGAGGCCTGGGTCTGAAACCCTGATGCGCTGTTGGGCCTGGGCTCTATCAGCCCAGGGTGTGTGCAGCCCCCAGGCCAGCTGGAACTCAGATCCTGGCTTCAGAGGCTTGTCTCACTGCCAAGCTGGCAGGCTCTCCTAATGTGATGTGGGCTCGGTACTGATCTAAGCCATGTGATCAACGCAGTGCTTTGCAAGGTGGGAGGGTTTGTGGGTTGGCACCAGGATGGGGACAATTGCTTGGCCAGAAGGCAGGAAATGACATCATAGTGGCAGTGAGAAAGCTACGCCTGCTCTAAACAGGTCATACCCGCGCTTCCCTACTGGTGACAGCCCTCAGCCCACACTCCTTCAAGACTCAGCGCTGCGTCACTCCAGCTCTCCTCCATCGTGTCCTGCCTTGTCCACCACTGCGTCCCCACCCTCAGTCTTTCAGTGCTGCCCCCATCCCAGCTCCAGCCTCAGGGATGCACCTCGAGCCTCCCTGGGGCCAGAAAGACATGGGTAGCCCTGTGTTCTCAGCCTGTGTAATTCTGCAGTGTGTTTATCAACTGCCTTGGGCACTGTGCCCCGTGAGTGTCACACCAAAAATGACGTCAAGGTTGGCAGGTGGGGGGGTGGACAGATGCCTGGAGCCATTTGAGGGAGCTGAGAGATGCTTAGCTAGCAGAGTAAAGCCAGAGCTAGCAGAGGAAGCCAGAGTCACAGGGGACCTCTGATAAGATGAGCAGACAGCCCAGAGGACAAGTAACTTGCCCGAGGTGCACTGTTCCTGAGGTGCACCATTCCTAGCAGCAAGTTCTCGCCCCCAAGTAGAGCTCTTTGCACTCTTCTCTGCTGCGAGTCTTCATGAGCACGTGTATCTGCACACACGAGCTCGTGTCCTACTGATCTTCACTCCGGCCCCTAAGTCCCAGGACCAAGTGTGCAGGGACAAGTAAAAGTGCTACCCTCAGAGAAACCCAAGCTGAGCTGGAGAGACTAGATTGACACATATTAAGTGCTTAGAGTCCAAAGAGGCAAATAGAGTCTCTGAGATATGCTATTTCTCAGCCATGTACCCAAGGGCTACACCCCAGCCCCACTAGCCATGGTGGTTCCTTCTGCTATTTGGCCAGGATGTATCTGAATCTCTGGAAACAGGTAGAAGTTCTTTCCTCTCTCCCCATAAGATTCTTTGCTGTTATTGTTTAGTCACTAAGTTGTGTCTGACTCTTTTGCAACCCTTTGGACTGTAGCCCACCAGGCTCCTCTGTCCATGGGATTTCCTAGGCAAGACTAGTGGAGTACATTGCTATTTCTTCTCCAGGGGATCTTTCAGACCCAGGGATCGAACCCAGATCTCCTGCTTGGCAGGCAGAATTCTTTACCACTGAGCCACCTGGGAAGCCCATAGGATTCCCTGCTGCTGCTAAGTCGCTTCAGTCGTGTCCGACTCTGTGTGACCCCATAGATGGCAGCCCACCAGGCTCCCCCGTCCCTGGGATTCTCCAGGCAAGCACATTGGAGTGGGTTGCCATTTCCTTCTTCAATGCATGAAAGTGAAAAGTGAAAGTGAAGTCTCTCAGTCCTGCTGAACTCTTAGCGACCCCATGGACTGCAGCCTACCAGGCTCCTCCGTCCCTGGGATTCTCCAGGCAAGCACGCTGGAGTGGGGTGCCACTGCCCATTCCCTACACATCCCCTAACTGCTGATGGAGTGCCGGGATCCCACTGAGAATCAGTGCACTACAGTGGAAGGTACAGACTTCAGTTTATCCAGAGTTTGCAGGGAGAGGAAAACCCAAGGCAAGGGAGCAGGTAATCTTTTCCGGAGAGGCTGGGGTTTTAGATGCAACGGTGTTTCGGTGGCCTGGAGAAAACTGAAGGTAAAGATAGAAGAGCAATGAGGGGGCAGAGGTGTGGGCTCTAACATGTTCTCTGACTCTGGTATATGTTTCAGTGGGAGATTCAGAATTTTCTGTCTAACCAACTTGAGACAGCAGTCTGGGAGCCAGGAGAACCTCCCACCTTCATCCCAGGAAGGCAGGCATCGGGGCTCCGGGCAGAGCAGTCCTATTGGGTCCTTGTTGGGGTGGATGGGGTGCAGACTGAACCCCCAAAACTGCTGTACATTGTCTGGCTTCTGCCCCAGACTGTGGGAGCAGGTGGGGAGAGGACGTCTCATCCTGTCCCTCAGGCTTCATCCGCATTTCGCGTGGGTCCCTTGAAACCTCCTCATGATTTATTAGTACCAGGGAGAACAGCTTTCAGAGCACTGCCTGCCAGACCCTAGCGCCAACACAGTCTGAGCAAGCAGGTTGAGAAAGGGGAGCTGCTAGCTTGAGATCAAGAAACAGAAAAGGGGGCCCTTCAAGGTCATGGCTGCTCAGCCCACCTTCTTTGCAGATAATAGAACTTCCCTCCCCGGGGTGCTGTGAATTTTAAATCAGGTCCTAATTGTAAGGTGTGAGCACATGAAGACACAGGCTGCTGCAGGATTTTGTCCATAGCTAGTAGGTAACACTGCTGGGATTTGAACCTAGGACTCTGTGACTTGAGGCTGGAGTTCTGGACCACTGTGCCCTCCATCCTCTCTGTGGGTACTTGCACTATGCAGTCTCTGTCCTCCACTAGACTGTGAGCACTTCGACCTGGAGAATCTAACAGGAGCTCAGAGGGCATCACTGATGGCGGTTGTTAGTTTTTAATGATGATGCTTTGGTTCAAAGCCTGGAAGACTGTACTTAGATCCCGGCCAAGGGCTTTCATCAGTTGTAAATGTCAATGTCTCCTCTGGGTTCTGGGTGTCAAGAGGGTGAGCGATTACAGACAGGATGAAAGAAATCCTCCAGGAAGTGAGTCAGGTGTCCATGGCAATGAGGCGAGGATGCAAAAAGGCAGATGGCAGGAGGGAAAATTAGCCAAATTTCCCGAGCAATTCGATAGTCAAGACTGTGTTTCCAGGGATAATCAACACAGATATGCTGAAAAAGTGGCTGCCAACCTTCCCCAGGCCCCAGAAGGTGCCAGGAACCCTGACACCCATTCCAGGAAGGAAATGAACATAGAGATGGCTGCTAACTCCCTGTTCAGGCCGTCTGTATGACTGAGATGCTTAATTAGGAAGTGCGGTGTCTGCCTGGATCATTTTGTTGAGATGTGGTGGAGAGCCAGCCAAGACTGGGACACCCACACCTGCTGACTCACGTGGCGGGATGAGTCAGGAGAATCTGTGAGGTTTCCCCAGCAGCCTTGAAGTCCTGGGCAAGGACTGAGGACTTGGGGTTGAGAGAAACTATTCGTATTTTTTTTCCAAGTGAATAAAAGCCCTTAGACAGCAAAGTCAGTATAGCATAGTGTCATTATTAAAAACAGTTAATGAGAATTTAAGATGCATTAAAAGAACTGGATATCAAGGGACCCTGAATAGCCAAAACAATCTTTAAAAAGAAGAATAAAGTTGGAGGTCTACCACATCCTGATTTCAAAACTTCTACAAAATTACAGTACTCAAAATGATGTGCTACTAACATAAGGATAGACATTTAGACCAATAGAACAGGGAGCCCAGAAACAAACCTTTGTATGTATGGTCAAATGATTTTCAACAAGGGTGCTAAGACCATTCAATGGGGGAAAGCACAGCCTTTTCCACAAACAGTGCTGAAAAAACTGAACATCCACGTGCAAAAGAATGAAACCGGACCCTCCCTTTTCACCATATACAAAAGTTAATTCAAAACAAATCAACAGCAAAAATGTAAAAGCTAAAGATACAGCATTCTTAGAAGAAAACATGGGACAAAAGCTTCATGACATAGGATTTGGCAATGACTTTGGCTATGACACAAAAGCATAAATGACAAAAATGAAAACTAGATAAATTAGACTTCATAAAATTGAAGAAGTTTATGCACCAGCAGACACAAACAGCACAAAAGGCAGCCCATGGAATGGAGAAAATATTTGTAAATCAAGTCTGATTAGGGGTTTATATTCAGAAATATATTCTGGATAGACTCTTACAACTCCACAATAAGCAAACACCCTGATTTTAAAATAAGCAAAGCACTGTTATTTAACATATTTTGGAAGTCTGTGGCCATCAGAGAAGAAAAAGAAACAATAGGAATCCAGGTCGGAAAAGAAGTAGTAAAATTCTCACTGTTTGTAGATTATATCATACTATACATGGAAAAATCCTAAAGATAACAACAGAAAATTCCTAGAGCTAATTAATGAATTTAGTAAAGTCAAAGGATGCAAAGTTAATATACAGAAATCCCTTGCATTTCTATATACTAACAATGAAAACTCAGAAAGAGAAATTAAGGAAACGATCCCATTCACCATTGCAACAAAATGAATAAAAATACCTAGGAATAAGCTTACTTAAGGAGACGAAAGGCCTGTATGCAGAAAACTAGAAGACAATGATCAAAGAAATAAGAAACGACACAAACAGATGAAGAGATATAACATGTTCTTGGATTGCTGCTGCTAAGTCGCTTCAGTCATGTCCGACTCTGTGGGACCCCATAGACGCCAGCCCACCAGGCTCCTCTGTCCACAGGATTCTCCAGGCAAGAATACTGGAGTGGGTTGCCATTTCCTTCTCCAGTTCTTAGATTGGAAGAATCAATATTATAAAAATGACTATACTACCCAAAGTAATCTACATTCAATGCAATCCCTATCAAAATACCAATGGCATTTTTCATAGAACTAGAACAAAAAATTATACAATTTGTATGAAAACACAAAAGACCCTGAATAGCCAAAGCAATCTTGAGAAAGAAAATGAAGCTAGAGCAATCAACCATCCTGACTTCAGACTACAAAGCTACAATCATCAAGACAGTATGGCACTGGCACAAAAACAGAAATATGGATCAATGGAACAAGGTGGAAAGCCCAGAGATAAACCCAGATACCTCATCTTATGGGCACCTTATCTTTGACAAAGGAGGTAAGAATATACAGTGGAGAAAAGATAGCTTCTTCAATAAGCCGTGCTTAGAAAACTGGACAGCTACATGTAAAAGGATGAAATTAGAACACTTCCTAACACCATACACAAAGATAAACTCAAAATAGATTAAAGACCTAAGTGTAATCCAGAAACTACAAAACTTTTAGAGGAAAATATAGGCAGAATACTCTATGATATAAATCACAAGATCCTTTATGACCCATCTCTTAGAGTAAAGAAAATAAAAATAAACAAATAGGACCTAATTAAACTTAAAAGCTTTTGCACAGCAAAGGAAACTATAAACAAGGTGAAAAGACAACACTCAGAATGGGAGGAAATAATGGCAAATGAAATAACAAAGGATTAATTTCCAAAATATACAAGTGGCTCATGCAACTCAATATCAGCAAAACAAACAACCCAATCAAAAAGTGGGCAGAAGACCTAAACAGACATTTCTCCAAAGACATTTAGATGGCTAATAAACATATGAAAAAATGCTCAACACGCTATTTATTAGAGAAATACAAATCAAAACTACAATGAACTATCACCTCACAACAGTCAGAATGGGCATCATCCAAAAAAAAAAAAAAATCAACAAACAATAAATGCTGGAGACAATGTGGAGGAAAGGGAATCCTCTTGCATTGTTGCTGGGAATGTAAATGGATACAGCCTCTATGGAAGACAGGTATGGAGAGTCCTTAACAAAGTATGAATAAAACACTGAATGATTCAGCAATCCCTCTATGGGGCATATACACCGAGAAAACCACAACTGGAAAAGACACATGTACCCCAATGTTCATTGCAGCACTATTTAAGATAGCTAAGACATGGAAGCTACTAGATGTCCACTGACAGGTGAATGGATAAAGAAGCTCTGGTACATGTATACAATGGAATATTACTCAGCCATAAAAAGAAATGCATTTGAGTCAGTTCTAATGAGGTGGATGAACCTAGAGCCTCTTATACAGAGTGAAGTAAGTCGGAAAGAGAAAAACAAATATCACATATTAACACATATATATGGAATCTAGAAAGATGGTACTTACTGATGAACCTATTTGCAGGGCAGCAATGGAGAAACAGACATAGAGAACAGACTTTTGGACCCAAGGTGGGGGGGAATGAGAGAGCGGGACAAATAGAGAGAGTAGCGTGGAAACATACACTACCATATGTAGAATAGATAGCTGGTGGGGATTTTCTCTATGACTCAGGGAACTCAAAATGGGGCTCTGTGACAACCTAGAGGGGTGGGATGGGGTAGGAGGTAGGAGGCAGGGGACATATATATACCTAAGGCTGATTCACATTGATGCATGGCAGAAGTCAACACAATATTATCCTTCAATTATCCTTCAATTAAAAATAAACTTTTAAAAAGTTTTTTTAAAAAATAGGCAGAACACTTTGTTAAAAATCTCAGTAAGATCCTCTTTGACCCACCTCCTAGAGTAATGGAAATATAAACAAATGT
Organism: Cephalophus harveyi; assembly: GCA_006410635.1. Lineage (NCBI taxonomy): Eukaryota > Metazoa > Chordata > Mammalia > Artiodactyla > Bovidae > Cephalophus > Cephalophus harveyi. The sequence goes on from SJYT01021088.1 coordinate 474,681, forward strand.
GAAAGTGAAAGTGAAGTTGGTCAGTCGTGTCCAACTCTTTGTGACCCCGTGGACTGTAGCCCGCCAGGCTCCTCAGTCCATGGAATTTTCCAGGCAAGAGTACTGGAGTAGGTTGCCATTTCCTTCTCCAGAGGATCTTCCCAACCCAGGGATCAAATCCGGGTCTCCCACACTGCAGGCAGATGCTTTATCCTCTGAGCCACCAAAGGGCTCATAAACAAATGGGACATAATTAAATTTAAAACTTTTTGCACAGCAAAAGAAATTATAAACAAGATGAAAATACAACTCTCAGAATGGGAGAAAATAATTAAGTGAAGCAACTGACAAAGGATTAATCTCTAAAATATACAAGCAGCTCATGCAGCTCAATATCAGAAAAACAAACACTCCAACCCAAAAAATGAGCAGAGGACCTAAACTGACATTTCTCCAAAGAAGATACACAGACGACCAATAAACACATGAAAAGATGCTCAATGTCACTCATTATAAGAGAAATGCAAATGGAAACTACAATGAGCTATCACCTCACACCAGTCAGAGTGGCCTTCATCAAAAAAATCCACCAACAATACGTGCTGGAGAGGATGTGGAGAAAAGGAAATCCTCTTGCATAATTGGTGAGAATGTAAACTGATAGAGCTGCTATGGAGAAACAGTATGGTGATTCCTTAAAACACTAGGCTGAAACTACCATATGACCTAGCAATCCCACTACTGTGCATAGACCCTGAAAAAAATCATACAAAAAGACACACGTATCCCAATGTTTATTGCAGTGCTACTTATAACAGCCAGAACATGGAAGCAACCTAGATGTCCATTGACAGATGAATGGATAAAGAAGTTGTGGTACATATATACAATGGAACAGTAGTCAGTCATAAAAAGTAATGAATGTGAGTCAGCTGAACTGAGGTAAATGAACCTAGAGCCTGGTACAATAGAGAGTGAAGCAAGTCAGAAAGAGAAAAACAAGTATCATATATTAACTAATATATATGAAATCTAGAAAAATAGTACTGATGAACCTATTTGCAGGGCAGGAATAGAGATGCAGACCTAGGAAACAGACGTGCACACAGCAGGGAAAGGAGGGGGGGGACAAATTGAGAGAGTGGCATTGAAATGTATATATTACCATGTGTAAAATAGATAGCTATATAGCTGTTGTATAACACAGGAAGCTCAGCCAAGGACTTTGTGACAATCTAGAGGTGTGGGTTGGGGGTAGGAGGGAGAGGATATATGTATACTTCTAGCAGATTCACACTGCTGCATGGCAGAAACCAACACAACATTGTAAAGCAACTATCCTCCAATTAAAAATAAATTTAAAAATAATTTTTAAAAATGGACAGAAGGGGATAGAGAGAGGGGAACAAGGATGGGGGCATGAATTATACATGGGAAATGTCCCCTTTCTTCTCTCCCCCTCTTTTATACCCTACATCCCATGTTTTTAAATATTTTTACCTGTCAAAGTGCATGAATGAAGAAATAATTATCTTTCCCATTTTGATGATCAAAGACCTCCGAACACCAAATTAATATAATTCCAGGTGAAAATGGAAGAAACTCAACCTTTTGTTTACCAGCGCAGTCCCTTGAATATTTGAGGATCATGTTTTTCATTCCCTTTCCCAGAATCTAGCCTGGAAATACTAAAAATCTCAATGCCCTCTAGCCCATATAAGGACAGAGGGCTCAGTCAAGCAACCTAACTCAGAAACTTTAAGGAAACACTACCCTGGACCATTCTCATGGAAAGTTGAGGAATCACTGAGTTACATTCATTCTTTCTCAACGGTGATTTTCAGAAGCTCTTCGCCTAACAGCAGAGCACTGGATTTTCATGTGACCAGAGCAGAAGTTAGATCATGAGCTAAAAGGAGGAGAAAGGCCAAGAAAGGGGAAACTTAAGAGAACAAAAGAGGAAAGATGGCAAGCTTGACAATTTGCTAAGGATTGATCCTGATAATGATGCTGTATCAAGAGTTAAAGTGCTTTAAGTCTATAGGAGAATTGGGGAAATTCACCTCAATCAAAAAGAAAGACCCAGGGACCATGAGGTAGACAATTTACACACATAAACACACACAATCCAAATGACCAATAAAACATATGAAAATATTCAACCCCACCATTAACCGAAAAGAGAACATTGAAAAGCCCTTTTTCCTAACCAGTTGGGAAATTAATCAATACTTTCAGCTGTTGGCAAGGACAAGTGGAGTTGGTGCTCTTCACAGCTGATGTGACTGTATGCTGGGAGCCAGTGTGGAGAATCCTGCCCATGGCAAAGGTCATGAGGAAGAGGCCTGACGGGCAAAGGCGAGATCAGGACTCAAGGGACCCCCTGGACTTGCTTGAGCATCTACCCCCAAACCAGAATCTGTCTTACTATTTTATGCCTTTCATCAACTCCTCTGACATTAACAGGGGGCTGTCCCTGACCAAAGATTTAACTTAGGGCTCTAGTTGATAAATCTCCTGGGCATGAAAGGAGTGTTTCAAACCCCCTGTTAGCATTCTAGCTTACTTGGCATGTTTATCCAGACTCTTGCAACATTGTTGAGCCTATCCTTGCTGCCAAGTTCCCACATCCCTTATCCATTGTGTTCCTGGGAGTGCATATAGTCAGGATGTAGAAGAAACAAGTAATAGCCTTAGCATTAGCAACATTAGACTTTGAGTTAATAAGTTCTTTCTTTGCTGTAACCCGCTGAATCATTGCTCCATAAAAATGTAACTCTGTACTTTAAGGGTGTCACAGGCTAGGAATTTAAGAAGAAACACTTTAAGAGAAAATTATTGTTCTGGCTGACCAACATTTATCAGAAAGAGGTCATGGAATATCAACAGGCCTCCAGGACAGATGATGTACAAAAAATAAGACTCTTGCAGGAAGGAACCTGATATCGATAAAAGTTATTACTGATTGAATGTTGAGTTGATTCTGCATTTTTCACCTTGCTGCATGTATAACTCAGGGTATAAAAGCCCTGAAGAAAATAAAGTAAATGGGCCTCACTCACTGAAGCTTTGTCATCCCGTGTCATTCTTTTCTTATCTCTTTCTCTATCTTTCTTCATTTGCTGACGTCGTCCATCTTGAGAATATCCCTGGACTCTGCTGAGGCTGGACCCCAGCAACTATACACTGATGGGTCCTTTTTAGAACACTTTGGGAATGCCCATCAAAAGTCTTCACCATATGTACTCTATTTGACCTAGAAATTCCACTTAGGAAATGATCTTAGGGAAAGAATAATTTATCTGTGGCAAGATTAGATGTACTCTTTATAATAACAAGAAATCTAGAGGGGGAAGACAATATAAATATCCAGCTACAAAGTATCCAATGAATAAATGATGGTATGTATCTCCCTACACCAAAATGCTACACAACCATTATAAGTAGGGATGTTGCTGCTGCTGCTGCTGCTGCTGCTAAGTCGCTTCAGTCATGCCCAACTCTGTGTGATGGCAGCCCACCAGGCTCCTCCATCCCTGGGATTCTCCAGGCAAGAACACTGGAGTGGGTTGTCATTTCCTTCTCCAATGCATGAAAGTGAAAAGTGAAAGTGAAGTCTCTCAGTCGTGTCCGACTCTTAGTGACCACATAGACTGCAGCCTACCAGGCTCCTCCATCCTTGGGAGTTTCCAGGCAAGAGTACTGGAGTGGGTTGCCATTGCCTACTCTGAATAGGGATGCTGAGTGACATTTAATGACTTAGAAATAAACATGCTCTCAAACAGGGGATGTTGTACCAGCACATCCTCTCAAACTATATACACTAAAAAGACCAGAAATAAGTGCTCAAAAATGTCACCAGTGATATTTCTCCAGGTGATAGAATTATAGGTATTCTTTTTTTAACATATCTTTAAAAAAAAAAAAAAGAATCAATGAAGTTGTAAGTTATTATGATGAGGACTATATGGGAATAGGGCAAATTTTCAAGGCTGGCTGGGAGCTGGGAGATCATCATTAGAATAACAGATATGTTTATGTGCCCAGCTGAGTTGCCAGTGGCACTTGGGGGACATGCTGGAGGGAGGAGTGTGTTAGCCTTCTGCTGTTCTACTGAGTGACAGTGGGAAAGTCACTTCTCTTTCCTTGGCCACCAAGTTCCTTTCCCCTCTGATGTCCCTTGACTCTATGTAGGCAGGATATTATGATGATGGTACCCACATGTGAGGCCTCCATTTTTGGAAATGAGGACATATATATATGTCAATGACGGGGTAGGGGGGGTCAGGATTTTAAGAGACAAAGGGTGATAAAATAGGACAGAGAATACAGATGTGTTTTTACACACTTTGTTTCCCTGCCTCCCATTGTTCCTGCAGTGCTAAAATGACTGAATTAACTCTTTGGGACATAAATGCATTTGACATAAGTTGCTTCATTCCTCTTAAAACCAGAAGGAGTTGGGAACTCTGGAAGCAGCAGGCTGTGATCCAATCCATCATGTCCTGGCTGGAACTCACCTTCCTCAAGTATCAGAAGAAAAACTATGGAATAGGAAGCCAGGGAGAGTTGCTTTTGAACTCAGAGGGAACTTTCCATAGGTAGGAGCTGATCGTAGCTGAGTCGGTAAAGAATCTGCCTGCAATTTAAGAGACCTGGGTTTGATTCCTGGGTCAGGATGATCCCCTAGAGGAGGAAATGGCAACCCACTCCAGTATTCTTGCCTGGGAAATCCCATGGACAGAGGAGCCTAGTGGGCTATAGTCCACAGGGTTGCAAGTGACTTCGTAGCAACTAAACAAACCACCAAGACCAAGAAAACACAGGGTATGCTCAGGGCTGTGCCTGTTCCTCCACCATGCCTTCAGGGCCTCCTGCATCTTCCACTTCTGTGAGCCCCCAGAACTTGCTCTTGAAAAGGTCACAAGGAAGTGCTGGGACCTCACCTGTGCCCTAGTCAACAAAAAGACCCTGGAGAGGTGGCAAGGAGCAATGGGGCCACCCAGAACAAGGCAGAAGCCTGGGCGAGCCCAGCGCAGGCAGGGAGGGATGGCAGGCAAGTCAGCCTCTGGACACTGACCTCGGGGCATGTCCATGGGGTTGAAGCTGGCCAGCAGGTCACGGCACCACTGGCGATCGCCCTCCACTTTGCTCAGCCAGTTGTTGCAGTTGAAGTAGTAACGGAGGTGAGGCCGCTTCATGTCAGTCACAATCACACGGTCCAGGTACCAACTGGCGTTCAAGCCTGTGTTGTCATGCTCGATCCTGGGCCAGAGGCAGACACCCACACCATCACTAGTAAGACAGAGACAATGCCCCTTCCACACTGAAATCCCCCCAGTGGTTTCTAAAAACAGAGGTTCAACTGATCTGATTCTGTTATTTCTTTATCTCTGAGGCTTCAGTTTCCTCATCTGAAAAACGGGGATTCCTTGTAAGATGGATGTGCTGATTAATGAATCTGGATTGCTACATTGCCCATAAGGAAATATTGCCTTCCATGGAAAATTGAGGATCATCAAGGCTTGCAGAAGGACTGTCTGGAGCTTTCCCTCTCACTGTGACTCCCAAAACACACTCAGCTACTCACTCCTACCACCCAGAGGAGCCCGCATGGCCACATAGACTGGTGTTGCCCCATAGAAACATCACATGAGCTTCATGTGCAAGCCAGATAGGTAATTTAGGTTTCTTAGTAGCCACACTGAAAACAAAGGGGAGGTGAAGTTAATTTTAATAGTATGTTTCATTTAATCCATTTATCATTTCAGTGGGTAACCATGTAAACATTTATTTTAATAATACATTTCATTTAATCCATTTATCATTTCAGTGGGTAACCATGTAAACATTTATTAATGAGGTATCTTATATTCTTTATCTTGCACTAGTTTTTCAAAGATCTGAAGTGTTTTTGTATCTGGCTTTGCATGTGGTTTGGGCTAGCCATGTTTTAAGTGATCAATACTATGTGGGGCCAGGGGCTACTGTGGAGATCCAGAATGTTCAAAATCTGGCCCCTCTCATCTTCTTCCACTTTCTGTAGTCCTCTCCATCCTTGGCAGTCTAGTTTTCCTCTTTGAGGCCCAGTTTCTACCCCAGAACTTGATCCTTGGGTGACCTCACTTTGCACCAAGCATTCCATTACAGTGAGGCCTTACATCTGCAGATCTTAAGAGGACAACCACAGCTCAAGACAGCACACACACCAGCAGAGTGTGTGTGTGTGTGTGTGTGTGTGTGTGTGTGTGTGTGTGTGTGCGTGCGTGCTCAGTCACTAAACCGTGTCTGACTCTTTGCAACCCCATGGACTGTAGCCTGCCAGGTTCCCTGTCCATGGGACTCTCAAGGCAAGAATATTGGACTGGGTTGCCATGCCCTCCTCCAGGGGATCTACCCAACCCAGGGATCGAACCTGTGTCTCCTCCATTGGCAGGTGGGTTCTTTACCACTAGCGCCACCTGGAAAGCCCCTAACACACATGATATACACATAATGCATGTCTCTGTCTGGCACAGAGCCCAGCACACAGTAGGACTTCAGCTTAGGGGTTGCCTTTCCCACACACTGACACTCTCTTCCCAAACCTTCCCCCGTAAGAGCCCCTTTCATGCTCATAACCCCCTTCCCCTGACACAACCAGTGCCAGAGCCTATTATACATCCCTTATTTTCCCAGTAAAAAGAGTTCACAGCCCTATATTTCCCAGTGGGAAGAAGAAAAACAAGGAGTGATTGGAGGCAGCATTTCACTCCTGTCCAAGCCCTCTAGTCTGGGTATAGTCAGACCATAGGTGATCTTGACATGTTGACAGATGGGCATGAACTTGATTGGGGATGGGTAGCAGGTGGAAGCGGAGAAGGCAATGGCACTCCACTCCAGTACTCTTGCATGGAAAATCCCATGGATGGAGGAGCCTGGTGGGCTACAGTCACGAAGAGTAAGACATGGCTGAGGGACTTCACTTTAACTTTTCACTTTCCTGCATTGGTAAAGGAAATGGCAACCCACTCCAGTGTTCTTGCCTGGAGAATCCCAGGGATGGTGGAGCCTGGTGGGCTGCCATCTATAGGGTCGCACAGAATCGGACATGACTGAAGCGACTTAGTAGCAGCAGCAGCAGCACCAGTAGGTGGATGGGGGCAAAAAGGGACAACTGAAGCTCTTGCTCAGCAACCAGGCTAGCAGACTTATCCCTCCCCACACGTTCACAAAAATTCCCCAGAGAACAAAGTCAGGGGAGATGCTTGTCAAAGGGCACCCTGCAATATGGCCTGGCATTGCTAACACTCACTGAGTGCTTACTGTGTGCCAGTTATTGTTCTAAACACTGACTCTTGAGTCCTCACTAACCCTAATGGTGCCCTAGGAGCTGGGCACCGTTAATATAGATGAGGAAACTGAAGCTTGGAGAGGAAATCTCCCTGAAGTTCCACAGATGGTAAATGGCAGGGCAGAAATTTGAACCAAGGCAATCTGGATGCAGAGTCTGCTAACCACTGTGCTAGGATTTCTCAGAGCTTATTTCCCCCAAGTCTGTGAATAATGGGTGAGCTTACAGCACCATGACTCAGGGTGGGAGGGGAAGATGACTCAGATGACACCAGGAAAGCAGTCAACACCCAAGTGTCAATAATGAAAGCAGTTCCTATTCTACTTGCCTTCATCTCACCCCGCCCTGTCGGAGGCCAAACTCTCACCTGACTTTGTAGATGAGGCCCACATTGTTGGTTCTTACTCGGAACACATCAACGTTGGCTTTCTCAAAGGCAGATTCACTCCTGCAATGGTGTGCACAGTTAACACAGATCAGCACTTGGCTCGGAGGCCCAGGAGGAGAGCCAAGGGCTGGCATATCCTACTTCCTCCACAGTCCCACTCCAGAAAGTGCTACTGGCAGTCAGTTCCATTCTGAGATTCCTTTCTGACATGGTTTGGAGAGGTGGAAGGCAAGGATGGTTAGTATTCATTCCTTGCTTTCACACCCAGGTTCTCATGGGATCTTTGCTGCACGTCAGTAAGGCAAGAATGGTGAGCAACATTAGCCCCATTTTACAAACAAGTAAATTGCTAGTTGGTAGTAGAACTGGGACCAGAACCTGGCTCTCCAAAGTCATGATCCAATCGTCTGAGGTTGCTCTGGGTTGGGAGAGTGGAGGAGGAAGGAAGGTGTGATAATGCCACGGTGCTCTTGGATCTGCAGGCCTTCTGGCCTCTCTTCCCCACCTGCCTTGCTCTTGCTGAGAGAGTTTCAAAGGCAGCCCCAAGTGGATGCAAATCTTGGGGGGTGGTCCACGGTCCTGCCATTCCAAGAAAGGAAACACTCAACCCAAACCAGCAATCAGGGAAGCGGGGGCAGTGAGGGAATGCATATCTGGCATCCCACAAATAGTGCAAACAGAAGCAAGTACACCTGAGATGTTTCTCAATGAGGTGCCCAAACAAGTCCAGACTTGGGAGCATCCTAGCATCCATCAGCTTAGATACGGGAAGGCTAGAGGACTGAGTCCTCCAGGAGTGGAAGCCAGAATCTCACGTGGACATCTGCTCTGTCTTCTGCGTGGGCCAGGACCCCCTCTGCTTGAGTCCAGGCCTGCTCGCAGCTCTTTCTGCCCCATGGTGAAGGCCTTGCAGGACTGAGAGCTGTGGACCTCCCTCAGTGCTCCCAGCCAGGGCTCTCAGCAGCAGTACACAGCCCACGGGAAATGAAAAATAAAGAAGACATGCCTTTTTGTTGGCCATCACCTGTTTCAAGATAAAAAGGGAGGTGAAGGGACTTCTCCCCAAGGCAACAAGGCTCAGACTTTCTCAGTAACCAAAGGCTTTTAAGATTCTAGAGACATAGAAGCTGTGGTTCTGCACACAGACCCAGTTGGCAAACAGTCTGGTCTGGGGAGGAACTTCCTTATGGTGGGCACATTGTGAGACATGGGGCCCAGGGCCCTCCTAAAGCAGTGCAAAGCTCACAACATCAGGTGAAAATGTACACCAAGGTCACCTTGTCAGGGAGAAGAGCCCAAGGGGTGTACTCTGGGTGCAGGGCTGGAGGAGGAGAGAGAGGTGGGAACTTTTGGGTTGTGCTGGAGTGAAATGGTTTGCCCCCAGGTTGGCAAATTGAACCTGTTAGAATCTCACCTCCAAGGGTGAATAGCAACACTACCCACATTCTATGAACACTGATTCTGGGCATCAGGACTGTGTGAATGAAAAACAAGGAAATAAGAGGTATTTTCTGTTTCAGTATATGAGACAAGGAAATTGATTTTTGCAATAGACAGTAGCCTCTACATCATATAAATATCCCATGAAACAGTCACCCTGGGAAGCTACATGATGGAATATTAGGCAGCCATCAAAAATTCTATTGTGAAAAAATATTTAATGAAACAGAAACAGGTTTATGAAATGGGCATAGAAGGAAGATCAGGTTAAAAATAGAATGTACAAACAGAATAACCAATACATAAGGAACACCAAGTTAATTTAAAAACATCCCCCCAAGTTAATTTAAAATCCTCCCCCAGGGGAGGATTTATCCAAAAACACTGCATAAGACTGTTATGAAGTGTTGGTTACTTATTCTTGTATTTTTTTCAATTTCCTGAAGGGAGCACGTCTTGTTTTCACAATAATGAAAAAAGCACAGTCCCTATTTTAGCAGCCCCATTCCATCCAGCATGCAGCTGCCCATGGTAAATTCTTTGGAATGAATTTCAAGATCGCCGAGTGTCATCTGCTAAGGGTACATGGAATTTGGGGAACAACCAGTGCCGTTAGTAGGGGAAGAGGAAGGTGATTTGGAAAGAAAGCAGCTGGCTTTCCAGGGTGCTTCTCACAAGTGTTCCGGCTCCAGCAGCTGCATCCAGCACAGAGAGCTCCACGTCTTCAGAAAGGGCCTGTGCATACAACCAGGTGGAAGGTGGATTCGTACTTTCCAGCGTGTTTGTACTTTTCCATGCTGCTTTACAGTCACTCAAAAGACAAAATTTAAAAACCGAGATAGAAGAAGGGAAACAAGGAGAGAAAGATCTGCCGGGGTGGGCAGAGGGCGCACTCCTCGCTGTCTCTGGACCACACTGGAGCATCCAGGGCATGGCAGGATGTGAGGCATCACCCAGTGTTTGTAGAACGGAGACCAGCATCCTGGCAGACAAGAGCAAGGCCTTCTGGGGAAGTCCCTGGCTGTTCAGCAGTTGGGACTCTGCTCTTCCACTGCAAGGGGGGCCTAGATTCAATCCCTGGTTAGGGAACTAAGGTTTCGCAAGCCACACAGTGCAACCAAGGAGAAAAAAAAAAGGCAAGGCCTTCTGTATTGCCAGGGTCTCTGTCCAGAGGAGGGGAAACAGAGGACTGTAGAGACTGGCCTACATGGACTCCCTCCTCTCAGGGAGGGGCCAGGACAATCCCAGATGAGCCCCAACCCCAACCCATTCGGGGTCAGACTCCAAATCCCCTGCTTCCAGTAAGTCAGAAATCTGACTGAAGGTGGAGTGGCAACAGCAAAGGACAGAGGGCCCCTGGTCAAAGGAAACATCACAAACAATGGAGACCTCTTCACATTTCCTTGCGGGAGATGGCATGTTCTCCACCGTTGCTGGTCAATCCTCAAATAAAGCCCAACACAGCTCCCCACCTGCGCCTGCTGTTCTGCAGGGAACCCACCCTTTCCAGGCGTGCACAGGGCATTTTAGCTAACTGCCGGGCAGACTAAGATGCCAGGATTCTCCCACACTCTCGGGTGGTGAATTCTTAACAAGAGAACCGTGTTCCAGAAGATACATGAGATTTCCATCCTTTTGCCATATCCTGAACATAGGACTCGTGCTGGGGGGTGGTCCTGGGTCACAGAGAATGGGACTTCCTCTGGGATCCAGAGCTGCCGTCACTTTACTGGTGTGGAGGGCAGGGCAGAGGTCAGCTAGTAGGGGAATGGAAGTGAGCGTGTCACGCTCTTGGCTAAGAGAGGGTCTGATGCGTGCAGAGGAATTTAGACCCCAGACCATGAGAGTGAGAACAATTACCACGTTAACATCGGGCAGCAAGTTCTTCTTGCCGCAGAAATTACTTTGTACTGGAGATGAAAAAATCCTGATAAGCCACAGGAGAGTGGAAGGTAAGGCCTGGGGCAGAAGAGAAAAGCCGCAGGAAAGAGCAGAATTGAGGAGAGAGAGAAGAGGATGAGGGAGAAGCAGGCGGGGTGAAGGATGCAGCCAGAGGTTGCAGAGAAAGGGTTCAAGGAGAAATTCCAGGAAGGGTGGTGGCTTAATTTTAAAACTGGGAGAGGGTCTATCTAACATTCTGTTTGAAGTTGTTTATGTTGCCTCCATGTGAACTCTCGTGCCCCGAGCTATCAGTGAAGACTGATGCACCCCAAGACGCCTTATGAAGTGAAGTGAAGTGAAAGTGGCTCAGTTGCATCCGACTCTTTGTGACCCCATGGACTATACATTCCATGGAATTCTCCAGGCCAGAATACTGGAGTGGGTAGCCTTTCCCTTCTCCAGGGGATGTTCCTGACCCAGGAACTGAACCGGGGTCTCCTGTGCTGCAGGCAGATTCTTAACCAACTGAGCTATCAGGGAAGCCTTGCACTTTGTCTGTATGTGTGCATATGAGTGCACGTTTATGTGTGTGCTTGTGGGTGTAAAACAATGGAAAAGAGCTCAGTTCCAGGTGACAAGTGGGTGTGGAGGTGGGTTTGGGGTGAGACAGTGTGGAGAGGAGAGAACAGCACTAGACACTGGGAGGAGAGAGTTTTGAGACCAGCAGGCATTCTGATCCAGACTCCAGGGATGGTGGAGGGGGAGGGCCGAACCGAGCAGGACTTAGCTGCATCTAAACCTCTCAGAGCTTGTGACCTCTGCAGCCACCTGCATCTGGGTCGCATGGCAACCTGGACTTCCTCAGAAAGCAACGCTCCCACCTAGATTTGAGCTCTCCATCTTGAATCAGAAGGGTTTCAGATGGTGAGGATTGTGTCTTTGGAATTTTCTTTGTAGACAGGTTTTCAGGTCTTGCAAACTCTGAAAGCAGCCTTGCAAAGCAGCCAGGCTCTAGTCTCCTACTTCCCTGTTTATCCTGCTCACTATGGTCAGATTCGTCTTTCTTGGCTGCAGAGTACGTCAAATCTCCACGAGCTGACTGTCAAGCAAGGCCTTCTCCCGTCTAGTCCTCCTCCACCTTTCCTAGCTCCTTCCTCTCTGCCGCTCCATGCAGCCCCCACTGGCCCGCAGTGCCCCTTGTGGCCTCTGTACTTCTGCAAGTTGTCCCCCGTCATCTAAAGTACCCTCTTTCTGATCCTTTCTTATCAGAGTCCTTTTCACCCCTCGAGGTCCAGATTACATGTCCTTCCCTGTAAAGTCCTAATCTAGCCACACTGATACCAAATCATTGAGGGAGCTCTTTGCAAAGAACTGCGATAGATGCTGGAGGTGCAAGGCAGCTCTCCCATCATCCTCTGGTTCCAGCTAGCATCCCTCTAGGCGTCACCTCTCTAGTCTCTCCAAGGACAAACAGCTGATGCTGCAAAATGTGCCTGTATATCAGAAACCACCCACTTCCCATGGGCTCCTGAAGAACCCTCTGCCCCAGTCAGATTGGGGTCCTGGTCTAATCTCTGCCCCCACATGCCCAGCCTGAGGCAGAACACAGACACAGGAGAGCCCCCCAGCAGCAGACCCACAGAGTAATGGGGGGACGTTGACTCCTACGTGCAGGGCTATCCCAGAAAAGCTGGCTGCCTTCCTGCAGTTTCAGCACTGCCTGGTGCCCTGCCGGCTTGGTGCTGCCTGAGACCCTCTCCCATGATGCAGTCTGTCTTCCCCATTGAGAAGGAAGGCTGGAACTCAGATTCCCAGGGAGAGGGAGCTCAGTGATGAACCTTCACACAGGGCTATAAAAGCTGACTCCAGGGACCTTCCTGAGAGGGCATTTTGACAAAGGGAAAAGGTGAGGGGAGAGTCTAAGGATGCAGCAGCATGAGAGGAGGAAAGACGGTGAGGAACCACCACAAAAGGGGGCTGACTCTCTTTGTTTAGGAAAAGACAGGCTGGGGACTCTAGAAGCCAAGCTAGCCCACTCCCCCAGGTCCAGCAGCTTCTGCCTAGAGGGCTGCGCTCCAGGAGGACACATGGCAAAAAGGATGGAATTTTCATGTATTCTCTTTACCGTGCCCACAGCACTGCAGCAAAGGGCTTCCACAAGCGAGCCACTCAGCAGGGAAGCAGTACACGGAGGCGGGTACCCTGTTCTGCGGAAATGGACAAAACCGGACGTTATGCCTGCCTCAGCACAGTCGCATTTACACCCAGGGCAGCCTTCAGGGCGAACATGTTCTGCTGGAAGAGCAGAGGCTGCTTCCCTTCTCCGCCGACTCCACGCAGGGGCACACAGGGTTACTACACACAGTAATGCTAGAGTGGAATCATGGAATTCCAGAGATGGCTGGGACCATCTCCTCTCCCCTCTAGACCCCAGATTTCCCAAGAGCAAGTTGGAATAGATTTAGTGGTTTTCACATCTTCCTTGGCTATAGAATCCTTGGACCAAGTAGAATCTGACTGAGAAACTCAGTAGATAAGACAATGTGTTCCCTGGTCAGTCTGCTAAGTACAGAGTCTATGGATCTCCTGGCCTGTGGACCCCACCCTTCTATCTCTTCCCCCACCGCACCTGGAGGTGTGGAGACACGAAGCCCAGAGATCACACCCTGGAGCCTCAGGAGAACTGCGAGGGGAGACTCCCACATACCCTCCAGGGCCACGGGGTCATGTGCTCAAGGGAACACCTGCATCAGGACCCTGGGGTTTGAGGACCAGCTTTACCATCAAAAGCTCCATGATCCAGAGCTGCTCACCTCTCTCCTCTAGACCCCAGATTTCCCAAGAGCAGGTTGGAATAGATTTAGTGATTTTCACATCTTCCTTGGATATAGAATCCTTGGAGCAAATAGAATCTGACTGAGAAACTCAGTAGACAAGACAAGTATAAGCCAAGCTGCTCCAAAGAAAGGGAGGATAGGGTATTGGGAGCCCCAAACCAGCTTACCAATACCCTGCTCCACTTAGCACAGGGTGAAAATCAGTTGCCCAGGTAAGGCCCGGCCATCTCTGAAATTCCATGATTCCACTCTAGCGTTACCGTGTGTAGTAACCCTGTGTGCCCCTGCGTGGTGTCGGGGGAGGAGGGAAGCAGCCTCTGCTCTCAGTGGGCCACAATGACATGGAGGACACAAGCACACTCACACTCACACACACACATTTACACAAACACACACACTGACTTGAGTGTGCGTTAGTGGGCAAGTAGGTTTGGTATGATATTGGTTCTGGGTGAGACATAGGTGCAGAGCATTTAAGATCATGCACGATCTTCATGCATGATTCACATGCATGGCCTTCTCTTCTCTTCCAAAAAGTCCTAAGAGTTTGGTAAAAGGTGATTATCACTTCCGGATGATATATGAGGAAGTCAAGGCTTTGGGTGCAAAAATATTTGGCCAATGTTATATGGCAACTAAATGGTAAAGCTGAGCCTAGACCTTGTTTCTTGCTTGAGTATTTATTCTCCCAAATCAAAGGACTGCTGATATGAATACTTGGAATTCTGAGATTCAAAGTAAGCATGACTATACACACAAAAATCAACAGAGAAGCTTCACTGGTTGAGACCTGGCTGGCATGTGGCCTGTCGTTAGCAAGAACCGCGCCATTTCATATGCCTGTGGACACATGTGCCTTCTCTCATGGGCTCCAGGACTGCATCAACCCTCAGTTCCAGCCCAGGACCCCACCAAGTCTGAGTCAGTACTCACTTGCTGGTGAGATGGAGCTTGGGAGACAGCCCATTCTCTCCAAAAATGGTGATGAAGACATTGGCGTCTGTTCCTGCACCGCGAACGTCCCCTGTGGCTGTGACCACCTCATACACTGGAGGAGGAAAGGAGAAGTTGGGGCCAGGCTCAGAAGAGAACCCTGAATCCTACGTAGGCTTGGAGAAGCCCTGCTGCTGCTGCTAAGTCGCTTCGGTTGTGTCCGACTCTGTGCAACCCCATAGACGGCACCCCACCGGGCTCCCCCGTCCCTGGGATTCTCCAGGCAAGAATACTGGAGTGGGTTGCCATTCCCTTCTCCAATGCATGAAAGTGAAGTCGCTCAGTCGTGTCCGACTCTTAGCGACCCCACGAACTGCAGCCCACCAGGCTCCTCCGTCCATTGGATTTTCCAGGCTAGAGTACTGGGGTGGGGTGCCTCCCTCTAACTCCACCAGGGATACCCAGCACAGAGGACTCTTGGAACGCTTGCTGCAACCCCCAAGACTCTAAGCCAGGATCAGACCCACATCCAGTCCTGCCATGAGACCACAGTCTCCCACTTAGCTCTGCATGCTCATTTTACAGGTAAGGAAACTGCAGGCAAAGGGACAAGCTCAGGTCACACACTGCTGCTGCTGCTGCTGCTGCTGCCGCTGCTGCTAAGTCGCTTCAGTCGTGGTCGACTCTGTGCAACCCCATAGACGGCAGCCCACCAGGCTCCCCCGTCCCTGGGATTCTCCAGGCAAGCACACTGGAGTGGGTTGCCATTTCCTTCTCCAATGCATGAAAGTGAAAAGTGAAAGGGAAGTCATTCAGTAGTGTCCGACTCTTCGTGACCCCATGGACTGCACCCCACCAGGCTCCTCCGTCCATGGGAGTTTCCAGGCAAGAGCACTGGAGTGGGGTGCCATTGCCTTCCCTGCAGGTCACACGCTACACAATGCCAACACCAGAGCCCGGCCCCAGGCTCCCAAAGCCCATCTGTGATCTTTCCAGGACAGTATGCGGATGCCCTCCTAGCCAAGATCTTCATAGCCTGCCCCTGGTTCTCACCTTCCTCTCTGCCCTCTACACAAGGCTGCCTCACAGTCCTCACTTCCTGTGGCATTGCCTGGGCATTGCCATGGAGATCTCAGGATAACCCATCCTAGGGATGGGGGAAGCAGAATTGCCAGTGAGTCCTTTTAGGCAGAGGCACTGATGTCTCCTCTCTTTGTGCCCTTGAAGCTTGTTCTCTTTGCTGTTGATGTGGTTCCTTTTGATGCCCCTGGCTCTGATGAAAGTCGCCGTGAGGAGGAGAAAGGAAGCAGTATATTTGTGTGACTCCCTGTCTCTTCTGATAACCAAAGCCTTCACTCTTCACAGTCTACACCACAGGGATTTCTGATCTGCAAACGCCTCCTAGACCCCTCCCCGAGATAACTCCAGGACCTGAAGTGCTGCACATATGGTTTGCACTTATGCAAGGAAGTTTTCAAACTGAGTCGACAGGAAAATGAGGAGCACAGTGGAAATTCTAGAAACACACCACATGAGAGAAGACGTAAAGGCCTCTAGCTGCCTGGTTTAGAGGAAGGAGCACAGCCCAAAATAAATAAATAAACAAATAAAAAATTTTAAACATAAAAAATTAAGCCATCATGAAGATGAAAAGGCAAGCCATAGACTAGAAGATATTTAGAATTCACACACAGGCATGCCACCATAATACCTTGTTTTTATCATAATTTGCTTCATTGTGCTTTACAGATATTTTGTTTCTTACAAATGGAAGGTTTGTGGCAATCCTGTGCCAAGCAAGTCTGTTGGCACCGTTTTTCCAACAGCATTTGCTCACTCTTGTCTCTGTGTCACATTTTGGTAATGCTCAAAATATTTCAAACGTTTTTCATTATTATTATATTTATTATGATAATCTGTGATCAGCAATCTCTAATGTTACTATTGCAAAAAGATTATGACTTGCCAAAGACTCAGATGATGGCTAGCAATTTTTTTAGCAAAAGATATTTCTAAACTAAGGTATTTGCACTTTTTTTAGATGTAACGCTATTGTACACTTAACAGACTATATAGTGGTAAACGTAACTTATAGGCACTGGGAAACCAAAAACTTGGTGTGACTTGTTTTATTGTGATATTTGCTTCATTGCTGGGCTCTGAAATCAAATCCATAATATCTCTGAAGTCTACCTGTAGCCAACAAAGAACAGAAGTTCAGAAGATGTAAAGAATTACACAAATTAATAAGAAAAAGAAAGACCACATGATTGCTCTAATGGGCAACAATTTGTTTTAAAAGTAAACATACACTTACCATAAGACCCAGAAATTCAACTTTTAGATATTTACCCAAGAGAAATAAGAACATGGCCATACAAAGACCTGCACACAAACGTTCACAGCAACTATCTTCATAATAAGCCTACAGGAGAAACAACCAAAATGCATCCAGAAGTGAATGGATTTTTTAAGATGTGGTATATCTCTGCAGTGGAATCCTACTCTGTGATGGTGATAAAAAGGAGTGAACAACTGTTTTTATGCAATGCTGATGAATCTCAAGCACATACCGCTGAGCAAAAGAGGTCAGACAAAAGTTACCACACAATAAGTAATGCCAGTTATGTGAACTCTAATCTGTTCCAACAGAAAGCAGATCTCGGTTGTCTAGGGTTGACGTCAGGGGGAATTGCCCGGGAAGGGTCACATGGAACTTTTGCGGGATAATTTAAATACCCTGTGTATGAATGTTGCAAGAGGTTACAGGGATGTATACACTTGTCAATATGCATCAAACAACACACACAAAGTAGATTCGTTTTATTGTTAATTGTGTCTCAATAAAGTTGAAAAATGGACAAAATACTTAAATAGGCATGTCATAAATGAGGATATCCAAGTGGAAAAAGACTCAACGTCATTATTCATAAGGGAAATGCAAATTAAAATACAATGAGACACTAACATATATGTA
Organism: Cephalophus harveyi; assembly: GCA_006410635.1. Lineage (NCBI taxonomy): Eukaryota > Metazoa > Chordata > Mammalia > Artiodactyla > Bovidae > Cephalophus > Cephalophus harveyi. Next base: position 492,449 of record SJYT01021088.1, read on the forward strand.
CCAGAATGCCTACAATTAAAAGGATGGACAAATACTCAGTATTTTCAAGAATGTGGAGCCATTGGCACTCTCATACATTACTGGTGGGGGTGGGGGTTCAATCACTAAGTCATGTCTAACTCTTGCAACCCCATGGACTGGAGCCTGCCAGGCTCCTCTGTCCATGCAATTTTCCAGGCAAGAATACTGGAGTGGGCTGCCATTTCAGCACATCTTCCTGACCCAGGAATCAAAACTGGGTCTACTGCATTGCAGGCGATCTCCTGCATTGCAAGCGATTCTTTACCACTAGGCCACCAGGGAAGCCCCATATATTGCTGCCGAGTGTAAATTGGTACAAGCCCTGGTAACTAAACATAAGCCCGCTTTATGACTCAGTGATTCTACTTCCAGTTATAAATCCAAGAGAAATGAGTTCATGTGTTCATCTAAAGATATGTACAAGATCTGTAGTATCTTTATCCATAATAACTAAAATAACGCCAAAGTTCATCAACAATAGAATGGTTAAACAAAGGGTGATATATCTATAAAACGCAACAATACACAAATAATAAAAATGAACAAACTATGTACAAGTCACAACATAGGTAAATCTCTTGGATATAATGTTGAGTGAAAGAGAAGCTAGACACACAAAAATGTGCTATATAATTCAATTTATATGAAGTTCAAGAGCAAAAAACAAAAGTATGGTGATAGAATTAGGAGGGCTATTACATCTGAGAAGGAGAGTGAAGGAACTTTCTGGAGGTTAGAAATGTTCTATGCCCTGTTCTCAAAGGTGGTTACACAAGCATGCACATTTGTAAAAATTCAACATGCTGTACTTTTATGAGTTTTGTGCTGTATATATACTATATATATATAATATTCTATGTGTGTTTGTGTGTGCTCAGCCATGTCCAACTCTTTGTGACCCTAGGGACTATAGCTTCCCAGACTCCTCTGTCCATGGGATTTTCCAGGCAAAGAACACTGGAGTGGGTTGCCATTTCCTTCTCCAGGGAATCTTCCAGACTCAGGGATTGAACCCATGTCTCCTGAGGCTCCTGCATTGGCAAACAGATTCTTTACCGTTGACACTGAGCCATCTGGGAGGCCCATATTTATGTGTGTGTTTCCTCAATTTAAAATTTTTAATTTAAAAGTTTTTCAAATAGCTGAAGAACTGTCTTAGAGAAGACAAATATCTCATTGAAAACACAAAATTCTGTTTGGTCCAGAGGATCCCAAACAGTAAAATCCCCTGATCAGCACAAAGAAGAACTGTCAACAGCAACAAGGCTTCTCCTAGCAGAGAGCATGACAAATGGAAGGTGCTCGATAAATAATCACACAGATGAATGAATGGAAAGGCAAATTAATGAATGAAACAAAGATGAATGAATGGAAAGACAAGTTAATGAATGAAACAATTGATGAAATGAATGTGGACTATGAAATAAATTGACCAGTATGTAATCTCAATTCTACCATCACTGCCTCTATGATTTCAAACAAATTTCTTACTGAGCTTCATTTTCCTCATCACTGATGTACAGATTTCCTCTCTGAAGAATGATTATAAGGATTAAACCAAATAAAACAGTCTTCAACTTTCATAGTCGTTGACCTAGCCTATTTCCACTTCTGGGAATTTATCTTACAGATACTCCCTCAGTTGGATGAAAGATATGCATTCCATAAGTGATAAACTGTTACCATCATCCCATCACCATCATCACCACCATCATCATCTCTATTTGTTGTCATCAACGACATCAATACCATCTTCAACATGACTATCATCATTTTCATTAACAACATCCCCAAGAAGGCCGCCTTGGGAAATTGTATTCCCACAGACACTGGGCAGCCCCTGTCTGAGACACAGGAGAGAAAAAGGGCCCCAGGGCTGGAAGCTTGGGCAAGACAGCCTCTGAGGTCTCTTTGAAACCTGGATTCTGGAGCAGTCACTCTCTTGTCCTCATGGGCCCTATGTAGGTCAGGAGGTGGACCAATGCCCCAGGCTCAGCCTGTACCCTCAGAGCGTCAAGAGAGCTGCTCACCTTCCCCTGGCTGTTGGTGAACTCCAGCGTAGCCTGGAGGCGACCCGAGGAACAGAGACAGAAACCTAGGCCTTTCTCCTTATTCTTCTTCCTCATCACACTCAGCAAGATTCTCCATGTAACGGAAGAACCCAGTGCTCAAAGGGTGTAGGTGACACATTGTTCTAAAGCTGAGAGGATAACCGCGACAGTGCAGGCAAAGCTCAGAATGTGACTACGGTCAGAACCATCCACATTCATCATTCTGTCCTGCAGCTGACTGCAGAGTCAGTAGGTCCATGCCTCTTAGGAATGTCACGGGGGCACTCACCTCGGCTTGCTCTTCCCCAGCTATGTTTAGCAGTCAAGATGGGGCAGTACAAGGGCGAGGACCAGCCAAACCAGCAAGATTCAGATCTTAACTCTGCTACTTAATAAATTTGTGACCTTAGGCACATTATTTAGCTTCCTTGTGCCTCACTTGACGCATCTGAAAAAGAAGATTTTGAGAATCCAACCCACATCTTTGAGTTGTGAAGATGAAACCAATCCACATGAGTAAAGTGCTCAGCGTGGTGCCTGATGCTTTAAATCCATGATTCTATTGAATAGCATCCTGACCGGAAGTGGGAACTTGTCTTGGGAACGGTTGAAGCTCTTGTCTTTCCTGCCTGTGACCTTGCTGAGATCACTTCAGTTCTCGGAGCCTCTGTCTTTAGCCTGAGACCAATCACACTTGCCTGGACTGTACTCGGGGATCTCGAGGATTAAAAGCGAGAATGGAAGTGGAAATGCTTTGAGAAGGATAAAGAGAAGAGGGAAGCTGTGAGTCACACTGAGGCAGGCAGAGCCCATGAACAGAAGTGGACATTATGGCAGCTTTGAAAGGTTCTTGAATGTTCTCACCAGCACTCATGCTGGCCAGAGTGAATCACCCCAAAGCTGAGAGTATTTATCAAGAGTGCTGCCCTAACACCTAGCCTCAATGCCCCTCCCCACCCCTGGACCACACGTCCTGAGAAAAGGCAGCAACATCTCACTCATTCTAGGCCCCTCGTCCCTCCCCACAACCCCCGCCTCCACCCCCAGGAGATGCCTGGTTCATGGAGCCGGGAAAGGGGCCCCAGGAGAGCCACAGCCTTCACGGTGCCACGGCGGTGACCTCCTTCTCTGAGCTTGGGACTGTGCTGGTAATGGGGTGAGGAGTCAGGACAAAGAAAGGAGGGCCCCACCCACACGGAGGTCAGGTTTGGCTGGGGAACAAGCCCTACAGATGGATATAATCAAGGAACTCCCAGCGGATGGGGACTAAGGAGGAGCAGAAGCCCATGCTGGGCACAGAACACGCATTCAGTACTTCTTTGGTGAATGAATGGGTGAATCTGGTGCTTTCAGGGGGTAGTGAGCCAGTTTAGAGGGAGCACTGAGAATTTAATGTCTTCAGAGATCAGGTAGGCAGCACTGATGCGTGAAACCCAAGTGGCACAATGGTAAAAAAAAAAAAAAAAAAAAACTCTGCTTGCCAATGAGGAGATACAACAGATGTGGGTTCAATCCCTGTGTCGGGAATATCTCCTGGAGAAGGAAATGGAACCCACTCCAACATTCTTGCCTAGAACATTTCATGGACAGAGGAGCCTGGCAAGCTGAACACACACACATGAGTGATAAGTCCACTGCCTAATAGGCGTTCACAGTCAAACTTTTTTTTTAATTGTAAAAGCAAAGCAAAAAAAAAAAAAAAAACCCCACCAAAGCAAACAAAAGCCCCCTTTGAGCCAAAACTGGCTCCTGGGTCCCTAGTTCACCCCTTCTCTTGTTTACTTGACATGAAGGTAGAGTATTTCCAAGCAGCTGCCATGCACCCCAGAGGAAAGGAAAACTAAAAGGCCAAGGCCCTGGGTCCAAAGAGCCAACTGCCCTCCCCGAGTGGACCACAGCATCGCCTTGCGAAGTCCGAGGGCCCCCTCTCCATCAGCCACAGCGGGCAGCAGCCCCGAGCCCCTGCTGAGCACGTGATGAGCGCCCAGGTCTCCTTCCACAGGCCCTTCACAGCCTCATGCAGGCCACCCCACAGAAAGCAGGCTGGAGGTACGGGAGCTGGAGAGGGTGGGCACTTCTGCTCTAGTCTGTTCTATGCCACTGTGACTCTGTGGCCCTCAGTACAGTGGGGCCCTCGTGTATCCTCAAGAGGATGCAGTACAGACCCAACAGGATAGGCCACAGGAAAGGGGTCGAGTCAGAGCCTTAAACTCCTCCCGCAAAGCGAGGGATGGGATTGGATGGGCCCCCCACCCCACAGCCAAGACCCGGCAGACCTTTGGCCTTGTAGTAATCATGCTCCAGCTCATCCTCGTCGTCTCCTGAGGCATAGTTCAGCAGCTCCTGCTCATACAGGGCTAGGAAGTCAATGTCTTTCTTTCTCCTCTTTTTCTTCTGAGGCATCATTGTGCCAGCTGCCCCTTCCTGGCCCTCACTGGCTCCCAGGACCCCCCTCTCCTTGTGCTCCTGCACACACGTTCGGGTGGGTCAAAGCCCACGCGTGTCCAGAGCCCTTCCACTCCTTTCTCCCCACTGGCCCCTGAGCAGGACCTCGGGGCTTTACCCCAGCCCTTCCTGCCCCAGCCCCTGTCTCTGGCTCCCTCTCCCCCGCCGCCTCCTTTGCACCTGCCGTGGGCTCTCCTTGGGCCTCATGACTTATTCACAGGAACCGAGGACAGGCTGTCCTCCTTACCCCTCCCCTCCTGCCCACCCCCTTTCTTCCTTTCATGGAGAATCAGGTAACATGAGCCCTTGGCATCTGTTTCCTACCTGGCCTCACAGCAGGCCCCCCCCACCCCAGGGACAGGTGGGGCCTCCCCCCTAAAGACACCCCAGGCTTGCAGCATTGAGGGCCATGAATAGATGCCCCTAGGACCTGGGGCCTTCCTGAGGCACGCAGGGCCCCAAATCAGCTGGGCCCCTGGACTCAGAGGACTCAGTTTCTCTCTATTATTTATGACCTCTGCTCATCTTACGAGGCAGGCAAAGTTCTAACTGGGTCCTTCTCAACCTCTCCACTTTCATCTCCTTGAGAAGAGGCCATTCAGCCAGGAGAGACCTGCTGCTCTGATGAACACTCAGACCACCCACAAGGTGCTTCCTGAGTCCTGAGCTCCTACAGCTGAAGCCAAGGATGCTGGGGAAGCCCACAGAGTCCTAGGTGACCCCCACAGCACCCCGACAGGCTGGCAAAGTTGACCAGCATCTGTTCTAACAAGAGCTTTCCATTTGCCCATATCGCCCTCTGCACCTTGCAGTGAAATAGTAGAAATCCTGAGCGCCCACCAAGATGCCTGCCCCTCTCAGCCCTTACCTTCCCTGCAGCCCCATGTGGGGTTCTGAGTCACAGCAAGAGGACCAGAGGCCCCTCCCCATCCCTGGTCAGCAAGAAAGTTTCCCTTAGGGCCACTAGACCCGTCTTCCTTGCTGATTTTATTAAGATTTTATTAAGATTTCTTACAGCCTGAATTGTAAAATGTCTATGTAAATCCTGAAATGCTGGAAGTTTTCAGTCCACTTGGAACTTTCATCTCTCTCTCTGGCTGTGTGAGGTCATCAGATAAAACTAAGGTCATAAGACAAAACTGGTCTGCCTACCACCTCCTGGCTGTGCAGCTTGGACGAGCCGGTCTCCCCATCTGTAAAAGGGGGAGCATGACTCACTAAAACCTATCGAACACTTAGAGAAAGTGCTCAGTCAGCAGAAGCCTCTGGAACACAATAGAAGCTTAATAAACATTCATGACTCAGGAATCTTCTCTTATTTTGCATGGCAGGGATGGGGGTGGGGAGGGGGGGTTTCAGTGATGCTTCATTATCATCTCAGATTGTCCCAGAAGCTCTCCTTCAGGTCCCATATGCAAGGACGAACCCCAGTGTCTTTCCTCTGTGGGTCCCAGCCCACAGTAACACATCAGAGACACTAAGGAACAGATCAAACAGCCAGTTTCCCAAAGACCGTCCTGCAAGGCCCTGTCTGCTTGATGCCCCTCCCCTGCCTCTCCCAGCCTTGAGCTCTGTGGGGGCAGGGACCATGCCCCATTGCTCACTGTATGCCCCTTGCTCACTGCTAGGCTCCCAGTACCTATAAGATGCCTGGCACACTACCGGCTTCGGTACCCGCTTGCTCAGTGAATGAATGGATGCTCAGTGGATGGATGAACAAATGACGGGCAGATCTACAAAGCAGCTACAAGGAAAACAGAATAGGCTGAAAAGAAAATACACTTTACATGACGTTTGTAAAGTGAGTGTTCCAGAACCAATACCGTTCTGAGAGCACGTTTGGCCTGGAGAAGAGGACATTTTGAGGGTCTACAAATGTTGAGTGATTGTCTAGACTAAGGCTGAAAGGGCAGTCTTACAACTGCGGGTGATTAAAGGCGGGTTTCAACTCAATCCAGAAAGAAGGATGGGACGCTGAGAGCTGCCTGGGGTGACCGCGTCACAGAGATGTGAGGGCAGCTGGCATTGCTTGTCTACCGAGAGCAGGGGGCACTCCAGGAGCCTCTGGGGGTTGGGGCTGGCAGACTCAGTCCAGTAGCCGCGACATTCTGTGACACGGAGTGGCAGGCGCCTGTGGATGGTGCAGGAGCCACGACAGGCCCCCCAGGTAGGGTCGACAGGCTTCCAGCCCAGGGGCGCTCAGCCCCCACGGCACACTGGAGTCACCTGGAGAACTTGTAAAGGCTGCTGGCTGGTTGTCCCAGAGACCCTGAGTTACTCAGTCTGGGGCAGAGCCTGGGCAGTCGAGTCCGCAAAGCTCCCGGGTGACACAGGACACCCAACAGCAGTCAGCATGCACATCCCTCCCCAGACCCTGGGGCGGCTTTGTGTTTTGGAGCCACCCCAGTGGCTCAGGGGGACTTTCCAGGTGGTCCAGTGGTTAAGATTCTGGGCCTCCAATGCAAAGGATACAGGTTCAATTCCTGGTCAGGGAACTAAGATCCCACACGTGCTGATAAATGAATAAGTGTTTGTTTCCCTGGTGGCTCAGCTGGTAATGAATCTGCCTGCAATGTGTGAGACCTGAGTTCAATCCCTGGGTCAGGAAGATCTCCTGGAGGAGGGCATGGCTACCCACTCCAGTATTCTTGCCTGGAGAATCCGCGTGGACAGAGGTGCCTGGTGGGCTACAGTCCATGGGGTTCCAAAGCGTCGGACACGACTGGTCAACTACGCATACACACACAAGTGGCTCAAGTGGTAAAGAATCCCCCTGCCAAGCAAGAGACACAGCTTCGATCCCTGGGTGGGGAAGATCCCCTGGAGAAGGAAATAGCAACCCATTCCAGTATTATTGCCTGGAAAATCCCATGGACAGAGGAGCCTGGCAGGCTACAATCCACGGGGTCGCAGAAGAGTCAGACACAACTTAGAGACTGAACAAGTCCTTACCACAGGAAGGCATCTCTGGCCCTAAACATTATCACTCAGGAAAGATCAACTTTTCTCCCACCTTCTGAACTTTCCTTTCACGTTCTGCTGGGGGACGGCCAAAGTCACGCCAAAGTCTGAATGAGAAAGAGTGGAGTTTAAGTGTGGGTGACGCACGCCCCCTGCTGGCACGGTGCGGTTTGACCTCTGTTGTTAATTTCATATTGGGTTCTTCAGGAGGTCTTTGGGACCTTAAAGATTACTGGGAAATTACTAGGGAAATATCATTTTGCATGAGGATCTATTCAGAGAAAAAAATTAAACCGTGTTTGTTTTGCATGAGGGACCATTCAAGAAAAAATAAATTTTTATTGGAATTTTTTTCAAAAAACTGAAATCAAATATTTTTAGAGCATCCCATGTCCCTAGAACATAATGATTAAGGGAGTAGAATCTGAAACAATACCAAGCGTTGACGGCAATGTGGAGCAACTAGTACCCTCATGCTGCTGGTGGCAGTGTAAAATGATACCATCACTTTGCAAGAGTTTGACACTTTCTTGTAAAGACACTTCCCACACAACCCAACATTTCCACTCGTGGATATCTACCTAAGAGAAGTGAAAATATATGTCCACACAAGCTGCATTTGAATGTTCATAGAAGCTTTATTGGTAATAACTAGAAACAACTCAGATGCCTATTGACTGGCCAAGACTAATCAGTCATTAAAATAACGGAAGAAGAGGTGACATGCCACAATACAGATGAGTCTCGAAAGCATTATTCAGAGTGAAAGAGACTGGTCAGAATAAACTACGTGCTGTCTGATCACATGCACTAAGCCTTCTAGAAGTGGTGAAACTAGCCCAGTGGTTGTAGGGGGCAGGCACAAGGGAAAGGGGTTGACTGGAAGGGAGGATGAGGGAGCAGTGTTTGGCTTCAGACTCCACTGTGTCTCTCACTGGCCGGCCTCATCTGCTGTCTTCCACTATGAAAGCTTATGTGGTGCAGTTTTGGCCACTGACTCAACGCCAGGTCCTTTGGTGGGAGGACCTGCACATGGTTGATGGCAAAAGGTGCTCAGCGCATGATGTGCAGACCCCGCCCTCCCCATGCCAGGCAGAGCCGGGGTCAGTGCCAGCCTCCTCCTCCAACTTAGGCTTAGCATGAGGCCCTGAACATGGTCTTGTACATCCACACTCTAATTCAGAAAGCTGACATGCAGGGCAGCCAGGGTAATTGTTGAGACTTCTGAATAAAGTAGGTGCCTGTTTATCCCATTGACCACTGGCACGTGTGCACAAATGATGCTTACACACACATGATCTCACACACATGCAAAATGATCTCATTGCTCCAGGCTCCTCCCCTTTCAAGTATATGCCCCTGCTGGCTGAATCAATTCTAAAGCTTGTCTTTGGTCAGATCACTGTCTAGTTCAAAAACCTCAGTTACATCTGAGTGCAACCAAATTTAATCAGCCAGGATGCAGGACTGCAAGCAATAGAAACCAACATTGGCTAGTCTAAGTTGAAAAAATTATTTATGTAAAAGTAAAAGGGGGTGGAGGGGTTTCATGATTTTTCAGAGGGCTAAGACCCATGCTTAGGGTCTTAGGCACCCTGGAAGGATGCCTGAGGTCACGTGGTGGTGTAAGGACCCCACTGCCACCGACACTGGGCCAGAATGGACACTGCTATCTTGTACCAGTTGAGAGTCTGGGGCTTGTGCATCTGATGGGCTGAGCCCAAGTGTGTGCCCACACTTTGCTGGAAAGGAGGCTGGGAAAATGAGGATTTGGCATTTTCAACTCTTATACTGGGAGCTGTGCTCTCCTCAAACTTTGGAAGGGCATTCAGATGTGGGGTTGCCAAAAGAATAACCAATGTCCCTGACATTAATGGAATTGAGAGCTCCTGGAGCTGACACTGGAGGTCCTCTGTAATCTGACCCAACTTCCCTCTCAGGAAACCCACATTACAGTTAGACTGAAGTTCTGTTTTCTAAACATGCCTGGCGCTCTCCTTGTGAAAGCCCTTGTCCACTCTGACACTGGAGCTGAAGTGTGCATCTTGGTACCAGTCAGCTCTTGCTACACAGCAACCACAAAAATCTCAGTGGCGAGAGCATTACATCTCACATGTCTGTGGCTCAACTGGGGTAACATCTACACTGGTCTCAACTTCAGCTCTGCATTCAGCTACAGGATCGGCTGGACGTAGGCCTATCCTTATGCATCCAGCTGCCCAGGGAACACTCTTCTCACGGCCGTGATCAAAGGGCAGGAGGGCCACCCTGACAAGGCAAATACACTGGAGGCCTTTACTTGCATCACATCTGCTAGCATCTTGGCCGAGCCAAACAGCGCACATGTCTGAGCCCAGTGTCCAGGGCTGTAAAGTTACATAACAAAGGGTGTGCACACACTGAGGGGTGAGAATGAGGCAGAATCTCAGTCCTGCCCAATGACTTCTCTCTTCCACCAGACACCTGGAGGGTCTGTGTATCCTCGGTGCCTCTGGATAGAGAGTTGCTTGAATGGGACTCAACAACAGCGAGTGAATGAGTGAATTACACGTGTGTGCTGAGGATGGGTGCAGAGCATATGCAAGATCAAGAAGAGGAGCACTCCTTCTGGCAGCCCTGGCCCTCTCATGGCCCCCTACCCACCGCGTGTCCCTGATTTCTCATTCAGAGTACCAGCTGGTCTGGTGTCTCAAAACGAACCACCTCCTATTCTGGGAGCAGGGCGGGTGATGCAGTGATGTGAGATCGGTGGTTTCCCTGCTTCACTGAACGTTAGTTTCCATGGATGTTTTAGGCAAACTCGCTCCTCCTACCTGTCCCCACTCCCCGCATCTATTCTGCTCAGATCAGCCCAAGAGGTTTTACTTACAAATGAATCAGATCATGTCACCCCCAGTGTATATGCTCCAATGGCTTCTCATGCCCTTAGAATAAAATCTTAATCCCTCCTTCAGGCCTGCAGACTCTCTCCTCCTCACCCCATCCCCGAGCCCACCCTGCCTCCCCATTCTCCAGCCAAGGTGGCTCCAACCCACACCATTTCCAACCACTCCTCTTGCTGTCCTGATCAAAAAGCACACACACACCCATTGTCAAGGGCAAAACTGCTTAGAGCACATCTCTGTATCCTGTTGCTTTTGGATGGAATAGGGTGTGGGCATATATATGTGTATATATATATATATATATATATAAAGATTTTTTTGGTATCCATTCAGCCACTCTATGTCTTTCTATTGGAGCATTTAGTCCATTTACATTTAAATTAATTATTGATAGATACGTATTTATTGATACTTTGTTCATTGTTTTAGGGTTGCTTTTATAGTTCCGTTTTCCCTTCCTTCTCATTTTGTTCTCTTCTCTTGGAATCTGGTGACTTACCTTTAGTGTTACGTTTAGATTCCTTTCTTTTTTATTGTATCTATTTTAGGTTTTTGGTTTGTGCTTACCATGGTCTATGGTTCATATATAACAACATAGATGTTTAGATAGATGGACAGTTAGATAAATAGATAATAGAAATAGATATGGATCGTATATATTAATATATAATTATTTTAAGTTACTGAGTTCTTTAGTTGTGACACATTCTAACAACCCTACTATTACTCTCCCTTCCACGTTTAATTATTTTGATGTTATATTTTATAATTTTGGTTTTGTGTATCCCTTAACTACTTATTGTGGATACAGAGTATTCTATTACTTTTGCTTTTAGATCATTTTACTTGCTTTATAAGGGATTGATTTACTGTCTATACTGTTTATTTGCTTTCACCAATGAGACCAATGGGATTTTTCTTTTCATAATTTTTATATTTCTTGCAGTCTTTTCTGGTGGCTCAGAGGTTAAAGCGTCTGCCTCCAATGCGGGAGATCTGGGTTCGATCCCTGGGTTGGGAAGATCTCCTGGAGAAGGAAATGGCAACCCACTCCAGTATTCTTTACTGGAGAATCCCATGGACGAAGGAGCCTGGTAGGCTACAGTCCACAGGGTCACAAAGAGTCGGACATGACTGAGCAACTTCACCTTTCTTTTCTGCTTAAAAAAGCCCCTTCAACATCTCTTATGACACAGTGGTAAAGAACCTGCCTGTCCACGCAGGAGACACAAGAGATGTGGGTTCAGTCCCTGGGTCGGGAAGATTCCCTGGAGTCTTGTCTTTCTAGGTAAGAATACTCCTGTATTCTTGCCTGGAAAATTCCATGGACAGAGGATCCTGGTGGGCTACAGTCCATGGGGTCACAGCTGCTAAGCTGCTAAGTCCCTTCAGTCATATCCAACTCGGTGTGACCCCATAGATGGCAGCCCACCAGGCTCCCCTGTCCCTGGGATTCTCCAGGCAAGAACACTGGAGTGGGTTGCCATTTCCTTCTCCAATGCATGAAAGTGAAAAGTGAAAGTGAAGTCGCTCAGTCGTGCCCGACTCTTCGCGACCCCATGGACTGCAGCCCACCAGGCTCCTCAGTCCATGGGATTTTCTAGGCAAGAGTACTGGAGTGGGGTGCCATTGCCTTCTCTGTGGGGTCACAGAGTTGGACATAATTGAGCATGCATGCACATGGTTTAACATTTTTTACAAAGTTGGTTTAGTGGTACTGAACTCTTAAGCTTTTGTTGATCTGTAGAAATCTCTCTCCTTCAAAACTGAATGAAAGACTTGCTAGATAGACTTTTCTTGGTTGTAGAGTTTTTTCCTTTCACACCTTTAATATATTGTTCCACTTCTTTGGGCGTGCAATGTTTGTTTTGAAAAGTCAGTGTTATGGCGGTTCCCTTGTATATAACGAATTGTTTTTCTCCTGCTGCTTTTGAGATTCCCTCTTTACTTTTTGCCATTTTAATTATACTGTATCTTGATGTGGACCTCTTCAGATTCCTCTTGTTTAGGACTCTCTGTACTTCTTGGAACTGAATGTATGTTCCCTTTCACAGGGTATGGAAGTGTCATTTCTTCTGGTTATCTGTCACTTGCTCTCATCTCCTTCTGGAACCCTTTGTAAAGTCAGCATGCTTGATGTTATCTCATAGGTCTCTTAAACTACCTTCATGTTTTTAAAACTTCTTTTTCTTTTTTCTGTTCAGCATGAATGATTTCCACTGTTCTGTCTTCCAGTTCACTGATCCACTCCTCTATATCACCTAACGTACTTCTGATTCCTTCTACTATATTTTTATTTCAGTTATTATATTCTTCAGTTCTGTTTGGTTCTTCTTTACATTTTCTAATTCTGTTAAAATTTTCACTGTGTTTATCCATTCTTCTCCCAAGTTCACTGAACGTTTTTAGTTTTTACTTGAAACTCTTTATCAGATATATGGAGATATCAGATTATCTCCACTTTGCTAAGTTATTCTGTGGTTTTACCTTATTAATTTATTGGGAACATATCCCTTGGTCCCTTAATTTTGCCTAATTCTCTGTGCTTATTTCTACGTATTAAATAGGTCAGCTATGTTTCCCGGTCTTGGAGAAGTAGCTTCTGTAGGAGATGGCCTCTGCGGCTCAGCACCATGCTGCCCTCTGGTCACCAGAGCTAGATGCTCTAGGGATGTGTGTTGTGTGGGCCCTTGTTTGTGGTGGGATCAACTACCATGGGCATGCTGGTAGGCTTGTCTGGACTCTGGCAGCCAGCTGACTGCAGGGATCTGCCTTGCATGGTGGCTACCAGCCTGCTGACGGGCAGGGCCAGGTCCCAGGGTGGTTAGCTGCATGACCCAGTGAGATCTTGGGGTTGTTGCCAGCCCCCAGTGGATGGGAGCCTTGTCCTGCTGGTGGGCAAGCACCCAGCACTTATCCAAGCCAGGTAGAGCACTCCAAAATGGTGCTTGCAAGTGCCAGTGTTTTTGCAGTAGGACAAACTCACAGCAATGGTTGTTGCCATCATCTCCACCTCAAGGGGAAGTCCAAGTGGCCTCCTGCCTCTCTAGGAGGCTCCTTAAGCTCAGCAAGTGGGTCTGCTCCAGGCTCTTTTCAAATTACTGCCTCTGTAGTCGCTCAGTCGTGTCCGACTCTTTGCGACCCCACTGCCTCTGTGCCGAGACTCACATCCTATAAGATTTTGTGTGCACCTTTCAAGAGTGGAGTCTCTGTTTTCTACAGTCTTTGGCTCTCCCTTAGGCAAGCCCCACTGGTCTTCAAAGCCAGACATACTGAGGGCGTGTTTTCCCAATTTAAGGTTGAATTGGGGAGCCCAGTGTGGGACTTGAATCCCTCACAACTTGGGGAGAACCTCAGCAATTGTGATTATCACCCCTCCATTTGTGGGTCACCTATCCAGAGATGTGGGTCTTGACTATACTCATCTCTGCCCCTCGTACCTATGTCATTGCTCCTTCTTATATCTTTAGTTTCAGGAAATCTTTTCTGCTAGTCTTCAAGTCATATTCACAGATAGTTGCTCTGAAAATAGTCGTAATTTCAGTGTGCCCCGGGGTGGCGGTGAGCTCAGTGTCTTCCTACTTGCCACCTGGCCACATCTCTCAGGAATTTTTCCAATGTTAATCTGACCATGTCCTCCTCCTCCTTAAAATCTTCCAAGGTCTACTTAATTCTTCTAGAATCAAAATCAAAATCATTAACTTGGCCCACCTCTTCCCCACAGGGTCTTGCCTCCATCCAGCCCTCTAGCCTTATCTCCCCCTCCCTACCCTTGCAAAAGCCTTCCCCCAGGGTCCTAAGCTTTCTCCCCATCCAGGACCCTCTATCTGGACTTTCTTCCCCTACAACTTCACCTCACCTTTCCCCCAGTTAACCCTTCCTTATCCTTTGGTTCTCACCTCGGTTGTCTCTGCTCCAGTGGAGTGCTCTTTGGGCTCATCCTTGGGTCAGGGAGATGTGCTGAACATCCTGCAATACCACATGCTCCTTAGAAGCACTGTCTACTGTTAAACTTTGAATTGTGGAGTTTTTGGTTACCTCTATTGCTCTGGCATGGAGAAGGCAATGGCAACCCACTCCAGTACTCTTGCCTGGAAAATCCCATGGACGGAGGAGCCTGGTAGGCTGCAGTCCATGGGGTTGCTAAGAGTCGGGCACAACTGAGCAACTTCACTTTCACTTTTCACTTTCATGCATTGGAGAAGGAAATGGCAACCCACTCCAGCGTTCTTGCCTGAAGAATCCCAGGGATGGGGGAGCTTGGTGGGCTGCCGTCTATGGGGTCACACAGAGTTGGACACGACTGAAGCAACTTAGCAGCAGCAGCAGCATTGCTCTGGCAAGACTCTACATCCTGCAAATGCAGATATGGTACATGCATTTGTTCACCTTTGTATTCCCAAATCCTCAAGTCACCTAGCCCAAAGTAGGGGTGCAAGAAATGATTATTCAATGAAGGAATGAAGTGACAAATAGCCTGAATCTATTTATTAAATAAATGAACTACAATTAACTTCTGTCCCCCCCCCAGCTCATTGGTTCATTCATGCATTTATTCAAAAATACATACTGAAGTCCTATTTCCCTGACCCTCAGCTTTTTTTCTTCCTATAAGAGACAGTACTCAGGTCTCAGGGCTAACCCTCAAACAGTACCCTTAGGTTCCACCGTTGCTTGTTTGAGCATTTGGTATTTTACAATGGTAATAAGGAAAGTTTAAATATCTTTCAGCTGGTATGGAAGTTCTTTTCTGGGGGGAGGGGAAGGTAAAAGGTGAGCTGAGATCCAGGCTCTGCAGGAAACCAAGCACACAAAGAATGTTCAAGCAAGTCCGAATAAAAATAGTAGAAACGTGTTCTCCATTGATAAGAGAGTTGGGGAGTCAGAATAGGAGGCCAAAAAAGGGCAAGGAGAGGTCTGGCCAAATAGATGGGCTAGGACCACATGAAGTATTCCCACTGGGAAGCTGGCCAGTGGGTTAGCCAGAGGACACCCAACATTACGGTTGAGATTGCTTGCTTGGAATGTTGTCCATCCCTTTCCCATCTTCTCCCACATCACTCTGGAATGCACTGTGTGATCACTGGTGTCAAGGGAAGGTCTG
The DNA here is from genome assembly GCA_006410635.1 of Cephalophus harveyi. Taxonomy (NCBI): domain Eukaryota; kingdom Metazoa; phylum Chordata; class Mammalia; order Artiodactyla; family Bovidae; genus Cephalophus; species Cephalophus harveyi. The sequence continues at coordinate 507,916 of SJYT01021088.1, forward strand.
CATATAATCTAGGTGATTAAGGGATATAAAACAGAAACATGCTCAAACGCTCTAAAGTCTAGAGACTGAGGGGGTCAAGAAAATACCAGCCCCTGAGAGCTTGCAGAAATCAGGGGAAAGGTTTTGCACTTCTCCAAAATGCATATTTGTGAAATCCAAACAGTCTTATCTACATCTCATAAGGCAGGCCAGACCCAGCCAGTTTGTACATGAATTTTTTTAAATTTATTTAACATAATCCTATTCCAAACACACTCATGGATAGCGGCATTGAAAGAACAATTTTTTTTTTTTTAATGAAAGGGTAATTCCTTTGCTGTGACTCCAGACCTTGACAGAGTAAGTTTGCTTAAAGAAAAACAAGTCTTTTTAGCTAATGGGTCTGTTTCTAGGTGTTGCTGTTGCTGCTAAGTCACTTCAGTCATGTTCAACTCAGTGCAATCCCATAGACGGCAGCCCACCAGGCTCCCCTGTCCCCGGGATTCTCCAGGCAAGAACGTTGGAGTGAGTTGCCATGTCCTTCTCCAATGCATGAAAGTGAAAAGTGAAAGGGAAGTCGCTCAGTCGTGTCCGACCCTCAGCAACCCCATGGACTGTAGCCTTCCTGGCTTCTCTGTCCATGGGATTTTCCAGGCAAGAGTACTGGAGTGGGGTGCCATTGCCTTCTCCGGTTTCTAGGTGTTAGCACCACTCAGATCCCATCCTCCGCCACCCACTCACCCCTCTCCCCTTATCCCCCACCCCACCAGCCCATGGGGACCCTCCTTCCTTAGAGGAATTCTGCGATCGTCTCTCTTTCTCTCCTTCTGCTCCCTGTATACTGTCAATTCAGCACTCCACCCAACTTGGTCTGGGTCTGGTCTCTGAGCCCTTCCTAAGCCCCCCTGCTTAGATTGCCCCTCTTGCCAGAAACAGAGAGGCCAGTGCTGCCCCAAGATGGGCCCCGGGCAGCCGTGCCTTCCTCCCTGGAGCTGGCAGCCTCCCGCACTGAGCTGTGCTGCATCAGCCCGGGGCAGCCCAGTCCCCAAACACGCACACACACAAGGCCACAGCCAGAGAAATCTGCACTGGATGAACCACTTGACTGGTTTTATTGGGTGGAATTGAGGGCTTTTCAAACACAGTGACAGATACAAATTACCCTGATTACGTCTCAGGCTAGTCACAATCACCACTTCAGGATCGCTCAAGGACAGCCACGCACAAGCTAGAAGGAGGCTGCAGGAGTGTCTACGAACCCCTGCTCCTCAGCAAAATTTGCATGAAAATAATGACTGCGACCTCATCTTCCCAACACTCTGGGGGGGCACAGAGCGTTTCTCTCCGGGACAAAGGGACAAACGGAGGGAGCAAATCAACCAGAGCAAGAGAGGGATTTTTTTTTTTTTTTTAAGCAGTGCTCCAGCTCCACGTCCAGACTGAGTTTCCCTGCAGCCCCGCAAATGCCATCTCAGCCTCCCTTTCCTCCTCCAGTGGGAAAGGCTCTGTGGAGCGCAGTGAAGCGTGATGTGGCTCTTGGGAGAGGAAAGCACGGGGGGACGGGCTTGAGGAGCAGGTGGAGGTCACATCCACATAGCCACTTCGTCTTCACGCACAGAGGCCACGCAGGGGCGAGTTGCCGCTGCCAGCCCCGCGGGAGCACCCCACTGGTGGCCTTCACGTGAGCTCCCAGAAACCGACATCGATCCTAGGAGCATGTGGCTGTAGGGACGAGGTTTCCACAGCTCCCTCGTGGACCCCCATCATCTGTCTTGCCTTCACTTGGGGAGCCAGGTGGCAGAGGTTCGACTCCAAGCTGTAGCACTGGATGACTTCTTGTACGCGCATTGAGTTAACGTGTGAGTTTAAAAAATTCATACACATTTACATCTATTTCACAGTTCACACGATACAGCTTTGAAGAAGAGTTATGGCTTTCTGAAGAGAGGTTAGTTGGGTCCAGGAAGGGAATTGGCAGGCCTCGAAGACCCTGTTGCACCCCTAAAACATGTGTGCAGAGTGTGGAAGCCTCAGGGAGGACCACATGGCCCCCAAAAAAACTTGGGAAGAGGGACTTGCTCAGAAGCCAGCCCCGTTAGAGGCCAAGGGTCCTGTGGAGGAGGTGCAGGAAGACTGGCAGGAGCTGTCACTCAGGACACCCCCAGCCCCCCACACACCAGCACAGCAATGGGGGGCGTCACTGGATCGACTGCCAACCACCTCCTCACAGCTGCTGCGCTCAGGCCTGTGGCCTTGGCTGGCCCTCTGCCAAGTAAAACTGCCACCCTCTCACCCCACCAGGTACAGCTCCCAATGCTGGGGGCCCCGAGAGGAGCGAATACCAAAGAGGACCCTCCCCACAGATGCTGGGCAGGGTATGCGACCAGGGTAAGCCCCAGGCCTAAACCTGACTCCAGCCAACCGGATAACCCAGAGGGCAGAAAACAGAAGGGCCTCGGGGTGGGAGCAGACAGGGCCACCTCCCCCTGCCCGCTGGGGAGCTTGGGCACCCTACCAGGGTTCCACCAGCATTCCATGCGACCCGGGACACACCTCTGTCATCTTCCCTGGCCTCGGTCCAGTCTGCAGGCTGCTCACTGCCTTGCCCTCCTCCTAGGAACACAGCGAGGGCTGGTGAAAAAATGAGGGATGAAGGTGTGTAGAAAGCAGAAGTGTTCACTTTCACAGGAAGACGACCAAATAGGCCTATTCTTAAATTCACAAATAAATCCAGGCTGAATCACTGCCTGAGATCCAGCTGAGATCCAGATCCCCTCCCACGTGCAGGAGAGACACCACAGGTGGAAGCAGAGGGCACCCGGCCACCACCAGCCACCAGCACCAGCCCCGCACGCCCCCTGTAAGGCGGAACAGCAGAAGGGGTGCCCTTCACCCTCCACCTTGCAGGTGGAGGCAGCAAATGTCAGAGAGAAACTAAGTCTCAAAGACTGAGTTTACCCAGCTCATGAATCTTGTGTGATCAGATAATGAACTTGAACTTCACCAACCTGAACTTCAGGATAACTGAGGGCTAATCCTTTAAACACCAAGATTTCAATGAATGTGTTTCAAGTGCTTGGGGATGGAAATAATTCCAAGTGGATAAAGCGCTTCTCTGCCTCCTTAAACACAGTCTACTGAACATTCTTTGAGCATTTTCGTATCACTGCGTGGCTGTGGACACCACAGGATGGGCTGCTGTGAGGGGTTATTTGTTGCCCTTGGAGTTGTTACTACATATTGGCCCCTGCACTAAATAGCATCAGATCACTTGGTATTTTCTGAGATGTATAGCTTTGGTCTTTTTAATGCCATTATGTTAATCTATTAGCTGCCGCTTCTTGCTAAATCTAGCACCTGTTGTCATTCTCTTAATTTGCTTTATTATTAGAAACCAGAATCAAGTTCACTGGAATTGAATTTAAAATTAAATTCCATGAATGCCGTGAGGGATTTGCTGTTAGCAAGATGTTTGGTCTTTGATACAGAGCTTTATAGCATCTATTACAGGGGCTCAGAATTCATTCTCCTTCACCAGAGTCCCCACCTGCCTGAGGCTGAGTAAACTTGCTGGTAAGTGGCCCTGGGAAGTTAAGTGTGCTTTGACCTTGTTTCAAAAAACAAAAAAGCAATTATTTCCTCCTTTAACAAATCTTTAAGATGTTCAAGGTTTCTCATACATTTTGCAGCTGAATGTGAAACTGTGAGCTGCCACAGTGATAAAGGGTTTGGGCCACACAACTGTGGGTATCCTCAGGGGGAAGAGCCAGGGGACGGGCCTCTAGTTGGAAGCAGAAGAGAATGAGGCAGGATCTCGGCACTAGCTTGCTGGTTTCAACTTGAGCCTTTTCTAACAGAAGGTGGGAGAGGAAAGAGGAGCATAAGGCAGGTGTGAACCCTGGGTCACATCAGCCCACGTCTGTGGGATGCTGCCTCATCCCCACCTTGTTTGTTTTCCACGGGTGTGGTGGGCAGAGTGCCAGCCCCAGCTTTCTGTTCAAGAGAGCACTGTGATGCCCTGATCTTATCCCAGCACTCATCACAGGGAGACCCTCACCCAGACACAGGCTGGTCACCAACTCCAGAGACTCCAGCCTCTTAGCACTAATCCCCAAATGCATCCCTACTCCAGGAACAGATGAATCTTAATTCAAGCACACGCCGAGCCTCCTAACCCTGGGAGAGGGAATCTAGTTAACTTTGCTTTAAAAAGATTTCATAATGTCTATTTAAAGGTTGAAAATGTTCAGAAAAAGAGCTGCTTGATGCCTTTAAGAAGTCTCAAGCCTGAATCAAGGCTCCCAACCACTAATCACGAAACAAATGCCAGCAGAGTAGAGCTGAGCCAGTTAGAAGATCAGGCAGAGCAGTGCTCCTCAAAGTGTGGTTCCCAGGACCAGCCTCAGCATCACTTAGGAAGCGGCAAGGAAGCTCCCTGCCATGCTCACCAAATCAGACTCTGGGGAGAGGCCCAGGAACCTGTGAGCTCTTCGAGTGATTCTGGCACAGGTTCCAGCTTGGGAGATGCTGGGCTAAAACAGTGATTCTCAGTCTCGGCTGCATATTAGGGTCATCTGGAGAGTCAGAAAAGCCCTCCACTCAGGTCACACCTCAGACCAACTGGATCAGAACTTCAGGGAGCAAAGTCCAGGCACAAGTAGCTCTTAAAAGTTATCCAAATGACCCCGATGTGTCGCCAAAACAGAGACCCTCGGCCTCTGTGCAGTAGATTCACTTAAGAGATTTTTAAAAATAAGAATATGGGGCCCTGTCCCCAGGCCAAGTGAATCAGATTCTCTGGAAAGATGAGGATCTGGCATGGGTTGCTTTATAAAGATCCCTGGGTGACTTCAATGTGTACACAAGGTTGAAGACCACGATTCTAGAGAAAATAACACTTTTACCCTAAAGTTGAACAAGTCATTTAGTTGAAGGAAATGAGTTACTTGGTTGCCAAGGAAACTATCCCCCTACTGAAAAGAGACACAGTCACTGATTTCTGGCTTTTGTACCAAGAGCTAAGTCATGGTAATGTATGTATGTCTCTCTCCCTCTCTCACTCTTGTTAAAAAAAGAAAAGCAGGTTCTCAGAAGAGACCATGCAGGAGAAATATCTATAGACTTGTAGAAGCTGAGCAGAGCTATTGCTTCTCAGGACACTGGCTGGCCAGGACAGCTGAGTCGAGCTAGCAAAACGAGACAGGGTCTGCTCTGACCCTCAGCAAAAGGTGCTGAGGTTGTCAGAAGCCAGGGAACAACCAAGAGCCCAGGACAACTGTTCCAGGAAAAAATTAAAATCAGAATCCTACCATAGGGACACTGAAAACAGTTCAAGTCATTTGAGAACAGATCATACCTAAGAGATTCTTCTATATGAAATAAGCCAGTCACCAAAAAGTCAGACATGCTATGATTCCACTTACATGAGGGACCTAGAGTAGTCAAATCCAGAGAGACAGAAAGGGTGATGGCTGCTAGGAGCTGGGGGACGGGGAAATGAGTTGTTCTTTAATGGGTATAGAGTTTTAGTTTTGCAATAACTACAACAAAAAAACAGTCTGGAGACTGGTTACACAACTTAACACTACTGAACTGTACACTGAAAAATGGCTAAGATGGTAAATCTTAGGTGTATTTTACCCACAATTGGAAAATAGAAAAATCACTGATAATGTCTAGGCCAAAACAGATGTCATAAATGTAAGAGATTCCTAAGTAGTCAATTTCTGTTACGAATTTAATAGTGGGTTATATTTTATATTCATATTTCTAAAACACACCAAAGTTTAGTTGTGTGTCAGATGGTTGTTTTTGCTCTTTTATCGCTTAAGACTCCAGTCTGAATTTCAAGCCAGACACCAACCCTCACCTGGCAGTAGCCACTGATTCACAAGCGGTGCAGAGCCCAGTTTTCCAGCAGATATGTGCTCCAAAACAACCTGGAGATCCTAGCTGGTCTTGGAGTCACAATGCTGATTGCCCTGCATCACCCCTCTCCCCCAGGTTCTGAGTCTGGAGGCAGCGGATTTAACAAGCACTTAGAGGATTCTGACACAACTGATCTACAGTCTACGCCTTGAAGAACGTGTCACTTTATCACAGCACCTTGTAGGAGGTAATCAACCTCCTTAGACTGGCCTGGCTCGACCAGCCCTCTAAAGAACAAGAGAACAGGCACACCCTGGGCATCAGCACACCTCAAGTGGCCTCATCCGTCATAAGCCACAGTCAGCCTCCTCCTTAGAAGGGTGCCTGGGTTGCCGGGAGAGAGGCCAGGGTGTGTGCTGAACTCAGAGCCGCACCAGCCCCCTCCCACAGAGAGACCCCCAAGCTCCTGATCTTCCACTGGGCATCTGGAGCAGATATTTTGCAAATCTCAGCTCATTTGTTTCCCAGCCAATAAGCACAGCACTTTCCACTCATTCTTGAGACATTATTGATTAGTCCTTTGTATACTGCTACCCAGTCTGTACCTCAACATAGTGATTTAAGATTCTCACAAATCTCTATGGTTTTGAAGGAAGGAAGGGAAAAAGAAAATCTTTCCATCTTTTGCTTAAACTAGAGAGAGCTGGTGAATAGGCAAGAAGCAGATGAGGAAGATTAAGAAGATTATAATAGTGTGTTAGTTGCTCAGTCGTGTCCGACTCTTTGAGACCCCCATGAACTGTAGCCCACCAGGCTCCTCTGTCCACAGAATTCTCAAGGCAAAAATACTTGAGTGGGTTGACATTCCCTTCTCCAGGGGATCTTCCCGACCCAGGGATTTAATGCAAGATTACAATGGAAGGAGGCAAAGAGAAGGCAGCAGAGACCAGGTGATGAAGCCAGCAAGCAATCACGACATGGACCTACACCCCAAGCTCCCCAGAGGCAGGTGGGGGAGTCTGTACAGTGCAGTGCTTCCCACATGCAAGGTGCCAGTCAAAACAAATAATAATCATCATGGGAGGACTCTCTTAAGCTGACAATTACATGTTACTCAGTTTATTAGTGGGGTCTCCTGAACCACTGGAACTCACTGGCTAATCAGAGACCCCACTGCTATAGTTAACAGGGCTCTGTGCCAGTGCTGGGGACACCAAGAACCAGACACACTGCCTTCTCCTGGGGAAAGGACAGCCCTCGGCCAAGGGCATAGGCACACCCATGGTGGTGTGCTGTGAGGATGTCTTCACAGGAGTCAGTGATGGTTCCTGCAGAAGTGCAGAGAGTGCTCAGCCTAGGTTCACAGAGGAGAAGAGGTGGGGACCCTCACCTGACATTACCTGCACACGTGGTGGGGTAAAGGGAAGGAGCGAGGAGGTAAGGGCCATTTCAGGCATTGCCCACAGCTTGTGAGAAGCCACAGCACCTGGAGGAGTCCTGGTGGGATGATGGGGACAGGAGGGTCTCTGGGAAGGTGAGGGAGCCAGCTTGGGACAACCCCTGCATGTCTGGGTAAAGGAATCTGGACTATATGGTATAAGTAGGCAATGGGCTCCACTAAAGGTGTTTCCAGAGGGTAATTCTCTAGAAGCAGAATGATCAGTCAGAGGGCCTGAGTTAGGGCAGTGGCAAAAGGAATGTATGGAGGGAATGAATTCAAGGGATGTTTATGAGTTGGAATTGATACAATCTGGTAAACAAACAGAAAGCGAAGGAGGAAGGAGAACCAAAAGAGACCCAGGTTTGGGACTGAGGGGCCAGTCATGAGGTAGAGCCATTCAGCGGGGGAAGAAAGGAGGAAGAAGGAACCTGGTCTCTGGGTGTCTAGTTTGTGTCGGCACTGTGCTAGGCATCGTGAAACCCTATTCCATGGCTGGTGTCCTGGCCTAAACCTCAGATGATGAATCAGAGCTTCCAGAGGGCGTTGGCAGCTCCCCCAAAGTCACCAGTAAGTGGGAGGGATGTGACTTTGAATCCAGATTGTCCTTTTAACTGTGCCAGTTGAGGGCACATTGAACAGGTTTTAACTATACCAGCTGAGATGTTGAGCAGCTACAGGCATTCAGACAGCCACAGTGAGGGTGTTTCTGAGGCTCCAAAGGAGAACTGGCCTCCAGGTAAGGAGTGTAAGATGCAAGGACAGGAGAGGTTTGAGGCTGTGAACAGATGCAGTTTCTGAAGGAACACTCCTAATAAGAGAACAGAACTCTGAGGAAGCTTCACAAAAGATGGGTCAACAAAGGAGCCTGAGAAAGAGCATTCAGAGAGGCAAGAGGAAAGTCAGGGTAAAGTGGTTTCTTACAAAAAAAAAAAAAGGAAGAGAAGACTCAAAGGACCAGTGAAGCCACTCACCCGTGTCACATGGATGTTGAGGAATGAAGCCTGACATGGGTCTACCGCTTTAGCAATTACAATCATTCTGCCAGCCTTCAGGATTCAGGACCGATGCCTGCATGGCCTGGAGCTCCTCTCATGATACTTGTCCCTGAGCTCAGATTTGCCAGTACTCAGCTCAGCCCCTACACGTGCCTGAGGGACTCAATTCAGCATCTGGACATGCCCACCAGACCATAAGCCCTGGGAGGGCTGGGGCTAATACTCTGCTCATCACTAGCTCAAAGGCCTCTAGCCAAATGCCCTGCACAAAATGAGTGCTCAGTAACGATTTGCTGAATGCCTGACTGAAGCCGGCTCTGTGTTGTCCCTCAGCTGTCAGGTAGCTCTGCCCTTGCCTCCTCCCTACACTCAGCAGAATCGAGGGCGATGGACTGTCTGCAGCACCAGGCGATTAGTGGGCAGAGCTGCCACGGCAGCATTACAAAAAAGGTCTCAGAGGCTGCATCTGACCTTGAGCCACCTTCCTTTTTGCTTGTCTAAGCACAGAGTCGTTTGCTCGTTTTCACTGCCTTTCAAGCCTGGTGAAAGTGAAAGTGTTAGTCAGTCGTGTTTGACTCTTTGCAACCCCACGGACTATAGCCTGCCAGGCTCCTCTGTCCATGGGATTCTCCAGGCAAGAATACTGGAGTGGGTTGCCATGCCCTTCTCCAGGGGATCTTCCCAACCCAGGGATCAAACTTGATTTTCCTGCATTGGAGGCAGATTCTTTACTGTCCGAGCCCCCAGGGAAGCCTGGAGCAGTGGGCTTAGCACAAAGGAAGACACGATGGTTGTTTTATTTGGGGACTCGATCTTCCTTACATAAGGGTATTATATATAACTAGCTGGCCGCACCGGAGAAGGCAATGGCACCCCACTCCAGTACTCTTGCCTGGAAAATCCCATGGACAGAGGAGCCTGGTGGGCTGCAGTCCATGGGGTCGCTAAGAGTCGGACACGACTGAGCGACTTCCTTTTCACTTTTCCCTTTCTTGCATTGGAGAAGGAAATGGCAACCCACTCCAGTGTTCTTGCCTGGAGAATCCCAGGGACAGGGGAGCCTGGTGGGCTGCTGTCTATGGGGTCACACAGAGTCGGACACGACTGAAGTGACTTAGCAGCAGCAGCAGCTGGCCGCACTGCATGGTGGGATGGGGGCGGAGCTTCAAGGAACATGGGGGTGGGGTGGCTTCCTGAGCCAGTGCCCAGGTCTTCTGAGCCTTTGAAAATGTGCTTTTCCTGCAAACACTGGCTGCAGGAGAAAAGTGTAGCACGGAAGTCAGGAGACTGAGTCCCAGCTGAGTCACTAGCCGGCCATGTGGTCTTGGGCAAGTCCTCCAACACGCCATCATTTAATGAGTACCCCTTTAATGTGGCCTCAGCTCTCTCGCTTCACTGCACTGTGGGTGCATCTGTGCTGTGGCCAGGGCTGGGGCGGGTCGGGGTGAAGAAGCACCTACAAGCACACTCCCTTCTGAACCCATGCCAGTCTCCGAGCACTGTCCCTAGAGCAGGGCCCAGCACCACCCTGCAGCGGCCTCTTGGTCTTTCCGGAACAAGCATTCCCTCTTGTGCCAGCCCTGGGGGCACTGGCTAGGAAGTGGCGAAAACAGAGGTTTGGAGCACAGGCTTTGGGTTTCTACAAGACCTGGGTGCGGTTTCCTCTACTGAGTGTCTGGCCATCGGCAAGACACCAAATGACTCTGTCTCCCCAATGGAGCCTGCTTACTTACCCAAAGGGGTCCTGTGGTGATCACAGGAGATAATGCAAAGAAAGCGCCCAGTGCAGGGCTTGATACAGAATGAGCGTGCAGGAAATCTTAGCTATTATAGCAATAAATATTACCTATGGCTTAGTTCCATACATCACGAATACTTTCAAAAACTTAATAAAATTAAAGATTACAGAGACCTAGGGATATTTCCTAAGCCTCTGGTTGTAGAGATGAGGAGATGGAGACCTAGGAAAGGAAAAGGGACTGCCCTAAGGCCCTCAGACTTCAATAGGACAAAAGCAAGGAGTCCAGCTCCTGCATGGGATGGGTTGTGATGCTTCATCCCCAGCTCCTACAAGGGCCCTGGTTGGGGCAGACATCCTTGGCTATGAGAACCCTGGTGTCTGACTCACCAAGGTTCTGTCCACAGCATGCACTCAGTAGAGCCCCTGGCACGATTTGAGCCAGGTCACCTCCCTGTTCTTCAGGGAGGTCACCTCACCTTCCTTAAGAGGGACAAAATGTTCTTTAAGAGTCTTCCAGGTCTAACATTCTGTAGTTTCAAGAATGGGGCCCAATTAACCACAAACAAATGGCTGGAAACCTCAGTTAGCTGGAATCTGTCTCAGATGTTCCTTCCTTGGAGAAACAGGCAGAGCCCAAGAAAGGAAATCATCCACTGTCCTCGGTGGTGTTCCCTGGTTCACCACGTCCTGGGCCTACTTTGACTCACTGGCTATTTCCTTGCACTGCAGACAAGCAGATAGGCTCAGAACAGCCCGAGGTTTCCCCAGTGAAGACTGGAGCTCAGAATCAAGGCCAGCACCTAGAACAGTGCTGTGCATGGAGCGCTCGTTCCACAATGGCCCCACCAACACGAAACCCAAGAGGAAGGGGTTCTGGCCTTAATGGGGAGCCTGGGGACCCGGGACAGGGCCTGTGTGCTGCAGTCTCTCACCAGCTGGGCCTATTGCTCTGCCTGTGAAATGAGGTGGTCAGATGAAAGGTCCTGCTCCCTGTGTGCTGAGCTCTCACCATCCCTCCTTCTTATTACACCCAGCATGGGGAGTCGGAATTTGTCTCTGGTCTGCCCTCCACTCCTGGAAGACAGAGATCCTGTCTTTATTTGTCATCATGTCTTCCCAAGCCTCACCCCAAACCAAAGCAGAACAGGCTTCTGGAAATGTTTAGGTGAAGGAGGGGAGAGAGCAGGAAGGGAGGAAAGGAGGGGCAGGCTGAAAATCCTCTAGCACTAGACTTCAACAGTTCCACAAAGCTAAATTCTAAGGCAATTCACCAATAGTGTGTATTAGGCACAGCCGCATTCATGGTGGGAATACCTCAGGGGGGAGGAAAACGATGTGAAATGACACGTGAAGCCCTTTCAGCCTAGGCACAGCTGACTTCCCAAAGCACACGCCCTGTGGATCCAAGCACGTGAAGGCCAGCAGGCTGCGTGCTGTGGGAAACCCCGCCTTCACAGTAGGACCTCAGTGATGCTGGTGTCGGAGGCCACGACTCACTTCCGTTGCTAAGCTCACCAGTCACATGTCAGCGCTTTCCAGTCCAGAGCCTTATGATTCCAATTCAGGAACACGATACAGCAGGAACTGCAGTATTCAGGAACACACAGAGGGATGGATCTTATAAATAACTCCCGGTTAAAACAGAGCTGAAAATAGGGAGACTGAAGAGGAAGCAAGTCGCTAAGCACTTATTGAGTCGATAACGTTGGCTTGAAAACCTTAGTGCAAATGGCTGGTCTGGTTTATTTCCTTCTCATCAAAAGGTCAAACACAGGATTGAACCTGGAGGCACCAAGACGTGTGTGTCTGAGGATGTGTTTGAACGGGGTGGCTCTCCTTGGTTGACAGTGTCTGAGCGAAGATCCTAACCCACAGCCCTTGCATCAGATCTCACAGTGCCACTTACTCAGTTGGTTGGTGGAAACTCGGTTAATAATCCCTGGACCTCTCTGAGCCACTGTCCTCACGGGAAGGTCTGGCCACTTGGTTGGCCTTTTAGCTCTGAGATTCTAGACCACATTTCATGGCTGAGGCCTGGGAATAAGAGTCAGGAACCCGAAAGTCTGAGTTACATCTAAACTGTGCTCACATGTTCTGTCTCCCTCCCTCTTATCTGTTCCCAGTAGGGACTTCCTCTAGCTGCAAAGAGGCCATACGGTTTGTGCTCTTTTGGATGCTAACACTGAGTGGAAATGTGCTTGATTCCCTTGCGACCCCCAGGCCCCCCATCTTGAGGTGTGGCCGAGGTGGGAGGCAGGTGGGGCGGTGCGCACGGAGCTGTCTCTGCCCCGCCTGCATCGCTGCCTCCCAGAGCCCACAGGACCCAAGTCTGAAGCTGAGCATCCAAGAGAGTGCCAGCCTCAGTGCCAGGCCTTCGCCTCGCCCTGCCGGCCGGCGAGAAAGAGCGTGGCTCCGTGTGCCGGGGGTGCTCCATGTGCCGGGGGTCCCCGTGTGCCAGGGGTAGAGGGGGGCGGCAGAAGGCCCGCGCCGCCCTCAGCAGCAGCTGCAGGTGCCCGTGTGCACGCGCAGGATGCCGCGGCTATGCAGGTGCAGGAAGTTGAAGATCTCCGAGGGCATGGCGTGGAAGCCGGGGCGGGGCTTGACGTTGTCGTAGTAGTGGTGGGTGATGTACAGGCCCGAGGGGTTCATGGGGAAGGCCCAGAAGCCGAACAGGTGCACCTCCTCGCACAGCTCGAGCGCCGCCGTGGCCAGGATGAGGCCGGTGCTGATGCGCTTGGCGCGCACCCCGAGGCTGAGCCAGTAGCGCGACACGTTGACCAGGTACTGCGGGTGGAAGTAGTACACGGCCTGCGGTGACTCGAAGTCGTCCAGCACGTACTTGACGCGGATGGACACGTCGGTGTTGCGCGTGTTGTAGAAGGCGGGCAGCAGCACCGACGCGTTCTCGTACAGCTGCAGCACGCGGTAGAAGGGCCGCCGCCACTTCTCCAGCCTGTGGAACCTGGCGGGGCGCGCGTGCAGGGTGAGACGGGGCCCCGGGCCCTCGCTGGCCCACCCCTGCTCCCTGGGCTCTTTGCAAAGGACGGGGGGGGGGGCGGTGTCTCAAGGCCACCCCCAACCCCCTCACCTCCTTTGATCTCAGTCAGCAGATGAATATCCGCCTTTCTCCGGCACAGTTCTAGTTTTCTAAGTGGGTGCAGGAGAGGGCAATCTGGACCCAATGGGACAAGAACCTGGTGTGTGACTGCGGTGGGGTTGTGGGGGTGGTGCGGTTGCTGGGGGGAGGGTAATCCTTAACCCACACGGATGAGAGTGCCTGGGTAGGCTCAGAGGGGAAGTGGAGGAGGGAGGCCTTCCCTAGAGCCCTCGGGACACCCCCCTGGCCTGCTTTCACCAAGGTCCGCGGGGATGGACACCAAGCCAGCCGCTGGCCCCCGGAGCCCTTTCTTCCCCACAGCCCCTCCTTAACCTTCTCTCTACATTAATCAGCCCTCTCTACATCTCACCCCTCTCTGAATGCTGACTCTGTAAAGGTTGTGGACACCTGTCCCCATTTAACACCTCCCCCTCCTCTTCCCCTTCTCCTGACCTGGAGCTGTGACTGTGCCCCCTTTGGAGTTTTAACACCTTAACCCCTCCTCCAGGCTTCCCAGACAGACCCCAGGAGGGAACCCGCAGGCTGGAGATGGTGCCTTGAGGTCTTTGCCTGAGGTTTCTCCCCAGTGTCACTGGACACTCCCTGCAGGGAGCTGCCTGCCCCTTCACACACTGGAAAGCCCTCTGGTTCATCTCTAGGGGAAGATCGTCTAGATCAGCGCTGTCTGAGAGAAACATCAGGCAGGCCACAAATGTAATTTTAAATGTTCTAGGAAGCACATTTAGATAAGTAGAAAGGATTAGGTGAAATTAATTTTTAAAATAGATTTTATTTAACCTGATATACTCCCATACTATCATTTTAATATGTAATCAATATAAAAGTGTAATGAGGTGTGATTCACCCTGTTTTTCATAGTAAATCTTTTAGAGCGAGGGTGTGTTTTGCACTTAAAGATGGCACATCTCAATCTGGATGGTGCCCAGTGGCCATGCGTGATGAGTAGCTACCGTATTGGACAGGACCGGTCTAGAAAGGGGACTACTGACCTCTCTGTGATGATGCTGGGGTTCACGGTGACCACATCTGTCTTCACCCCTACATCCATGGTGTACTTCTCTGAGATGGGGGGTAGGTTGCACCTGCAGAAGAGATAAAGTGGTCCGACTGCATGTAGTCAGTCATTCTAGAGGGAGCTGGGGAGCAGGGGCGTGGGGAAGAAAGAGATGGTGATCATTTGGGCAGAGGAACAGAGAGGAAGCCAGCTGGGTGGAATCTTCGTGGCCTGGGCATAGAAGGGCAAGTTCAACCCCTTCCCTCACCAACCCTGAGTGGCCTAATTGTTGTAGATCCCCAACCCATGAGATGATTGCAGCTTCAACCCAAGTTTGTTCACTTTAACTCTTATTTTCAACCTATCTTCTACTTAAATAGGTAAGCTAGAATCCCCAAAGAGATAAGAGAGGGTTTTACATGAGGAAGAAGAAATACATGGACAGGTGTCTAACTTAGGTAAGGCCACAGTGAAGCTCATACTGGTGTCAGCCACAAGGCTACCTTTGAAGAGGGGAACCCAACCAGAGAGGTAGCTGCCCAGATGACCTCACTAACAGTTCTGCATGCCCCTGTGAGTCCTCAGTGTCTTCATATCTGGTATGTCATTTGCTCCCATTTTACAGATGTGGAGACTGAGGACCTGACAGGTTCAACCCCTTGCACAGGATGGAGCTGAAGGGGAAAGGGACAACCCAGAGCATGAGGATTCACAGGGGTGGGAAGTGGGGATTAAAAGGGCAGCATTACAGGGTGGGGCACCAGAAGGGGTGGGCATGGAGGAGGAGGGGTGTGGGGGTAGAAGTGGCAGGTGCAGACCCAAGGTGATTCCTACCGGAAGACAAAGTCAGCACTGTTGATCTCCCTCCCGCAGCGGCTGTTCTTTAGGATGCCCCCGTTGCCCACCACCGCACACTTCTTAAACTGGGACCGGTAGTAAGGCATGTCCTGGGGAGACAGGGGCAGCGCTGTCAGAGGCGGCGCCAGCCCCGCCTTCACCGGTGCCCTCCCCTCTGTACCCGCATCCACCTCCAAACCCATGGCCCCACGAGACAGCTTTGTAGGGGACGTGGGAGAGAAGTGGCTGTTCCACTTTGCAGATGAAAAGAGATTAAAAGCCTCCTTCTGAGTTCCACACGCAATTACAAATGAGCTGGAACCGGAAGCTAGGTCTCCACAACCTTTTTCAATAAGCCCTGGAAGTCCCCAGTTTCGAATAAGAAGAGCATACAGGTTGTGTCTACCCTGTTTGCCTTTGTTTTCCCCAGGGTCTGGAAACTCAGCTTCCTTGACTTCTAGTCCACCTATTTTATGCTTCCCAGGCAGATGGTAAAGAATCTGCCTGCAGTGCAGAAGACCCAGGTTTGATCCCTGGATTGGGAAGATCCCCTGGAAAGGGGCATGGCAACCCACTCCAGTATTCTTCCCAGTGCTTAATGCAGACTTTCTGGGGGATGACAGCAGCGGAGCTGGGGGCAGGACACCAGGGACCAGGGCCCTAAATCTGGCCCTGAAGCCTTTCAGCTCCGTGGGGAGGGCACAGAACTAGGACAAAGAGGTCACACAGGCCAGCACGATGCCAGGACTTGGCAGCAGCAGGGACAAGAGACTGGAGGTGAGCAAGCACAGCCACTTCAGGGGAGCAGTGAGAGCCAGAGACCCTGGGATCTCTGCAGAGAAAGCATGTTGAGCACAGGGGAACCCAGGACTTAGCCTGGTGATGACGCACCCGTGGGGGCACTGGGAGGGAGCATCCCACAGCACTCTGACCTCATCACAGCTCAGCTGGCAGGGCTGCCTGTGTTTGGGCACTAGCTGCCCACAGAGGCTCCCTGGGCCTGCCTTCCAGGGGACCACAGGCAAATAGGCAAGAAAAAGCAAATACTAGCCTGATTAAAAGACCTAGTTCTGCCATGTCCCCAGTCTAGGCCTCGAGGCAACCCGAGACAAGTGGGACCAGGCAGGCTCAGGGAAGGAGTGTAGACCTGGAGTCAAGGGGTGGCCAGGCATCCCAGTTGGCCCAGGACTGGGGCACTTTGCTTGGGATGCAGGACTTAGACTCAGTCAAATTGGGAATGGCTGGGGCAAACTAGGATTGGGCACCCCAATTAAGGGACCCAACTCAATCCTGGTTTTGCACCACAGTGAGTTGAGGGAACCATGGGCGAGTTTTTTTGAACTCTCAGTGACTTGGTTTTGTAATTTTTGTAAAATTTGTTACAAATTAAATTTTGTAATTTAAAAAATCCAGATAGTAATGTACATTTCCTGCAATTCAGTGAGATGATGTAAAGCAGAATTGCTCAGCTCGGCAGTACTGGTATTTTGGACCAGAGTGAGCGACTTTCACGTTCACTTTCATTCCTTGCTGTGGGGGCTGACTGCACACCGCCGGAAGCCTAGCAGTATCTCTGGCCTCCTGCACCCCAGTCAGGATGACCAAATGAATCTGATTGAACCCAGGTTTCCCCCATAGCAGGCGGATTCTTTACCAGCTGAGCAACCAGGGAAGCCCAAGAATAGTGGAGTGGGCAGCCTATCCCTTCTCCAGCGGATCTTCTCAACCCAGGAATCAAACTGGGATCTCCTACGTTGCAGGCAGATTCTGTACCAGCTGAGCTACTAGGGAAGCCAAAAGCATCTCTGGACATTGGCAAATGTCCCCATCTCCCTGCCCCACAGGTGTGGATGAAAAGCTCACCCAGTACCTGGCCCAAGCGTGACGGCATCAGGTGCTTATTATGGGGTGGCCCTGACAACAGAGACTGCTGGGTGGCTTTCCTCCTAGGTCACCCCAGCTGGCCAGCCCCGTGTGAGAGCAGCCCCGGTCAGCACCAGACAAAGAGGTCACACAGGCCAGCACGATGCCAGGACTTGGCAGCAGCAGGGACAAGAGACTGGAGGTGAGCAAGCACAGCCACTTCAGGGGAGCAGTGAGAGCCAGAGACCCTGGGATCTCTGCAGAGAAAGCGTGTTGAGCACAGGGGAACCCAGGACTTAGCCTGGTGATGACGCACCCGTGGGGGCACTGGGAGGGAGCATCCCACAGCACTCTGACCTCATCACAGCTCAGCTGGCAGGGCTGCCTGTGTTTGGGCACTAGCTGCCCACAGAGGCTCCCTGGGCCTGCCTTCCAGGGGACCACAGGCAAATAGGCAAGAAAAAGCAAATACTAGCCTGATTAAAAGACCTAGTTCTGCCATGTCCCCAGTCTAGGCCTCGAGGCAACCCGAGACAAGTGGGACCAGGCAGGCTCAGGGAAGGAGTGTAGACCTGGAGTCAAGGGGTGGCCAGGCATCCCAGTTGGCCCAGGACTGGGGCACTTTGCTTGGGATGCAGGACTTAGACTCAGTCAAATTGGGAATGGCTGGGGCAAACTAGGATTGGGCACCCCAATTAAGGGACCCAACTCAATCCTGGTTTTGCACCACAGTGAGTTGAGGGAACCATGGGCGAGTTTTTTTGAACTCTCAGTGACTTGGTTTTGTAATTTTTGTAAAATTTGTTACAAATTAAATTTTGTAATTTAAAAAATCCAGATAGTAATGTACATTTCCTGCAATTCAGTGAGATGATGTAAAGCAGAATTGCTCAGCTCGGCAGTACTGGTATTTTGGACCAGAGTGAGCGACTTTCACGTTCACTTTCATTCCTTGCTGTGGGGGCTGACTGCGCACCGCCGGAAGCCTAGCAGTATCTCTGGCCTCCTGCACCCCAGTCAGGATGACCAAATGAATCTGATTGAACCCAGGTTTCCCCCATGGCAGGCGGATTCTTTACCAGCTGAGCAACCAGGGAAGCCCAAGAATAGTGGAGTGGGCAGCCTATCCCTTCTCCAGCGGATCTTCTCAACCCAGGAATCAAACTGGGATCTCCTACGTTGCAGGCAGATTCTGTACCAGCTGAGCTACTAGGGAAGCCAAAAGCATCTCTGGACATTGGCAAATGTCCCCATCTCCCTGCCCCACAGGTGTGGATGAAAAGCTCACCCAGTACCTGGCCCAAGCGTGACGGCATCAGGTGCTTATTATGGGGTGGCCCTGACAACAGAGACTGCTGGGTGGCTTTCCTCCTAGGTCACCCCAGCTGGCCAGCCCCGTGTGAGAGCAGCCCCGGTCAGCACCTGGGGCTTCCACTGAGACCAGCTGCCAGACAGGCATCGTGGAAGATCCTATGATTTTCGGTGGGATTGAAAATACAATGGGATCACCAGGAGTTAGGCTAACTCTAAAGGAGGCACTGTACCCGTCTGTGGGAGACTGTCCTTGGCACATTTTCCCTGGAGGGACAGGCTCCCAGGACTAGGACAGAGGAAACAAGGGCATCTCACGGCCAGTGCGGGAAACTGCACTGTTTGACTTTGCCCAGAGAGAGAATGAAACAAAGCCATCTTTGGAGAAATGACCAAAAGCGTTCTATGTTTTATGTCAGTGTTTCCCACAATTCTGAAAATCAGAAACCACCTGCGTACTTTCTGGAAGTATACATCCTCGGCTCCATCCCAGAACCACAGAAGCAGAATCTTCAGGGTCAGGGTAGGAGCCTGAGAAGCTGCATATTTTTTGAACTCAAAGAAATACTCACCTTAGGGGAAGTTCAGATAATACTTCTATGTCACATACTCTAATCCAGGGGGTGGTAAATTACAGCCTGCAGACCACACCTGACTCACTACCTATGTCTGCACAGCCAGTGGGCTTGGAATGGATTTTATATTTTTTAAGGATGGGAAAAAAATCAAAAGAATATTTTGTGATGTCTAACACATATAAAATTCAAATTTCAGTGTCTAACAGGAATCAGGTGTCATTGGGACCCAGCCACAGTCCTTTGGTTACGCCTGTCTGTGGCTGCTTCATGCTAGAACGATAAAGGTGAGTGGCTGTGACAGAGGCCATATGGCCTGCACATTTGGCCACCCCTGCTCCCCTTCCAGCCCTTCCCCATGGCCCTCCTTGGATCCGTATGTCATAACCGAGCTGCGTGTCACCCACTGGCATTACCTGCAAGTTCACCTGCTGTCACCAGCCTCATGTTCCCAGCCTTGCAAGACCCACCTCATAAAGACGGCTCGCATCCCATCATCCTCCAGCACTGCATGGGAGGCTGTGTTTGACACCTCTCCAGCCCCGGCTCCTCCCCCAGCACTGCCCTATCCACCCCCACGCCGTCATACCAGTGCCCTCTGGTGTGCACAGCAAGAATGCAGGGACCCCGGGCTTTCTTTCATTAGCTGTCCCGGAAGCTGGGCAGCCCAGTCCTTCACATTTCATCCAGCAAGACCTGAACACACCCCCTAACCCCCAGCCACGCCAGCAGGACCCACTGCTGGACCCACTGGGTCCCACTACACCCTGGACCCACTACACCCTGCCCTGGGCCAGAGTGCTCCAGAAAGTGCCTGTAAACATGCATGGAACCCTTCAGGAGGTAACCATCAGAAGAGCTGAACATACAGCACAGAGTCCCTTCTCCAAGAGTCTGGAGCAACGATCAGGCCGGAAGTGAATGCTTGTGCCTGGGTTCTGTGGTCTGAGCCCTTGGCTCCCTCATTCTGTGGCCCCCCTGACTGGAGGGGAAGTGCACAGGCCCTGAATGAACAGCCTCCCTCCAGCCTTCTTGCATGTAAAGGAAAAAATAATAATAAATGTCTCTCCTGTTTAAGGGTCTGATATTTTAGGTTTTCTGTTCTAAGAAGCCAAAACTATATCAAGTCCAAACTCCAGTGTTACAGACAGGGAGAGTGAAGCCTGGCAAGACAAAAGGACTGCCCAAGGTCAGCCACTACGAGGTCAACCTTGCAGGGCCTTGCTTTGTATGGTTGTGATTTCTTGCGCACATGACCTTTGCATGTATGTTTTTGTTCTTGTGCCTCGCTCGGGTGGGGAGAAAATGCTTAATCTTCCACCCAGATAGCTTCAGGATGTTCTTTGCAAGCAAGGCAATAATCAAAACTTTACAACCACTTTCTTGCCAAAAGTCATTCAAATAACAGCCAGTGTTATTTGGCATTCAGTGTACTCAGGACACCCAGGAACCCCAGAGGACAGTCTACTGAGCCTAAGAGAGTGGCCAGCCAAGCCCAGGACCACTGGGTACAGGGGAACAGCAGAGGGACTGCCATGCCACATGGGCACGGCCACAGAAGACCCTGCGGGGTCAGCTCCATGCCCACCCAGACTACCCTGCCCAAAGCAGCACCTTGGGAAACATGCGGAAGATCTCCTGGTTGATGTGGTAGATGCCGCTAGTATCCACCTCATACTTGAGCTTCGTCCCCAGGGGCGTGTTCTTCTGGGTGGTGAAGAGGAAGGAGGGGGCATTGCAGCACCTGGACAGAGTGGACCTGCCGGGCAGGAGACGGACAGGAAAAGAACAGTGACACGGGGCAGAGAACAGAGGGGTCTCAGAACTGAGGCCCTTCGGGGAGGCCAGGGAGCACCATCCCTTCCACCCACCCCTTCTCACCCCTGTGCGTGTGTCCCCTGTCTTCAGAGCCCCTCCCAATGCCCGAGCCTTTCAGGGTCCAGCCAGGTCTCCCTCCATAAGCTCTCGGCTGCCCTGTCCCCATTGGCCGCACTGCCCTCCAAAGTCCCAGAGCACAGACTGGGTACCACTTGCTTTATCCTCTGTCAACTCCCTCTTCACTTGAGTGAAAGTCCTGGGTGGCCGGGACCCTGCCTGTCAGGATTCTGCATAATGTCAGACACAGGGGTGTCAACAACCAGGTCCTGCCAACCCTGGGCGAAGCATTCCCACGTCAGCTTTCACAAGAGCCGCCAAGGCTTCTACTACTTCCCAGAAACACTTCCTTACCCAGCTCTAAGGGAAAACCCAGGGATGGGCGCTCTTCCTTGGTTCCTGGCCCCCATAACTAACTCTAGGCAAGGCTAATCCTGCCTGCTGGTCAAAAAGCAACACACGCACAGTCAACAGAAATGAGCCATTTCAGTGACTTAGAAACTGTCTCAGGAATAGGGAGGGGTCAGAAATTGGATGGTGGGTTGATACTGGGTGACTTCTTACAGAATGTGGAACCTAGTTTTCAAAAGGTTTGGGGGGGTTCATGATTTATTTTTTTTTTTTTTAAGGACACCAAAAGTGACTGTTTTTGTGAGTTTGTAGTCGATGTCTTCCCAATTTCGAGTCTGTTGCGTTCGTCCAAATCTTTTATCGGAGGCTCCCTCGTACCCCGACTACTCCGTCCGAACCCTCGGTCGGTCCGGCCTCTTCGGACCAAAAGAGAAGAGACGTCGACCACAAGGCGGACCGTGACGTAAGAGGGTTCACACGGACGTTCCGAACCACTACCCCAGTCTAGGATCTGTACAGGACGAGGGGATAAGACCTCTGGGCTCAGGGTGGGACCGATGTCTCCCCGACCTAAACTGTTTCCCACGGTTGACAGGGGCAGAGTGAACCCCGACACTCTCGTGTTCCTAGGTGAAAGAGGTTCTTGTCGTCGTCACCCGGTGCTGTGTGAAGGAGCGGTGTTGTGACCGAGACCCGTGTCAATATGGGTCGGAGGACCGCCGGGACCCACCTTACCTTGTGGCAGAGGTACCTCGGGCCTACAACTGATGATTGGTTTCCACTCCTGTTCGAAAGACCTTTCAAGTACGACTTTCAGAACCTACCTTTGGACCCACGGTTGGACCGTAGCTCTCCGGACCGAAGATCAAAGACGAGACGGAAGTCGTCGACACCCCGAGTCCCATCCAGACGAGGGGAGAGACCCGGAGTCAAAGGAGTAGACATCCTACGTCCCGACCGAGAAGACTGGGAGACATTAGGACACTGAGGTTCGAAGGTTTCGGGTTCTTCCCATATGTGTAATAAAAAACACTGAGGTAAAGGACGTCTCTGAAGTGTCCCCTCGAGTCAAACAACGACCGGTATCCCTCATCAGAAAGGACCCCTCCCAACACTGACTCCGAAAGGTCTCTCTTCCGGTCTCCGGACCACTCCGTCCTCGGTGGACAGTCGTAAAGTTTCGTCGTAGACCGACCAGGTAGAACAGTCGGGTGACCACTCTTAGGGTCACTCCCTCTGACTGAGTATAATTGGTTCGAGTACTCACTGACTATGTATTTGGTCCTACGTTCACACAGGTAAACGTTCGTCATCCCCTCCCCTCCCGAAGACAATGTCCTAAGGAAAGGATCTTGACCTTACAAGTGTGGACACAAGGTCGTGTAAGGGGGTGGGGTGGGGTGACGTGGTCCAAGAATGTGGAGTTAAATCTTAGAGTAGTAGTCACTCGAACATTACTCTCGTTTCCCCCTTCTGGTGACTGGAGCTTCGAAATGGATAATATCTTGTACCGTTCTGGACTGCAGTAAAGAGAGAGGGTGTGGACCTTGGTGCGGGGGTGACGGTCTTCCCCGAGTCGAGAGTCTCGGAGGGGGGTTTATCACGACCGATCAGGGACGGTTTCCGAGGGTGCGCATAGGGTCAAAAAGAGAACGGTGTAGTAGAGGGCCACCGAAGCAATAAAGGAATCTATACACTGAGGGTGACTACTGCAAAGACACGACGAGAGCCGGGCCTGTTGTAGGAGACCGTAGAAGACTGGAGTGACTAGGGTAGGTCACGAGTGGTCACACGGGAGCCACACGGACCCGGAGGGGTAGTGTGTGGTGGGCGTTATTCCGAAGTGAGATTCCACTTTGACCCCGACGTAACCGTTGTGTCTAGAACCTGGAAAAGGGACGTAAGATGTAGATACTAGACACCCAGAGACGTTTGCTGAGAACTCGGAGTCGACCCGAAGACGTCAGAGTCTCTCCGGAGACCAATCCCCGACGACCATGAACGTCGTGTAAAGATTTTGTACGGTGAATTTCGGCGGAAATCTGAACCGGGTCTTGACGTTGTTTGACCTAGAAATGACTTATACAGAAAATGCGAAACACTCAGTGTTGTTTGCTTTTCACAGCTTCCCATGCCGGATTCCTTCATGCAAATGGCTCCTCAGCACATTCAAACTATGACCCGGGTTGCTGAAATCCAGTTTATACACACATTCCTGGGATCCTGTCAATTCCATTCAATGAGGTCTTCTTGCACTAAAAGCATACCAGAAGCCCCCAGGATTTTAGAGTGGAGCAGACCCTACAGCTCACCACTAACCACAGAGACTGGACATCTAGTAGCTTCTTAGCTCTCAAAGACAGCAGAACACTAAGATACAGCTCTTGCCTCCTGGGAGCTTGCAATCTGTCAATTTCGGTTAGAGAGCAGCTCAAGAATAAGGTACAGCCATGCTCCAGTGGCTGGTCCAGGCTTTAGAAGCCCAAGTGCTCTGAGAGGGAGAGCGCTGCTGAGTTCGAGCAGCTGCCCCAGGGAGACCTCGCGCATCTCACCTCGTGGTCAGGGGCTGTACTGGAGACGACAGCGCCGACCAGGCACCAGTGCTGCCAGGACTAAGGGCAGGAACACGCGGGACAGTGCCCCACAAGGTGCCAGCCTCAGCCTGTGTGCTGAGTCAGAACCTCCCCTCTCCCAGATTTCAAAGCCCAATTAGGGCCAGCTACAGGGAAGATGCCCCCTGGGGGCTGGCCTGGCAGGATGAGGGAGATCTGAAGAGGTGGCCAGGAGAACCACAAACGTGGAAGGGCTGGAGAGGACAGACGAGTCATAGATACTTGAACTGGTTGGCTTCAGAGATGTTCATGGCCCATTTGCACATCTGGAGGCTCTTCCACCTGTCGAACAGCTCCGACTGCTTCACCCTTAGGAGTAGAGGACAGAGAGTGCATGAAAAGGCCAGGCTGGACACAGTGTCACCAACCCCGAACACGCTCCCTTCCTGTCCCCCCTCATGCCAAGTCCTGGGCTATCCTTTGTATTCACTGTATTTTCTAATTTGCAAAACCCTTGATTCTCTGGCATCTGGAGCCTGGTGAACTCCTAGAGATAGAAAAGCACCCTCCAGCAAGCCTGCCTTCCATGCACACACCAACCAATCCAGAGTCCACACCCTCAGCCACCTCCTTTATGAATGGAGCCACTAGCCTCTGCTCTCATCAGCCCAGACTAGGGATCAGACAACCAAGGGCAGTCCCTACGCACTGAGCTCACCGAAATCATGCAAACTAGCCAATCCTAAACCTTTTTATCCCACCTTGTCCATTCCTTCCCAAGAAAACCACAATAAAGGGTCTCACCCATGCATTCCCCTTGCCCCTCCTGCCTCCTGACCAGTCCTGGTGCTTCCCCATGCATCCCTGAGTGGCATGCCATGCCTCCTGTCTCTAGGGATCTATGAGCAAAGAACATGCTCCTTCATGATAGTCTTGTGTGTCCATGTGTCTTACTACATGTGATCAAAACAATCTGGGTACACTTCAAAACATCCTTCCTCAAATGCCTGCTACACAGGCCTGCACTGTTCTCCCAAGAACATCTGTCTGTAGAGGGTGTGAGATCACTTTCTTAAGGTCTGTAGATAACCCCACACTGGGCTCAGCACACAGTAGGGCTGATTCCAAGGGCACAGTGCCCCTCTTTTTCTCTTTTCCTGAGGGCAGATCACAATTTCCAGTGACAGAAAGGAAGAGAGGAGAAAACTTCTGTCTGGACAACCTTCTGTTAAACTGAGCCATCGTGCTGATGCTCACTCACAGCCCCCTGCACTCCCCTTTGTGTGAAACCTATAACCTGTCATTACTTCTGCCTGACCACTCCCACTAAACAGTAAATACCAGGCCAGGGCATCATGCCTGACTGTGTCTCCAGTGCTAAGGCTCATAGCAGATGAGCAGTAAATATTTGTTGAGTACATCAATAAATTAATGAATGAATCAATAAGTCTGAGTTCAAATAAAATCTATAAATGTTATCAAATTCCCCAATATGGCAGATCTAGCAGCGGCTGTGCTTTGTTGGAGCAGCTGTGAAGAGATACCCCACACCCAAGGTAAGAGAAACCCAAGTAAGATGGTAGGTGTTGCAAGAGGGCATCAGAGGGCAGACACACTGAAACCATACTCACAGAAAACTAGTCAATCTAATCACACTAGGACCACAGCCTTGTCTAACTCAATGAAACCAAGCCATGCCCATGGGGCAACCCAAGACGGGCGGGTCATGGTGGAGAGGTCTGACAGAATGTGGTCCACTGGAGAAGGGAATGGCAAACCACATCAGTATTCTTGCCTTGAGAACCCCATGAACAGTATGAAAAGGCAAAATGATAGGATACTGAAAGAGGAACTCCCCAGGTCAGTAGGTGCCCAATATGCTACTGGAGATCAATGGAGAAGTAACTCCAAAAAGAATGAAGGGATGGAGCCAAAGCAAAAGCAATACCCAGCTGTGGATGTGGCTGGTGATAGAAGCAAGGTCCGATGCTGTAAAGAGCAATATTGCATAGGAACCTGGAATGTCAGGTCCATGAATCAAGGCAAATTGGAAGTGGTCAAACAAGAGATGACAAGGGTGAACGTCGACATTCTAGGAATCAGTGAACTAAAATGGACTGGAATGGGTGAATTTAACTCAGATGACTATTATATCTACTACTGCGGGCAGGAATCCCTCAGAAGAAATGGAGTAGCCATCATGGTCAACAAAAGAGTCCGAAATGCAGTACTTGGATGCAATCTCAAAAA
>SJYT01021088.1:533747-647007 GCA_006410635.1 Cephalophus harveyi
AGATCAACCCTGGGATTTCTTTGGAAGGAATGATGCTAAAGCTGAAACTCCAGTACTTTGGCCACCTCATGCGAAGAGTTGACTCATTGGAAAAGACTCTGATGCTGGGAGGGATTGGGGGCAGGAGGAGAAGGGGATGACAGAGGATGAGATGGCTGGGTGGCATCACTGACTCAATGGATATGAGTTTGAGTGAACTCCGGGAGATGGTGATGGACGGGAGGGATGGGAGGCCTGGCGTGCTGCGATTCATGGGGTCACAAAGAGTCGGACATGACTGAGCGACTGAACTGAACTGAACAGAGATACTGTGGTGAACAAAGCAACTCCCTGCCTGCATAGACCTTACACATGGGAAGCAGATATGTGGGATACTACACCAAAAGCACAAGCAATAAAAGCAAAAATAGACAAGTGGGACTCCATCAGACTGGAAAGCTCTGCACAGGAAAGGAAATAATCAACAGAGTAAAAAGACAACCTACTGAACAGGAGAAAATATTTGCAAACCACATATCTGATAAGGGGTTAATATCCAAAATGCATAGGAACCCCTACAAAGCAATACCAAAAAACCAAAGAACCCAATTTTCAACTGGGCAAAGGACTTGAAAAGACATTTCTACAAAGAAGACTTACTAATGGTCAATACCAATAATCATCATGGAAATGCATAGCAAAACCACAGTACAGTATCATATCATACTTATTGGTGAAGGTGAAGGTGAAGTCACTCAGTCGTGTCCGACTCTTTGTGACCCTATGGACTGTAACCTACTAGGCTTCTCTGTCCATGGGATTCTCCAGGCAAGAGTACTGGAGTGGATTGCCATTTCCTTCTCCAGGGGATCTTCCTGACCCAGGGATCGAACCCAGATCTCCTGCATTGAAGGCAGACACTTTAACCTCTGAGCCACCAGGGAAGCCTCATACTTATTAGAGTGGCTATTATTTTAAAAAAAGATAACAAGTATTGGCAAGGGTATAGGGGAAAGGGAACCCTCCTATACTGTTGGTGGGAATGTAAAATGGTATGACTACTAGGGCAAAGAGTATGGAGATTCCTCAAAAAATTAATAATAGAAATACAATATAGTCAGCAGTCCCACTTGCGGGTATATATCCAAAAGAATTGAAATCAGAATTTTAAAGAAATGCTTACACCCCTATGTGCATTGCAGCATCATTCAGAATAACCAAGACACGGAAACAATCCAAATGGTCACTGATAAATGAGTGGATAAAGAAAAGACATTCAATACATACTATGAAATATTATGAAGCCTTAAAAAAGAAGAAAATCTTGCCATATGTGACAACTTGGATGAGTCTGGAGGACATTATCCTCAGTGAAAAAGCTAGTTGCTGAAGGACAAATACTGCATGATTCTACTTGCACAAGGTAACTAAAACAGTCACGCTTGTAGAAACAGAGCAGAATGAGAGATACCAGGGGCTCCGGGAAGGAGTAATGAAGGTTTGTTACAGTGTTTCAGTTATGTAAGAGGAATAGGTTCTAGAGATTTACTGTAAAACTTAGTGCCTGCAGTTGACAATACTGGGCTGCACACTTAAAATTTTGTTAAGAGCGTAGGTCTCGTGTTAAGCATTCTTATCACAACCGAAAAAACAAACAAACCCAGATATATAATGCCATGTCAGGAAGTGCTGAGTGCTACAAAGAAAAATGAAGTAAGAGGCTACCAGGATAATATATTATTCAACACAGAGAATAAAAACAATCCTGTAAAATAACTAGAAATGGTGTATAATTTTTAAAATTTGTGTATCACTATATTGTATACTTGTAACATATAGTATTGTACACCAATTATACTTCAATAAAAAAAAAAGAAAAATTTTTTTCAAAAAGAAAAATGAAGCAGGGATAGGAAAGGGAGTTTCAGATGAGTTGATCCCGGAAGGCTTCCCTGAAGGGGGGAACCACACACAAAGAACTGAAATTATGCAGGAGTGAGCCACACAAATATCTAGGAAAGGAGTATTCCAAACAGAGAGAAAAGTGAGTGCAAAGGGCCTGGGGCAGGAACCCGCCCTGCAGCTTTCCCATCCGGAAGTCTTCCTTCCAGCTTTCCCAACCTCCCACAGCAGCTCTTCCTCTTGAGCTCGGGTGACATCGAGGGAGAGGGGCTATTACACAGTGGCACCCTCTCTCACACTGCCAGCCTCCCTCGCTCCCTGTCACCCACGGGGCCCCAGCAGAGCAGCCTGCGTGGCCAAGGCCTCAAACACCTCCTAGAAACACAACCCTGGCAACACTGCAGGCTGGGGTCCCACGTTCAACCCTTACCAGTGTCCAGACCCCATTCTCTGTACCCCCAAAGGCCTTGTCACACACTAGACCAAGATCTGGGCCTGGACACCCAGCCTGGAATCCTGGTCTCATTCCCAGTTGGCAATATGACCTCAGACAAGTCATTTAATCTCTCTGAGACTCAGCTGCTTTATCTGTAATACAGATATAATAACCTCTGCCCTGCGGATCTCAAAGATCAAATGAGATCTTCGTCAGAAAGATCAAATGAAATAATATGTATAAAATATTTTATAAATTGCTTTACAAATGCAGAAGATCACCTTTACCTTAAAGATGAAAGATTGATCCCAGGCACTTAACCCCTTTTTCCCAAGACATGACTATTTTCCAGAAGAGGAATAAAAAAGACTAGATTGTCCTGAGAACAATCTAAAAATCAGAGTTCTCGGGGGAAAAAAGGTCATTAGAAAAGGTTGGAAGGTGAACTCAAGGAATTTTCTCAGAATGTAGACGTAAAAGGCAAAGAGAGAAAAGATGAGAAGAAAAGCTATTCAAGGAGCAATCCAGAGGTATACAACTCTTAGAGGTGCCAGAAAGAAGAGGGGAAGAAAACTGGAGGAGGAAATATAAAGAAAGAGAAAGTTCAAGAGTCTGGAGTGAGCTCTGGAGTAACAGGTCTCCATGTGTGTGTATCCTGAGGCCCAGGTTCTGATATTCCAGAACCGTCATGACCTGTAAAGACTCAGACAGGAAAAAAACAGGTCACGCCCAAAGGAAAAACTTGCACCATAGGCTCACACAGCCCTGGACCCTAGAAGATGATGGAGAAGGTAGGTCATCAGCATTCTGGGGATAAATAATCTTCACCTAAAATACCAACGCCACCAAATCAACAAATAAGAGAATTACATCATTTGTACACAGAAGGACTCAACCATTACCCACCAGTTGGGGGAATTTACCTGAACATGGGCAGCAGCAAATGAAGGCGTAAAACCAAGCAAGAAGCAGCTATGGGTGAATCCAATCTACGGAGCAGAGAAGGGAAGTGATAACTGTGTGTGACCTACCCAGAGAGCAGCCTGTCCAGGATGGATAAAGAGGATGAAGGGAAACCCTTGGGGGAATGCCTGGTTGATGAAGAGGCAGGGGGGGAGAGTAGGGCATGATAGAGACAAAGTGTTCAAAGGGAAAAAGATGACTAGAAGCTCCAGAAAAAGAAATAAAAAACCCATTGGCGGGGGGTGGGGGGGTGGAAATCTACAAGAAAGGCAATAGGAGTCATTATTTTCTGATCTTCAGATTTTAGAGTCAGCCCATAGAGAAAACCCAAGAAAGGCTTGCTATAGTTACAAATAGAATGTAAATGTCATCAGCCTTGACATTCTCAAGGTAAACTCATGGATGACTAAAGCCAGATACCCTCCTCTTAACAAAGGACAGAACCAACAGATACTGCCAGTATTTGGTAGAACAAGAAATAGGTTATCTAGGCAATCTATAGATAGAAGAACTAAAAATAGCAGGACCCCTCAACTGGGAAAAGTGGGGTGGAGGGAGTGTTTGGGCTGGGTAAGGGGGTGGAATCTTCACCCACCAGAGCAGGACATCAGTGGACACTAACGTGGCGACCGTGGCATGCACAGGACTGAGAGGGACAAGGTGACTCCCAGAAGAAACAGCCAAGAGTCGTAAGGAGCAGGGCTGGGGGAGAGGGTGTGGGCAGAAACCATCACTTTCTATTACTATAAACTGGTAGCTACTTGATTTTTCCAGCTGTGTGCAAGATGATGACCATCCCCTCGTCCTCCTCCTTCTTTCTTCCCCTTTTCCTCCATGGCCTCCTCTGCTCCCACCTAGGTCTCATCCACCTACTCGTTCATCCAACAGACACGTCCAGCGCCTGGGCAGGGCCAGGCAACAAGACTCAGAGAAGCATGGGCGCAAAGGAACGTCCCAGCCCAGAGGGCTGCTGGCGCTGCTCCCAGCCTCTCTCCTGGTCTCTGTGAGGCTCTGCCTGGGTTCCCCAGCCCAGAAAGATGGGGAAAGGGTGGCAGGAGAGACCCAGGGTGAGGTCCCAGGCATGCATGGTGCTATCTGTGTGTAAGCGCAGGCAGCAATTGGTTTAAAACTAAAGAGGCCCTAGAATGGCTAAAATAAAACATAAAAAATTTTACAAGTATCAGGGACAATGTGATTTTGCAACAACTCATCAGAGAGTCATTCCTCATTGTATCTGACATTGTCAGGGAATGAGGCCCTTACCATGTGGGAGTTTTTCAGTTGACTGATTTTTACCATTGACTGGAACAATTTTGTATCAGAATCATTCCCAGATGAATCACACACACGGCCCTGTCTCCTCAGATGGAATGCCAGCTGACATGCATGTACCGGAAGAGCCTCTGGGCACATCCGTCCAGCGCCTTCCATTCGCAGATGGAGATTTAGCCTTTTCCTGATGACTCAGGGTCTCCACTGTGAGCACCGCTCTTGCCTCTGGGCTGGACCACAGTGAAGCCCACAGGTGCCCAGGTGGCATCAGAACCACTAAGATTCAGCTCTGGGGGAGCCCACTGACCTCAGCTTGAGGACTCAGGAAAGGAGTCACTGAGCTTGTTGCTCTCTGAAAAACAGCCTGTTTCCCCCACCACAAGGGCCCAGACTCCAGGGCCAGGGGACCACATGGAGGGCAACTGACATGAAAGAGACAGGAGGGACAAGGCCCAGAGGTCACCAGCTGGGATGGCCACTCAGCTCAGGAGACCAGAGAGGGTACCCCAAAAGCAGAGACACAGAGCCAGACACACAGAGGCCCATGACCAGTAACACAAGATCCTGACAAGGGACAGAGGGTGGGCACAGACGGTGCGGGGTGGGATGAGGTTCCATCACACCCCACAATGTTTGAGATTTAGGCTTGAAACAAAGGGCCCGGTGGTGATGGTGGTTTAGTCGCTAACTCGTGGCCGACCCTCATAACCCCATGGACTGTAGCCTGCCAGCCTCCTCTGCCATGGGATTCTCCAGGTGAGAATACTGGAGTGGGTTGCCATTTCCTTCTCCAGGGCATCTTCCTGACCCAGGGATCGAACCCGGGTCTCTTGCATTGCAGGCAGATTCTTTACAGACTGAGATGTGAGGGAATCCCCTTAAGGGCCCGGGGAACTTCTAACATGGTCCCTCTGATAGGACTATTATGGACTGTGTTATAGCTTCTTTGAAATTCCTATGCTGAAGCCCCAAACCCCAAGATCTCAGAATGTGACTCCATATGGAGATAAGGTCTTTAAAGAGGTGGTTAAGCTAAAATGACATCACCAGGGTGGACCCTACACCATTACGAGTGATGTCCTTACAATAAAAGGAAATTAGGACGTGGGTACAGAGGGAAGACCCTGCAAGAGAGAGAAGACAGCCACGCATCAGCCAAGGAGAGAGGCCTCAGGAGCAACGGATCTGCCGGCACCTTGATCTCAGACCTTCAGCCTCCAGAGCCATGAGGAAGCCAAGCTCTGTGGTCTAAGCCCCCTGGTTGGGGGTACTGTCTGGTAGCAGCCTCAGCAAACCAATACAAGGACTCACGCAAACACACAGAAGTGTATGGGGTAGAGGTGTGGGCTGTAACAGAAGGATGGCCCATTCACAGGGTCTCTCAGGCTTCCTGTCTGGATCCTGAGGCAGCCATGAAGAAACTGTCTGCATCTTATAATTTTAAAAATTAATTATTCGCCCTTTGTGAACTCTTGGTTATGCTCTCAGTGCCCTGGCTTTTCAGGGAGAGACATTTAAGGGGCTAAGATCCTGGAGTTCTGACAGAAGATCAGGCTCTCTGCTTACACCTTTGGCTCCTAACAGAGGGCCGGGCAGCCATCTTTGTCACTAACTCACAGCTCCTCAGCAGAGCATATCCAACGCCAACCACATCCTACTCCTCCCACCTTCCCCAGGGCCCCGTGGCCCTCAGACAGAGATAAAATCTAGATCCTGGCCTGCACTGCAGGACTCACAAGCTCCAGCCCTGCCTGCCCTCCAGCAGCCCGGCTCTGGTGTCCCCTCAGGCCGGTCTCAGAGCCTGGGACACAGCGGGCCCTTCCTGGCCCAGGCCTCTGCACGCACCGTCCCCCTCATCTGGAATCCTCTTGGCCCAGTTAACTCCTTGCCCCCTCCATGGTGTGGTCTGCTCAGGGCTGGGTGGGATGGATAGAGAAGGAGCACTTCCTCGGCTTCCTCTGGAAGCTTCAGACCCTTGGTCAGAACAGGGGCCGTGAACAATATCACTGATCCCAGCTGGATACCTGGCCTTAACCCCAGACCCTCGGTCAGAACAGGGGCCGTGAACAATGAAGCTGATCCCAGGTGACACCTGGCCTTAACCCCAGACCCTCAGTCAGAACATGGACCATGAGCAAATATCGCTGATCCCAGCTGGATACCTGGCCTTAACCCCAACCCCTGGTCAGAATAGGGGCTGTGAACAATGCAGCTGATCCCAGGTGGATACCTGACCTTAACCCCAGAACTTTAGTCAGAACAGGGACCATGAACAACGCCGCTGATCCCAGCTGGAAACCTGGCCTTATCCCCAGAGCTCTGGTCAGAACAGGGGCTGTGAACAATGCAGCTGATCCCAGCTGGACACCTGGCCTTATCCCCAGACCCTCAGTCAGAACATGGACCATGAACAATATCGCTGATCCCAGCTGGATACCTGGCCTTAACTCCGACCCCTGGTCAGAACAGGGACCGTGAACAATACCACTGATCCCAGCTGGACACCTGGCCTTATCCCCAGAACTTCCCTGTACGACTAAGCTGACAGAGTCTGTGAATGTCAGCAAAGCTGCTGCTGCTGCTGATTCCAGGAAGGAAAGGGGCTGGGGGTGGGGGGAACATTCACATTGATTGAGCACCTATTGTGTGTGCTGCTGTGACATGCACTCCTGGGCTATGAATCTGTGACGTCATATGGAAAAACCTGAATGAACTCTTTGGCCAACACAATACTTTCACATATGTTATTTCAGCTAGTCTTTACTGCAACCTAAAAGTAGGTTAATAGTGGCCCCATTTTTACAGGAAAGGAAAGACTCAGAGAGGTGGAGTGATTTGTATAAACATGCAGAGCTGCTAAGGTCCAAGTCAGCTTTAGACCTCAAGTCTGCCTGATCCCAAGGCGCATGCTCTTTCAATGACCCACATGATCATGTGATCATGTCAAATGGCTAAAGGAGCAGCGGCTCCTGCCTGTGGGCCTGAGGTGGTGCCAGGATCCTGTCAGGGTCCCTTGAGTCCACATTAGCGCCCAGCACTGCCTGGCTCCGATTTCTCCCACATCTGAGTGTACAGTTGCCCCTTGAACAGCACAGGGCTTGTGGGCAGCCCTCTAGGTCCCCAGTTCCTCTGCATCCACAGATTCAACCAACCTTGAGTAGCACTGCAGAACTTAACTCTCGCCAAACATCTGCATATAAGTGGATCCCTGCAGTTTAAACCCGCATTGTTCAAGAGTCAACAGTAATTGTCTTCAAGTCAACATGCACCCTGTCATGATTAACAGGGCACAGACTCTTCTCAATTCCTGGCAGTCCTGTGAGTGAGTGTCCAGCATGTAATGTGTCTTCCCTCGCACAGGCTGTAAAAGAGCAATGCACTCGGGTGGGGCGGGGCGGGCACGGTTCTCTTGCTATCTGGGTGCTGGTTTATGTGGACTTTCTGGAAGGATGCATGAAGACACATGGGTGGCCTCTGAGGAGGAGACTGAGGGAGGGGAGGTCTGTGGAAAGGGGGATTCTCACTTTATACCCTTTTGTACCCTTATGGCAGAAAGTGAAGAAGAACTAAAGAGCCTTTTGATGAAAGTGAAAGAAGAGAGTGAAAAAGTTGGCTTAAAGCGCAACATTCAGAAAACTTAGATCATGGCAACCGGTCCCATTACTTCATGGCAGATAGATGGGGAAACAGTGGAAACAGTGGCTGACTTTATTTTTCTGGGCTCCAAAATCACTGCAGATGGTGACTGCAGCCATGAAATTAAAAGATTCTTACTCCTTGGAAGGAAAGTTATGACCAACCTAGATAGCATATTCAAAAGCAGAGACATTACTTTGCCAACAAAGGTCTGTCTAATCAAGGCTATGGTTTTTCCAGTAGTCGTGTATGGATGTGAGAGTTGGACTATAAAGAAAGCTGAGCGCCGAAAAATTGATGCCTTTGAACTGTGGTGTTGGAGAAGACTCTTGAGAGTCCCTTGGACTACAAGGAGATCCAACCAGTCCATCCTAAAGGAGATCAGTCCTGGGTGTTCATTGGAAGGACTGATGTTGAAGCTGAAACTCCAATACTTTGGCCACCTGATGTGAAGAGTTGACTCATTGGAAAAGACCCTGATGCTGGGAAAGATTGAGGGCAGGAGGAGAAGGGGACGAGAGAGGATGAGATGGTTGGATGGTAACATCGACTCGATGGACATGGGTTTGGGTGGACTCTGGGAGTTGGTGATGGACACGGAGGCCTGGCATGCTGTGGTTCATGGGGTCACAAAGAGTCAGACACAACTGAGCGAGTGAACTGAACTGAACTGTACCGCATGAAAGCTGTATGCTTTAAATAATAATTTTAAAAATGAATAAATATAAAAATTTTAAAAGACAATAGCAAGAGGGTAATGCTTAAGCCACAAAGTACTGAATTTCAGGACAGACACTCCTGTGTCCTCTTCAATTTTTATACAAGAGAGCTCCGTGATGATAATTGTGGAGGCTGGTAATTAAGCCAGGGACTGGAACACAGTCACCAGAGGTGACCTTGTGAACTTGACATTTTTCATAAAACACAGTCATCCCTACATCCAGCCCTCTGGGGCTCTCCAAATGCCAGAGGCCCCGGGGAAGCAGACCTAATTCTTGCTCTATCATGAGCCACCAACTGTCCTATTTCCTTGGGCCATGCCCCCACCCAAGCCCCTGCCCTGCACGCCCCCCATGCACTGCCCAGCACCCACCACCCACCCAGCCACACTCACATGGAGAGCACCTTCACTTCCAAGATCTCGTGCCTCAGCTCCAGGCATCTTGTGGAGTTATACTCAAAAGGGCCCTCGTAAAATTCAAAGTACCTGGGAACCAACAGGGACAGAGGTTACTATGCAGAGAAGTGGGGAGACTCCCGGGAACCTGTTGGGGTTCTCAGTGGCAGGAATGGGGGGCAGAGGGGTGTGTCCCATCAAAGTAATAGCATAGAGAAAACCAGCCCTCCCCAGCAGATGACCTGATGGCGGTCTGCCTCCAGGCCCGCTGGTTTAATCACTGGTTGGCTGATTACTCTTGGCACCCCTACTACCCTGGGAGTATAAGCATTTAGGCCATGAACCCGTTTCAGTACATCATGACATTTTGAAGCGGGCTTGGTTCCACATGGTGACTTTGAAGGAGAAAGAGGACTCTCTGGATACATCCTCATTCGCGCTCCTCCTAGGACCAGTCATTGACAGGGGCGGCCCTGGAGTCGGTCAGCGAGGCTACAGGCCTTCAGCTGGGCCTTTCCTCTCCTGCCCCTTTCTCCTCCTCCTGGGCAAGTGTCCAGCAATGACAGCCACAGCAGAGCCGAGAAAGCACAAGCTGCTTTCCCACTGTGAAAAGAATTTCCGTTTCCATCAGCTCATTGACGTGCATGCTCACATTGTGACTAGGTGAGATCCTTTCTCCCCATTTGGCAGCTGCGAAAACTGAGGCTGAACAGATGGTGCTCCAGGCCATGCTGTCAGTGTAGAGGAGCCTGATCCAACACAGTCCCTTCTGCAGCTTCAAGCAGAATAACAATACCAACTTCAACCAAAACCGTTGAGCCCTTGTCACGGGCCAAGGCCCCGTACTCTACATGGAGGTATTCACTTTTTTTCCTTTTTAATTGAAGTAGAGTTGACTTACAGTATTGTGTTAGTTTCAAGTATACAGCATGGCGACTACAAGATAATGGGTACAATTCCCCGTGTTATACGGTATCTCCTTATTTCTTATCCATTTTGTATATAGTAATTTCTATCTGCTAATCGCATATTCTTAATTTATCTCTGCCACCTCCCCTCTCCCCTTTGATAACCAGAAGTTTGTTTTGTGTGTCTGTGATTCTATTCCTATTCTGAATGCACAATCACTTGTATTACTTTTTGACGTTTAGTCACTAAATCATGTCCATTTCTTGGTGACTGTGAACTGTAGCCTGCCAGGCTCCTCTGTCCATGGGATTTTCCAGGCAAAAATACTGGAATGGGTTGCCATCTCCTCTTCCAGGGGATCTTCCCGATCCAGGGATCCAACCCATGTCTCTGTGTCTCCTGCATCGGTGGGCAGATTCTTTACCACTGAGCCACCTAGGAAGCCCTATATTATTTTTTAGATTCCGCATGTAAGTGACACCAAATAGCATTAGTCTTTGTCTGACTTAATTCATTAAACATACTATCCTCTTCTAATCTGTATCACTAGCCCACCAGATAAGTGGTCATCACAAGCATCCACAGCAGGCTCTGGGGGTTAACGCACTTGCCCAGAGCCATGTGGGTGGCAGGTGGCAAAGCTGGGTCATGAAGCAGTACATTCAGTCAAGATGCTCTTGTCTGCCCACTTTATAAGGGCAGTTGGTGACCCCTGGAAAGGACCCTCTGACCTCCTACAGCCATACCTGCTCGTTCACACCAGCCCAGGGAACATCTGTTGACTGGGGTGGGGCAGAGAGGGGCAAGGGAGGGTGACCACCAAGATAAAACACGGTAGTTCCCTGCCAGACTCGGCCACAAAGGCAGAGGGGCCTCCAGGGCAGAGGCCAGGTGCACCCTCTCCTCACGGCCTCTCTTTCTGGAGGTTGTCAGAAGACACCGGGGCTGATGAAGCTGGGAGGGTGGGATCCCAGGACAGCCCCGAGTCAAGAAGCCTGCAGGCTCAGCCTCTAAACTTGGGGCAGAGGCCTCTCTACAGCTAGCCCTGGAGAGCCAGAGGTCGGGGTGGAGCCCCAGGACTGCAGCTGGGCTCTGCAGGCCACAGTCAAGGATTTAAAATAAAGTCAGTCCTTGAGCATTTCCCACAAACCTTCCCAAAACATGGCAGCAGCTGTTTCACAAATATTCTCACTAACTTATATAGACCAACTTATGTCTGTGGTGCTTTAGAAATACTGAGACATTTATCCAAATAACTGGCTTCTTTTTAAACAACTTGCATTTTAAATAATTTAAAACATAACTTCATATGTAATACTTTAAAACTATTATATTCATAAATATTTGTTCTTTATTATTTTACTATAATTTAAAATATTATAATCATACATTCAAGACATTTTAAATATATTTTAGAATATTACAAAATATTTTACATAACAAATTGACTCCTATCTATACAAAATAAATCATCTCCTACTTTTCATGTTATAAAAGAATTTAAGCAGATTTCGTAAAGTAATGCTCAAAATTCTCCAAGCCAGGCTTCAACAGTATGTGAACCGTGAACTTCCAAATGTTCAAGCTGGATTTAGAAAAGTCAGAAGAACCAGAGATCAAATTGCGAGCATCCGTTGGATCATCAAAAAAGCAAGAGAGTTCCAGAAAAACATCTGCTTCTTCTTTATTGACTATGCCAAAGCCTTTGACTGTGTGGATCACAATAAACTGTGGAAAATTCTGAAAAAGAGGGGAATACCAGACCACCTGACCTGCCTCTTAAGAAATCTGTGTGCAGGTCAAGAAGCAACAGTTAGAACTGGACGTGGGACAACGGACCGGTTTCAAATCAGGAAAGGAGTATATCAAGGCTGTGTATTGTCACCCTGCTTATTTAATTTATATGCAGAGTACATCATGAGAAACACTGGGCTGGAAGAAGCACAAGCTACAATCAAGATTGCTGGGAGAAATATCAATAACCTCAGAAACGCAGATGACACCACCCTTATGGCAGAAAGCAAAGAAGAACTAAAGAGCCTCCTGATGAAAGTGAAAGAAGAGAGTAAAAAAGTTGGCTTAAAACTCAACATTCTGAAAACGATCATGGCATTTGGTCCCATCACTTCATAGCAAATAGATGGGGAAACAGTGGAAACAGTAACAGACTTTATTTGGGGGGGGCTCCAAAATCACTGCAGATGGTGATTGCAGTAATGAAATTAAAAGATGCTTACTCCTTAGAAGGAAAGTTATGACCAACCTAGACAGCATATTAAAAAGCAGAGACATTATTTTGCCAACAAAGGTCCGTCTAGTCAAAGCTATGGTTTTTCCAGTAGTCATGTATGGGTGTGAGAGTTGGACTATAAACAAAGCTGAGTGTTGAAGAATTGATGCTTTTGAACTGTGGTGTTGGAGAAAACTCTTGAGAGTCCCTTGGACTGCAAGGAGACCCAAACAGTCCATCCTAAAGGAGATCAGTCCTGGGTGTTCATTGGAAGGACTGATGTTGAAGCTGAAACTCCAATACTTTGGCCACCTGATGTGAAGAATCGACTCATTTGAAAAGACCCTGATGCTGGGAAAGATTGAGGGCAGGAGGAGAAGGGGATGATAGAGGATGAGATGGTTGGATGGCATCACCGACTCAATGAACATGAGTTTGAGTAAACTCTGGGAGTTGGTGATGGACAGGGAGGCCTGGCATGCTGCAGTCCATGGGGTCGCAAAGAGTCTAACACAATTGAGCAACTGAACTGAACTGAGGCACTGAAGATCCTAAAATATCACTCTCCTTTTTCTGTTTCCTTTATATTTTACAGCTCTTTTCATTGCCTTTCTCACTTGGCAAACTCATATTGATCCTTCAGTACCTACCTCAAAGGCTCCCACTTCTGGGAAGAATTTTCTAATGCTCACTCTCAGGTTATTCTATACATTTTCTCTTAATTAGAGCAGATACCATTGTATTATAATTGTCTGTTTATATATCTAGTTCCCTTTCTAAAGAGGAATATCTGAAACATGTGGAATCTGTCTTTGTTATCTCTGCATATTTGCACTACAGAGACAAGAAAGCTAAAAACTACATTTCCCAGACTCCTTTGTAGCTAGGGTCCTCCAGGCAATTTAGGATCAACCAGTCAGTAGCTTCCCTGGAGGCTCAGAAGGTACAGAATCAGCCTGCAAAGCTGATTCAAAGATTCAATCCCTGGGTCAGGAAGATCCCTGGAGAAGGGAATGGCAACTCATTCCAGTATTCTTGCCTGTGAAAATTCTTCCCACGGACATAGGAGCCTGGAGGTCTACAGTCCATGGGGTTGCCCAGAGTCCGACACACCTAAGCAACTAATACTTTCACAGTCAGTAGCATGAGACTGATGCAGAGCCATGTTCTAGAAGAAAGTCAAGGCTCAAGGCATTGTTTCCCTGGGGCAGAATGTGGCAGAGGTGGAATGGCTCTTGGAAATTGCAGTAGTGGCGGCACCCTCGCGATTTTATCAGAGGCTTCCACAGTGGCCCAGTTTCACAATGCAGTTTGCAGAGACATTCTTGGAAGCTGGCCTAGAGTTTTTCTTCAGCTTTCCTGGTGATTCTGTGCTAGCCTTCAGTTCAGTCGCTCAGTCGTGTCCGACTCTTTGCGACCCCATGAATCGCAGCACGCCAGGCCTCCCTGTTCATCACCATCTCTCGGAGTTCACTCAGACTCACATCCATCGAGTCAGTGATGCCATCCAGCCATCTCATCCTCGGTCGTCCCCTTCTCCTCCTGCCCCCAATCCCTCCCAGCATCAGAGTCTTTTCCAATGAGTCAGCTCTTCGCATGAGGTGGCCAAAGTACTGGAGTTTCAGCTTTAGCATCATTCCTTCCAAAGAAATCCCAGGGTTGATCTCCTTCAGAATGGACTGGTTGGATCTCCTTGCAGTCCAAGGGACCCTCAAGAGTCTTCTCCAACACCACACTTCAAAAGCATCAATTCTTCGGCGATCAGCCTTCTTCACAGTCCAACTCTCACATCCATACATGACCACAGGAAAAACCATAGCCTTGACTAGACGGACCTTAGTCGGCAAAGTAATGTCTCTGCTTTTGAATTCAGTTCAGTTCAGTCGCTCAGTCGTGTCCGACTCTTTGCGACCCCATGAATCGCAGCACGCCAGGCCTCCCTGTTCATCACCATCTCTCGGAGTTCACTCAGACTCACATCCATCGAGTCAGTGATGCCATCCAGCCATCTCATCCTCGGTCGTCCCCTTCTCCTCCTGCCCCCAATCCCTCCCAGCATCAGAGTCTTTTCCAATGAGTCAGCTCTTCGCATGAGGTGGCCAAAGTACTGGAGTTTCAGCTTTAGCATCATTCCTTCCAAAGAAATCCCAGGGTTGATCTCCTTCAGAATGGACTGGTTGGATCTCCTTGCAGTCCAAGGGACCCTCAAGAGTCTTCTCCAACACCACACTTCAAAAGCATCAATTTTTCGGCGATCAGCCTTCTTCACAGTCCAACTCTCACATCCATACATGACCACAGGAAAAACCATAGCCTTGACTAGATGGACCTTAGTCGGCAAAGTAATGTCTCTGCTTTTGAAAATGCTATCTAGGTTGGACATAACTTACCCTTAGTCAATCCCTTTCTGCTTTAACTAAAATGGTTTCTGTTATCTGCAACTAAGAACAAGGTGTCAGCCTGGGGCTAAAAAAAAGTCCATGAGCTTGTCTCTAACTTAGGTCACTTTTCCATCACACAACAGTAAGTGAGGTCTGGTGTCTTACAAAGATCATCATTTGCAACCACAGCCAGTGACGCTGAGCCCTTGGGAATCCACTAGGTCTTCTGAAGCCATGATCTCAGGCTGCTACTAAGAAACGTTCCAGATTCTAATGACGTAGAAGATAATTAAGAGGAAACTTATACTAGGGTTCTCAGGAGTTGGGACACTTACAGACACACCCAGGATATGCCTCTAAACCAGCCGTGTGGCTTTGGGTAAACCGCTTCACCTCTCTGAGCCTCTTTTTTATCCTCCTAAATAATTTGAATAAAGTGGTATCTGAAGTCCCATCCAGCCCTAAAATACAACCCCAACGTTTCTTCAGTGTTTCCCACTTAACTAACCAAGGCAGAACAATTCTATGAATTAATGATCCATAAACAAGGGAATGTTTACCGGCTTCCCTGGTGGCTCAAAGAGTAAAGAATCTGCCTGCAATGCGGGAGACCTGTGTTTGATCCCCAGATAGGGAAGATCCCCTGGAGGAGGGCATGGCACCCAGGCCAGTATTCTGCCTGGAGACTCCCCATGGACAGAGGACCCTGGCGGGCTGTAGTCCATGGGGTCACAAAGAGTCGGACACGATTGAGGGACTAAGCACAGCAAACAAGAGAAACTCTCGAAGGAAGTTAAAACCAATCAGCCAACCCCTTCGTCACCTTCACAAGCCATCCTCACTTTCCCTCTGCCAGCCTCCACTCATCTCCCTTTCTCTTGCATCCAATATCATCACTTGGCAGTTCAGTGATTCCAAATGATCTCACGTGGTGTGTTTAGTGGCTATTAGGTGGCAAGGGTTTCAGAAT
Organism: Cephalophus harveyi; assembly: GCA_006410635.1. NCBI lineage: Eukaryota > Metazoa > Chordata > Mammalia > Artiodactyla > Bovidae > Cephalophus > Cephalophus harveyi. Next base: position 549,543 of record SJYT01021088.1, read on the forward strand.
AGGGTTCACATCCTTCTTTGCTCATCCCTAGCCAGGGGCCCATCACTTCCATGAGCCTTAGTTTTCTCATTTGCAAAATCAGCATAAAAAACGAAGTACACCTGTGACAAAATAAGATAATTGGCTGAGATAAGATAATGATGAGAATCTCAAAGAAAGCATTAGTATAGTGTCTGGCACACAGGAAGTGCCCAGAAAATGTCTATCCCCTTCTTCCCCTTTCTCCTGCCCTGAAAGGACGAGACGTGCCATTGGATGCCCAGTGAGTCAGAGACATGCTTACAGTCCCTCAGCTGGTTGATGACAGAGCTGAGAAAGAAATGCATAACTCAGAAGTTCTCCACCATCTGGACTGGCTGCCATTCTCCCCCTGCTGCTATTAGGAAACCTCTCCTCCATCACCCTGAGGTAAAGCCCATGCTGAGTTCTTCTTTGACATAGGGATGGATGTCCCTGGTCACTGCATCTCTGGTGCAAACTCCTTGGATTAACTGTTGTTTCTGATGCTTTGACATCTGGGGCCTTTCTAGCCCCAGAGAGACTGCCTCTCCTAGAGCTAATCAATTCCTAGATATGGTTAAAAAAAAAAAAAAAAACCTCTGAGCACACCTTTCATGTGCAAACCAAGCAATCCAGAGCTCACACTCGCCACCACCTCCTCTCACACTTAGGGCCACCTATTCCTCTGCCCTAATCACCCACAGGCCAGCTACCAGACAACTTGGGGCAGCTCTCTGCCCCAGAGCCCTCTGAAATTATTTAAACAAGCCAATCTTAACCCCGTGTGCCTGCTCATCCATTCCTTACATAGAAACCACAAGAAAGGCTTTTGCCCACTTTTCCCCCTTTGCTCCTTCTGCTTCTTGACTGACGCTGGTGCCTTCCCGTGTGGCCCTACGTGGTGTGGTGTACTTCTCATTTTTTAGGATCTGTAAGTATAAAAACCTCTTCCTTCCTGACAGTCATTTCCACATCTGTGTGTCTAACCACACCTGATGATTTTAAGAAATCCTTCCTCCTAAGTCACTTCAGTCATGTCCGACTCTGTGCAACCCCATAGACAGCAGCCCACCAGGCTCCCCGTCCCTGGGATTCTCCAGGCAAGAACACTGGAGTGGGTTGCCATTTCCTTCTCCAATGCATGAAAGTGAAAAGTGAAAGTGAAGTCGCTCAGTTGTGTCCAGCTCTTTGCAACCACATGGACTGCAGCCTACCAGGCTCCTCCGTCCATGGGATTTTCCAGGCAAGAGTACTGGAGTGGGGTGCCATTGCCTTCTCCGTGAAAAATCCCAGGCACCCTGAAAACATTGCATGTGGTACCTCAGCCAGGTAATTACAATCACTCCAGGCCTAGGTCTAAAGCTTCATTTTTCCATCTGAAAAAATGGAGCTAATATAGCCCTTGCTTCTTTCTCCAGCCTATCTGGGCTTTGCTTTTAGAAGGCTGTGCTGTTCCATCTCAGTCTCTAAAGATAAACGACTTGAGGAAATTAGACTGTAAGAAGCACTGCCACGCTGGGTCATTCCTCGACTCTGCTTCTGAGAGGAGGCCTGAGGATGGCATTCTGGAGGAAGCCATAGAAATCCTTGTTTGCTCTGGATACTGATCATCATGCAGACATCAAAATGATGCTGAAATGTTTGTGTATAATGACATGAGAAAATGATTACACGATAATACTGAGTGAAAAAGCAAGCTACAAAACTATGATCTCCAAAAATAATTATATATACATATGTGAGCCCATGGGAAAGGACGATAACAAGATATTAATAGTAGGTTGCTCTAAGTACAGAATTATGATGATTTAAAAAAAAAACTCTTTTCTACATTTTTATACACTTATCTGTAATGGAGTTATGAATCTTATTATTGGAAATCACTAATAAATGCCCTTTTAAGCCACAGCTCTTTCTCTAAATAGCTCAAGCATTCCCTTGAGCTACTAGAGGACTGAGAGCAGCAGTTTCTGCAACCTCCCTAACTCCACGAGCCTCTCAAGGCGAGCTCGTCACTATCTCTTCTTTGAATTCTGGAAAGACGATCTCTACCCAGTTCAAAGGGGAGGAGATGCTGGCAGGACACCTCACAGGTATAAATAGTCACCGCCGGTCACATCAGGAGCCCAGCTCAGCTCAGATGCCACTTGGCTTCCGGCAGCCAAGGCCGACGCTGGTGCCAGGCTGCATCCACCCTGCCCCGTCTCTGTGCCCTGGGGAGGTGGGGGGCAGGGCTGGGCAGCGCTGGCTGCCTGATCAGCAGGGGACGGCCTCTGTTAAGTGAGAAGACAATTGCAAACATGACTGCAGCTGTTGAATACTGGGTCCCCTCCTCCCACATGGGCCTGGGCTCCAGGCCGAGGGGGCCTCGTTTCAGCGTGCCCAGGGTCATCCTAGCCCTTCCCCATAAGCCTGCCCCAGAGAGGGCTCCCCTGTCCAGCCTGAAGCCCCCTCCAGAGCTCCATTTGGACCATGGAATTCACTGGGGGCTGCAATACTTTGAGCCCCAGCAGTCACTGGCTGGGAGAAGATGAAGCCCAGCCAGCAGTGTATGTCTCTCGCATACACCACTTCGTCCCCAGATACTGATGGTGTTCGAGACGACAGGAGCCCAGGGGGGTCCCTGTGTCATTCAAGAGCCCCTCTGGTGTGGGGTGAGGCAAGACTGGAAGTAGGGGTGCTGGAGGCAGAGACTGTGGAGGCTCAAAGTGAAGGAGCGGGTGCATTCACTGAGCTGAATGCACGTCCCCCCAAAATTCATATGCTGGAGCCCTAACCCCCGAGGTGATGATATCAGGAGATGGGGCCTTCGGGGGTAATGAGGTCATGAGGCTGGTGCCCCTGAATGGGATTTGTGCCTTTATAAAAGAGGCCCCAGAGAGTTCTTCAGCTCCTTCTACCACGTGAGGACACCGTCTGCCCCCCGGAACAGGGTCCTCGCCTGGCCGTGCTGGCGACGACGCAGGCTCAGACTCCCAGCCTCCAAAACTGCGGAAAGCAAATCCCTGTTGTTGATGAGCCTCCTGGCGTGTGGTAGTTCATCAGAGCAGCCCACACAGACTAAGACAGTGCGCGTATGAGGAGTGGGTCTCAGGTGAGAGAATGGGATTCCCTGACGTGTGAAGGAGCTGCTGGACGAAGAGCAGACGGAAGTGTCTAGGAGGTTCCGGAAGGTAAATGAAGAAGCCCCAGCTGAGCATGAGGGAGGGAAGGCTCGCAGTCCCAGAGGGTAGGCCTGTAGTGAAGGACCAGCCTCCCTTCGAGGCTCCAGGAGCCCCACTGCCCACGGTCCCAGCACAGCCTCCACCAACATCGAAGAAGGGGTTGCGGGCTATGCATGGCTACATGGAGTGGGCACCTGGAGAACCTAGCCGTCTTCCCTTCTAAGCATCCCCTAAACTGATTCCCAGATGGATGCTGGTCCTCTTAACCAGACGCCAGAGCCCCTGTCCTTTCCATTCTCCATTTCCTTCCATTCTCACTCCTTTCTGTGGCCTCCTGTCTTTGCTAAGGGACTAGTATGAAATTCCTGATGATGGTCTAGGAGGCAGGAAGCGTGGGAGCCATGAAGGAGAGGAGGAAGAACGGACCGCTGGAGGGAGGGACAGAAGGTCTGGGGAGCTGACTGGGGGGTGAGGAAGGGGTAGGGCCAGGGTCATCTGAGGTGAAAAGCCGGCCCCAAGGGGAACCTCCTGCCTAGCTGTGAGCCCACCCAGGGGACCCCGCTGGGGACGGAGCAAAGTGGGAGTTTCACAGAGGAGGGGGCAACTGAGGCACAGAAAGGCTCATGTCAGTGGTTATTTGACCCGGAGACTCAGTTCAGACACAGCCAAGGGCCACAAGGCTTGGTGGCCAGGAGAGCTCACAGAGCCACACCATCTGAGGCCTCTCGGGGCCCCAACAGCCCTGCTTTTACAGTCGGCCTCTTTTGTTTGTTGCCAGAGGCCCACACTGGGTGCGTGGGAGGAAACGGAGAAGCAGTGCCATCTTACTTAGATGGAGCCCAAGAGTTCTGGTTATTTATTTTTCACCCATTATTTAAAATAAATTAATAGAATGAGGAATCTTAAAAAAAAAAAAAAAAAGTAGTTTCATTCCAAATAATCTGCTAAACTTAAGGGATATTCATAGAAAAATCTGGCAGTCAAAAAGCAAAGAAGAACATCGAGATAGCATATCAGAACCATAGGCGGAATTTTTCCATTTTAAATTCAACCAAATAAGAAGGCGACTCCATCCAAAGACTGCGGATCACTCTCCATCCTCTCCCTTGATAATCTGATTCTCTCACAATACTCGTGTTGATGCAGGTGACCCCCAAATTCAGACTACTCTCCTAATCTTATTTATGTATGTCCCTTTCCCCAGAAGCAAAAATTGACCCAAAAGGCTTATGCTAAGCCAGCCTGCACTCAAATGCAGACGTGCAGACCCCACCCCTCAAAGCTGTCACCACACCTCCTCTGTAAGTGGAAAAGTCTTTCCCTTGGGCTAAACTTGCCACCCAGGGCTCCTCTTTGAAATCTAGGACCCGCAGGAGGAGACAGAAGGAACACAAAGCATAGAGGCTGGGGGTGAAGGAGAGCGCAGAAGGTCAAAAGTGGGAAAGAGATAGGAGAGGAGGGGATGAGAGACCCCAAAGATTGTCTTTTCTTGCCTATAGTGTTCATGGCAGCACTGGGAGAAAACGTGCATGTCAATTACCTACTTAGATCAATACGGTCATTTTAGTCCAGTCTAACAGCCAGGAGCTGAGACGACTTGGCAAGGACAGCCATGGAGATCCAACCTAACCCAACCTTGGATGTTTATCCACAGCCCGGAAAGTAGAATCCCTCTGCATGGCCCATGAGTGCCGGGACTCAGAGTTACAGAGCAAGGGGTGTGTTCCAGCCCCACCACCCACCGCCACCTGGAAGTGGAGACTCAGTTCCTCATCTGTAAAATGTGGGCAATGGCAGCACCCCCCTCAAAGGTCTAATGCATCAGGGGTAATGCATCAGGCGCCCAGCATCGTGCCTGGCACACAGCCAGCCCCTGGTAGCGCTCAGCAATGGCATCATTGCCTGTCCACGTCCAATCCAAGTCCCTCCCCTCCACGGAAGCACCTCAGACTTGTACCCTAGGCTCCTGGAGCCCTCGCCAGCTGCACCACACAATTTATTCCCTAATTATACACTGTCATGAAACAATTAGGGAACAATTCAAGACAGCATAATAAAATGCTAAATTCAATTCAGTCAAGTTCCTTCCAGCTCTGAAATATGATGATTCCACACCCCAGGCAAACACGCTCGCCTGGAACGCAGACCTTGACCCAGAAAGAAAGGCTCTTTCTTTCAGAAAGAAGCACACATTCACTGGGCCTGCCATTCTGCGGAGCAAAGAGGCGGCTGTGTCGCCAGTTTGGGGCCTGCCCGCTACTCCGGTGCTGGTGCTTCTTTCCCGTGGGAAGTCCCCAACACCCCAAGCGGAAGCCCAGCAGTGCAGGGAAACTCTGTCCTCAGCTCTGCTCTAGAAGTGGTCCTTCCCTGTCTTTGTAAACCAGCTCCTGCCATGCGGTTCCGAACCAGGGGGCCAAGGTTGTACACACCTTGGGAGGAGGGGCTGCCTGTGACCGGGTCTGAAGTAAGAAGGTTCAGAGGGCCCTGACACTGCATGCACAGGCGGTCCAGCCCCGTTCTCCGGCACAGGAGCGTCCGCGGGATTTGGGGAAGGCCGTGGCTTCCCTGGTGGCTCAGATGGTATAGCATCTGCCGGCAATGCGGGAGACCCGGGTTCGATCCCGCGGTTGGGAAGATCTCCTGGAAAAGGAAATGGCAACCCACTCCAGTATTCTTGCCTGGAGAATCCCATGGACAGAGGAGCCTGGTAGGCTACAGTCCATGGGGTCGCAAAGAGTCGGACGCGACTGAGCGACTTTACTTCACTTGAGCAAGCATAGAGGGGTTCATGTGCACTGGCTGGGGAGTTCTCTGTGTGTGATGATAGAAATTACTTCCTTCCCTGATACTCAGTCGGTAAAGAATCCACCTGCAAATGCAGGAGATCCTGGTTTGATTCCTGGGTGGGGAAGATCCCCTGGGAAAGGGAAAGGATAGACCCACTCCAGTATTCTAGCCTAGGGAATTCCATGGACTATTGGGATCGCAAAGAGTCAGACACAACTGAGCGACTTTCACTTTCACTCACCCCCCACCCCCAACCCCGATGCAGACACATCTTACAGAACGTGGAGTGAAAGTGGCTATCAGGGAAAGCCTCCAGGAGGCAGTGGAGTGGGAGGTGGATCCTGGAGGAGGACAAGGACTGGGGCATGGATCAGGAACCGTCTGATGGAAGCTGAGTGAAGCCTTTTGAGCGGTGACTACAGACCAGGCTGAGAGTTAGCACCTGGGGGACTTCTGCCTCAGCTGCCCTCAGCCCCTAAGATTGGGTGACCTTTCCCTGTGGGGCCCGAGGCAGTGGGCGCTGCCTGTCCACTTTGGCAGGTGGGCGCTATGCCTTCTGGAGGTGGGTAGTAGCTAATGTTTCTAGATGTGTATAAGAGACAGGGTGGCGGGGGTGGGTGGTGGCTCTCAGTCAGTTATTGCAAAAGTATATCATCTGCCTTCCCTGCCTTCTGTTTTTATCCACACACACCGCCCCCCCACCTTCAGTCTCCTTTTTCCTAACACTGCCACCCAGATTCTCAGACTACCTGACCACCTACTCAAAGAAAAACTTCTCTGGTCATTCTAAACTGTGAATGAGTTTATGATTCCAAAATGTTTCCCCTCCCCAGGGATTAATTTTCAAGGATACTGCCAGGAGAAGACAAGGTTTAATCCAAAGGAATAAATCTCTAAGGGAGAATTCAGGGACACTAACGTTGAAGTCTGCATTCTTACCAACAGTCTTTACTTTGTCCTTGCTTAATTCATCCTTTATTCGATTAACATTTATTGAGCTGGTGCCATACTGGGTGCTGAAAATTCAAAGAGGGAGAATCACAATCACTGCCTAGGTGGGGAGATAGAAACACAAACATTCGATCTGAAGATGATGAGAACTCTCTTCAGAGACCTTCCTGCTCCTTCAAGGCAGCCACTTAAATAGAAGCACTTGCTGATTACCAATTATTCCTATCTGCTCTCTACAGCAATTCTCCCTAGATGCCTATTGGACACTTTTAGATCTAGACCTGAAATTAACAAAGCTATATGTCAGTGTATATTTTGTAACTCACGCCAGCTGGACTTCCCCAGCTCGTGTCCAAAGTGAAGACCTGGCCACAGCCTTTATGAGCACCATCTGACCTGAATTTTCTTTGTGGTCCTGTTTGGAGTGTTCCAGACCGATCATTTGGACCTGCTCCTTCTCCTTGTGGCTCCTGGTTGAGTACATAACTTATGAGTCATTGCTTTTTTTTGCCCATCTTTATCCTCTGTTATAAATGGTACCTCCTGATCTCCCTTCCAATGGGTGTTAATAATAAATAACTTCCGGTGTACCCCACTTCAACCCTCCACACAGCTACAGATAGCAAAATATGGCATGTGCTGAATTATTCAGTAGGCAAATAATACCACAAAGCTCATCCCGTATTTCAGGCACGGACAGTTGTCTGCTGGGATGATGCACTTTCACTCGGCAGAGTCCTTTCCCAGAGTCATCAGGTCCTCCCCCAAGTCCTGCACATCTGCTGCGAGGAGCTGTCCTGTCCATTTTAAAGAAGGCAGAAGCTGCTCCCACACCAAAGAAAAGAATCTCCAACACACGGGTCAGTTCTAATTACATGAACCATTATTTTCTGCACGTGGGAAAGACATACTGTGTTTTCTCACCTATGTGGGGAGTTTAGAGGTCAATCAGAAATTAGGATCTGAGTTGGCAGTGCCCAAGAAGAACCTGGAATGTGTGGTCATCACATTTATTAAGGGGCTCAGGGGGCTCTTGGTCAAATGGCGGCTCTCCAGAAGGAAACCAGCTCAGCTGGTGACGATGTTGAATAAAGGGCACCTGATGGAGGCGGTGGTGTGTCTAAACCTGAGGGGCCCAGGGAGACAGGGAGGGGAGGCTGACCTGCACTGCTGAGAGTGGGAGAGAGGATCAAGGACAAGGGAGATGAGAGGGAGGAGGAGAGAGGCCGGACACAGGGACTGAGAAAGAAAAGTGGACCCAGAGAGGGTGGCAGGAGGACAGGGAGAGCAGAGACTAGGTAGGGTGAGAAAGGCAGAGAAATTAGAGACGAAACTGCAGGGAAAGAACAAAGAGACAGAAGCTGCTGGCAGTAGGAAAAGTCAGAAACAGAATCTGTGCAGTGGTCTCAGCCCCAGCCTAGGACATCTGCCCAGAACAGCCTCCCAAGGGCCTGTCCCATCTTACTCAGCTGATTAGGATTCTCTAGCCAAACCCGCTCTGTGAACCCTTCAGGGAGTCCTTCCCAGGGAGACAAGACACCTGCAGACTTACCTAGACACCCCGGGGCATCTGGGTGGGCGGGTCACACAGCAGAAGCCAATGTTGGAAACTCAACATATGGAACAGACAAGCCTGGACTTGTCCTCTCACTGGGTGACAATCCCAGGCGCCAAGTGGCAGGCCAGGGCTCCCACCACAGATATATGGAAAGAACTAGGCTCCTAAAGAGTCCGAATAAGACCCTGATTGTAGGCATGGCCCGTGGCTGCCCCCCAACCCAAGGGCTGTCTGTTCACCTCCCCCATTGGCGTCTGACACTGGGCCCACATCTTCTCTTTTTCAAAGCATTGGATAAAATCACACATATTGAAGCCCCTGAAAAACATACTACTTCTCTTCTGCAGGGTCAATTTGATGTTTTAGTGTCAAAATTGACAGCAACAAAAACCCAGGCCTCTTTCCCAGGGAAATTAATCTAATGGATAGCCTGCACTTGGAAATGCAAAAATTAAGAAACCAAATAACTTAGCCCAGAGAAAACCTTAGTGGGCAGGTTGCAGCCACACCCTCCTTCAAGCAGAGAGAGCATCCCACCTTGTTTGAAAAAATTCCCCGAAATGACCACCCCCGCTGCACCCCACCCCCACCCTACCCACAATGAGTGTGCTCCACCTGAGAATACTCCATTTTCATTTGTTCTACAAAGAGTTCCTTCTCCTGGATATACAGAATGCCCCTCATTACTGATTTTAGCTCCAAACACTTCAGCAGATGGAGAAGAAATAACCATGTGATGGTATAAATTTCAGTTCTCAGTATCATATCCTGATGAAAATGGTTCTTCCCCAGCCAAGGTCAAGGGCTTCCCAGGTGGCACCAGTGGTAAAGAGACCGTCTGCCAACGCAGGAGACATAAGAGATGTGGGTTTGACCCCTGGTTTGAGAAGATCCTCTGGAGGAGGAAAGGGCAACCCACTCCAGTATTCTTGCCTGGAGAATCCCATGGACAGAGGAGCCTGGTGGGCTACAGTCCATAGGGTCGGACATGACTGAGCGACTTAGTACAGCCAAGGGCAGCCCAGCCAAGGGTGGGCAGAGTAGGGACAGCCTGCTCAGCGGATTTCAGAGGAGCAGGAAACCAATAGTTTTTGCCCACCCTGATGTCACCCTGACACATACCTACACACCCCAAGATCCTTCCAGGAGGGGTGGAATATTGCCCCCACCTCAAAGGGAGGCTGGAGACCCAGACTCCCACTCCATCGCCCCCACCCTCATTCCAAAAGCGGGGGCGGCGAGTCTCTGCTTTGCTCTGGCTGGGTCCTGGCCCTCACCCTCCTCCCTAAGCAGCCCAGGCCAGATGCCAGGGTGAGCTCTGGGCCATTGCACCGAGACTGCTTCTTCCCTGAGAGCAGCCCAGAGGGGCAGAGGCTGCAAGGTTGCCCCGAGAAGAGCTTTCCCCCCGCCCTGGTTGTTCACCGGGGGTCTGTACCTGGAACTGGAGTCACTGCCGCTCTGCACTGCCGGGTCGTCCGTGACATTAAAGAGCCCCGTCCAATTGGCCAGCTGGTCGCCACTCTGCCAACCAAACTGGAGGCCTCTGGCAAGAGAACGAGGCAGTCGGTACTCATGCTCATGTGCTGGGTAAGCCCGTCACCGGGGAGCCGCGGTCCAGCGTGTGCCATGTGACACATCGCCTTGACCACAGCTAATGGAGAAGAGAGTGTCGTTCATCCAGAAGGATGACCATAATAAACCAGAGTCCTTTACAGGGTTCTCTGCTGATCCACATCCGTGCCCTCACTTCACCTGGACGGGCAGGCCAGGGTTACGTGTCATCATACATGCAAAGACACTGAGGCTTAGTGAGATCAAGGTCACCGAGCTCCTCTATGCCCTGTCTGGTGCATCCTTCAATTCTGCCTCTAGCAACTCGCTCCAGCTCCTCAGCTCTTTGCCTTCCTCAGAGGCCAGACACACAGCAAAGCTTTTAATGAAATCTAGTTTCCCAACACATGAGGACAGGCCTCCTGTTTAAGAGATGAACTCAACACACCTGGTTCTCTTCGCTCCCTCCCCCAGCCTGACTGAAATGCAGCAAAGGCATAATAAGGGTCTGAGTACAGATGGAGAGGAGGCATAGAAGGGAGCCAGCGACATTCTGGAAGAGCAAAAGCAGATGGGTCACTTGCCTTAGGCCAGAGAGAAGAGCCCTGACTGCTTGTAAGAAGCAAATCTATTCTCTGGACACAGATCTAGAAAGCTTTGGAAGGTGTGGTGCCGGGGCCGCAGAAGGTAAGGGTGCAAAATGGAGTGGCGGGCAAGAAAATCGCTTTAGGTTCACAAGAAACATTAGCTACTACCCACCTCCACGCCCCCAGGGCCCCTGCCTTAAGCCCAAGCAGGCTGGGCCCTCTACCTGCCCCCAAGACAGACAGATGGCAGGAGGCTTGACCCAGAGGAGCTCCGTGCTGCAGGCCTCATGCACGGGGATACTAGGCTGAAACAGCTGTGCAGACCTGAAAAGAGGCTTACTGTGCACGCCTGGTCCCAGGCACACTGCCCCAAAGCTTTGGCCACGGCTAGGTTCCACGGAGGGAACCTGCCCAGGTCCACAGAGAAGCTACAGACCAAAGGGGTGCTGCCGCCCCATCACCAGGCCGGCTCGGTCTGGTGCTGCTGCCATTGGGGCTGCACAGCGCTTGTTGGGGGGTGTCCCGTGCACCCCTAGTGAGCAGCGTCCCTGGTTTCTACCCTCTGAGGCCCGCAGCACCTCCTGACCCACCCTCCTGCTGTGATGACCAAAACTGTCTCCAGACATTGCCAAACGTCCCCTGTAGGGAACCCCTGGCCACCACACCGAGCTCCAGTGCACCTCCTAGAGGCTGACTTTGCCTTCAGATGTGAATATTCAAGTCCCATCAAAGACTCTGGCACGTGGGATAAACTTCACCGTGAAAGTGGAGATAAACAAAAATAAAACTCTTAACCCCCTAAAAATAAAGCCCTTTAATAAGCAGCCTCCATGCTAAGGGGAACGGGGCAGGGACGGTGGTCGGAGCTGGGCTCTGGTCCACCCGGACCAGCTACCAATGAGCTGAGTGACCCCAGTGGAGTCTCCACGTCTCTCTTGGCCTCTGTTGCTATCTTTCGAGTCAGGAGAGCGGTCTCGATGTCTCCAAAGTGCTTGGCCAGAAGTATCACCAGGCGGAGCTGTGTCCTCGATCACCGGGCGGGGCTGTGCCCTCGATCACTGGGCTAGGCTGTGCCCTCTGGATCACTGGGCTGGGCTGTGTCCTCGATCACCGGGCTGAGCTGTGTCCTCGATGGCAGGACAGGTCGCCTCCTGCGTGTGAGTCAGCCTGGTTTCCAGCCACACGCTGGGCGGAAGAGGCCCTCGGGGCCCTGTGAGCAGAAGGGCCACACACGTGAGGTGCTCAGTGGATGCTTTGCCGAGTGGCTCGGATTCTCTGTCCACGCTCTCTGCCTCCACAGCAGAGCGGAACTGGGGGCAGAACAAGCACAACTCGCAGGTCAGAGCCTGAAGCTGCAGCAAAGCGCCCTTCAGTTGCCAGCGTGTTCAGGGAACAGCAGCAGCATTGCACTTGTTCTGGCTCAAGATCTTTATATTCTTGAACCAGTGAAGTTGCTCAGTCATGTCCAACTCTTGGCCACCCCATGGACAGTAGCCTACCAGGCTCCTCCATCCATGGAATTTTCCAGGCAACAGTACTGGAGTGGGTTGCCATTTTCTTCTCCAGGGGATCGTCCCAACCCAAGGATCGAACCCAGGTCTCCCACATTGCAGGCAGATGCTTTACCATCTGAGCCACCAAGGAAGCCCAAATATTTATTTATTTGGCTGTATCAGGTCTTAGGTGCGACATGTGGAATCTAGTTCCCTGACCAGGGATCGAACCCAGGCCCCCTGCCTTGGGAGCTCAGAGTCTTAGCCACTGGACCATTGGAGAAGTCCCTTTATATACTTATCTATCCACAATACAAATATTGCATACTTCTAGAAACCCATCACATATTCGGGCTTCCAAGTTGGCTCAGTGGTAAAGAATCTGCCTCCCAAGCAGGAGACTCAGGTTCAATCCCTGGGTCGGGAAAATCCTCTGAAGAGGGAAATGGAAACTCACTCTAATATTCTTGCCTGGGAAATTCCATGAACAGAGGAGCCTGGCGGGCTACAGTCCATGGGGTCGCAAAGAGTTGGATTAGACTTAGTGACTAAACAACCTCATATATACATTTATAAATACATTGTGAGCATCTATAAAATAAGCTATTCAATAAACTATCTGTTTATTGATTTGAAGGGGTTACATTTCCTTTCAAAGAGATATTTTGAGGAAATATTATTAGCTATTTCTTAGAAAGAATTTGGATTTGGTTTATTAGGAGGGGAAACATTTTGTGAGCCCTTCACATACATGCTCTCCATTCCTACAACAGCTTCATGTGGCAAGTCCCATTCTCTGCACTTAGAGTTGATGAAATGTGTAGCTCAGAGAGGTTTGGTAACTTGTCCAAGGTCACAAGGCTATCAAGTGGCCAACCTAAGATTTAAACACAGCACCTCCTGACTCTAAAAACCAACCTAAAATCTGTACCAGAATACCTATTGGCCAAGAAAACTGTAGTATTTCCACCCGAAATTTTGCAAATTAGCCGATTCATAAGCACATTCAAGAAATTCCCAGCCCAGCAGCCAGCTAGAAAACTCACAGGCTCCTTAGAAAGAGTCCAGCCAGCAAGAATCATGTCCTCCACCAAGTGGGTCAGCCAGCAACACCGCCACTCTCTTGCCCAGACTGGCTGCTGAGACGGAGTGTCCCTTCACAAGACAGTCCCTCCCAGGGTTGCAGAAGGGACAAACTACTAAGAAAACATCAATTACTATATTTTCCCAGGTACTGTGACACAGAAGGGCCATTCGCTGATAGCTCAGTTAGGAAAGAATCTGTCTGCAACGCAGGTAGACCCCAGTTTGATTCCTGGGTCAGGAAGATTTCTACAGTTTGCTGTGATCTGCACAGTCAAAAGCTTTAGTGTAGTCAATGAAGCAGAAGTAGATGTTTTTCTGGAATTCCCTTGCTTTTCCTATGATTCAGCAGATGTTGCCAATTTGATCTCTGTTTCCTCTGTTTTTTCTAAATCCAGTTTGTACATCTGGAAGCTCTCAATTCATGTACTTCTGAAGCCTAGCTTGAAGTATTTTGAGCATTAATAATATCCCCCCAATATTATGAAGGGTTATTAAAATATATGGATTGGATTAAAAATATATATGCTTCCAGCCATGGCCTCCTCGAGCTCTGCAGGCGGAGACCGGAGTCACTGTCTTTTCTACGTTCCTCAGGTCAGTAGAGCATGGAAGCCAGCTGCCTCCAAGTTCATCTCCGGTCTCCGTGTACCCCCACACTCTCAGAGCTGCTTCCTAATGACCATGCCAGCAACCACCTCCTCTGTTCCAGAACCTTCCAAGAGTCCCCACTGCCAAAGGACAAGTTCCAAACCCCCAACTCAGGGGCCCTTCCAGCAGCTGCCCTGCAGCTTGACCAGCAGCCCAGGGAAACCTCAGCCTCATGACCCAGCAGGGCATTTCGACTCTCAAGCCTTTGCCCTGGGCATTCCCACTCCCATCCCCCGCATCCCATCCCCCATTTACCTGACTCCCACCCAAAGTTCAACGTCCAGCTGAAGCACCTTCTTCTCCTTGAGCCCCAGCTCTGTCAGCTGGACTCTCCTCTCTCTCACAGCCCCTTGGCACCGCGTATTCTGCCCCGAGTCGCTGGTCCTCTGGGCCTGCTCTTGTGTGTCATCGCTACGTGCGAATAGTCCTTAATAGACCTGAGTGTTCACTGGAGGGACTGATGCTGAAGCTGAAACTCCAATCCTTTGGCCGCCTGATGCGAAGAGCTGACTCATTGGAAAAGACCCTGATGCTGGGAAAGATTGAAGGCGGGAGGAGAAGGGGTCGACAGAGGATGAGATGGTTGGATGGCATCTCGACTCAATGGGCAAGAGTTTGGGTAAACTCTGGGAGTTGGTGATGGACAGGGAGGCCTGGCGTGCTGCGGTCCATGGGGTCACAAAGAGGCGGACACGACTGAGCAACTGAACTGAACTGAACCGAACAGCCCTTTATAGACTTGCCTGCAAACCAGGTGTAAAGTAGTCTTCCCCAAGAGCCCTGAAGCAAGTGGAGTGGGGAAAGGGGGCTGACTCAGGCAGCTTTAGGTTCTAAAACTCCAGGATCCTTGACGAAGATTAGAGCAGGAGGTTTTCATGTCCCAGGAAAGAGGAAGAAGCAGGGTGTTTGGGGAACGGGGGTGGAGGACACACTCCAGATGGCTCACTGGGTCCAGCCTTCCTGGGCGGTAGCAGGGCTGTGCACACAGAGGTGTTTCTCACTCTCAGGCCAAGAGATGAGTTGTAGGATATATAATTGGAGGACCATTAGTAGTGGGCACTAGGCATGGAGAGGCTGGATTTGAAGGGCCACAGGCCAGAGCGTGGGGTCGGGGGCGAGGGCACTGGAAAAGCAGAGCAGAGGCTTGGCCCCTGTCCCATGCAGTGCTCACCACCGAAACCGCCTTTCCCAGGTGCCAGAAACCGGAGTGGCCACGCTGCGGGCCTGCCTTTGGTGGGATTTCAGGCAGCAGCAAAAGTTTGATGAGGGAGACGTTGCTGGGTAAGAAGGCGCTCTCAGAGCCTCTCCATCACCTGTGCCTGCAGCTGTCCCGTTCCTGCCTCCAGAGATTCCTGAATAGAGACGCCCCCAGAGCCTACTCCCTTTTGCAATCATGTGACTCCTGACATTTTTACCTCCTGAAGCCTCAGTTTCCTCACCTGTCAAAAGGAAGAAATAATCCTCAACCTAAGGATATAAACAGCCCACAAAAGCAGATACGTAAATGCGAACATACATATAAGAGCTTAAATCGAATAGCATAAACTTAAATCTAATAACCTACAGCTTAAATCTAGTAGCATACAATTTAAACACATGTCACTCTGTGTTCTCTGCCAGAGAAGACAAGAAAGCTGTTGGAGCACCAGCTGAGAAGAAGTCTTACTCTCCAGATTCATAACCTTTTTGCTTTTTTAATCTTACACATGCAATATCTAGGTAAATTGTGGTGCGGGTTTAACCTCACTAGTAACCACGTGTAAAAGTGAAAGTGTAAGTCACTCAGTCGTGTCCAACTCTGTGTGACCCTATAGACTGTAGCCTACCAGGCTCCCCTGTCCATGAGATTTCCCAGGAAAGGATACTGGAGTGGGTTGCCATTCCCTTCCTCAGGGGATTTTCCTGACCCAGGGATCAAACCCAAGTCTCCTGGATTGCAGGCAGATTCTTTACCATCTCAGCCACCAGGGAAGCCCCTAATAACCAAAGTACATGCAAATGAAATTAAAGCAATCCTTTTTTATTAACCTATCAGGTTGACAAGATAAATGCAATGTTAATACCTAGGGCTGGTCATTGGTGTCACCCACGTTTCTGCAAAAGAACTTGGGAAGATGTATCAAAAGGTTTAAGAGTGTTTATACATTCAGTCCCCATGATACCCCTTCCAGAAACTGATCCTTAGGAAATGATCCAAATTTGATCTGATGAAATAAAATTTATATTTTAAGGCAGGACAAGAAATATAAAATTATCTCTCTGTGGTTTGGGCCTTCTCCCTCCCTGGTGAGCAGGGTTCATCTGCATTAATGTGCAGACAGAGCTCCTGTAAGATGGGAGTGCCTGCTCAACTGGAAAGATTGTTGTCTTTTTCTTTATTCTGATGCTAGCAATGTAACTTCTCAAAACAAAAGTGCTCTTTCCCAGCTCTGAGTGGGTCATGCTGACTTGCTCTTCCCTTGGTGTGTGTTCACCTGGACTGTGCACCCTTGGTGAACTTTATGGAAAATATCAGTATGTCGTTCTGATGCAAAATCCTTTGTCTCAAAAATATGTATGCCTTATGTGAAATAGATGACCAGTCCAAGTCTGATGCATGAAACAGGGCACTCAAAGCCAGTGCACTGGGCCAACCCAGAGGGTTGGGATGGGGAGGGAGGTGGGAGTGGGGCTCGGGATGGGGGGACACATGTACACCCATGGCTGAGTCATGTCAATGTATGGCAAAAACCACCACAACGCTGTAAAGTAAATAACCTCCAATTAAAATAAATAAATATTTTTTAAATGCGTATGTCTGTGACTTCGACTCCTAAAAGGTGGAGCAGTTCTCAGAGCTTTCTGAGATTCTGCTTCCCAGTTTATAATCCTCAGTTTGGCTGGAACAAAATTCCCTTTTTTCTTTCTTAACTTGACAGTTAGTTGAATTTTCCTTGACAGATCAAAAGGCTTTGAAACAGACAGACAGTTGTCTGGGGTCTTTTATTAATCAGGAAACATCCTAAATACCGAGCCCTGGGGAAAAGCTAAGGAACTATGGTGCTAAATGGCATGTGGCCATGTGGGCCCCAAAATATTGTATCTATGAAGTCATTTTAAATGGTGCAGGGAAATCATTAACTTAAGCAAAAAAATAAATAGAATACACATTCGCTATGATCTCATTTCTTTTACAAAAACAGTGCTTAGAGCAAAGGCAAGGAGAAAACATTCCCTAAAACTAATATGTCGCTGAGTGTGGTATGATGAGGGAATTTCTTCCCCTGCTTATTTGTACCTTGCTGTCCTTTCCATAAGCTCTAACACAAACATGAATTATTTTAATAATCACAGAAACAATGTAGACTCTGAGCAATACAGCAATCACAGATGACTTTGTAGACCTTTGGAGACAACCAGTAGGTCCTCAGTAAATAACACTTGGACCTTCTCAAGTGAGAAAAAGCAGGTGCAAAAGCATTCTGGTAACTCTTTCCGTGCTGCACGAACAGAAGGGATTGAGGAGAGCTGGCACGAACACAAAAAGGAAAAACTGGGAAAACCAAGCCGGGAGGTTTTTTCAAGCTGAGATTTGAGAGAAGGAGCCATTCCAGACTTTCATGGCTTTCTTCTGAGTAACTGCTGTCACCCAAGCTCCTCAGCGCCCGGTGACCTGCTGTGGGGGTCACCAGCCTTTGGCCCTTTGTCCTCCCCCAGCCCCATCCGGAGAGCCCAGGGTCCAGTGAGGATCGGTACCTAGGGATCAGCAGCCAGAAGAGGTGCAGCAGTTGAGTTTTAGCTCAGCTTTTAAACCCTTCTTAACTGTGATCTTGGAGAAGGCAATGGCACCCCACTCCAGTACTCTTGCCTGGAAAATCCCATGGACAGAGGAGCCTGGTGGGCTGCAGTCCATGGGGTCGCTGAGTCGGATACGACTGAGCGACTTCACTTTCACTTCTCACTTTCATGCATTGGAGAAGGAAATGGCAACCCACTCCAGTGTTCTTGCCTGGAGAATCCCAGGGACGGGGGAGCCTGGTGGGCTGCTGTCTCTGGGGTCGCACAGAGTCGGACACAACTGAAGTGACTTAGCAGCAACTGTGATCTTGACCAAGAACAGAACCAAATCCACCTCTTTTTCTTGAGTCAACTTGATCTCAAGCTAATGGGCCCACTAAGAACGTGACGCCTTTACCCCCCAGAGACCCTGTGCTGGCCAGAAGGGCCACGCTCACTCCCTGACATTGACCTCTAAAGTGATGAATAGTCCCATAACACCCTTCCTCTCCCTTAACCAATCATTGTCTTCACTCTCCGTGGGCCATTTCACCTGGGCCACACCCTGGACAAAACAACCGAGACTTTACGTCCCCACAAAGTGCTTCACTTCCACCACAGAGCAAAGGTCACCAAGGAAGAAGACGGTGAATGAAGTGAGTGAGTGAAGCAAAGGCAGCGGGGACCAGGGGTCATCTCACGCTAAACCCGCCCAGGCAGGCGCCCTGAGCCCCTGCCCACTGCTGCCATGTGGGAAGACGAGCCTTATGTTGCCATTTTGTTCATTCTTCCAAGAGATGCTGGATAGACAGACTTTTATGTTTAATTTGCCAATTTTTAAATGCGTTGTAGACCAAATACTCCCTGCTGTGAGCTACCCACAACCTGGGGAGTCCCCATTGGTGGCTCTGATTTATACCCTCTTATTTGAAGCTGACCCTAGTCCAAAGAGGGAGACAGAGTGTGTGCCGCCCATCTCAGCTGAGGAAGCTGAGGCAGAGCATGGGAAGTTACCTCTCAGCCAGCTGGAGGCAAAGCCAGGCCTGGGAGCCAGAGCCTTGACTCCCATTTCAACCACCAAATTGCTGGATCCTGTGCCAGGATTCAGCACCCCTTGGGGTCTTCCATCTTGGGGGCTGGGCCAGCAACAACCCTCAGCCTCGGCCTCCTGTGCAGCAGATGCACTCACCATCACAAAAGGCAGCCACGGGGGAAGCCAGGGCGTGCAGCTCCTGAGCCTGGCCTGCAGTTGCCCTTTCCCTCCCTCCAGACAAAGCATATATTAGGAATGCAAATGACTGAGCTGCTGTTATGACAAGATAACCTTGAGTCAGCTCTATTTGGAAAAAAAAAGAAGAAAATCATTCACAAAACGTCAGTTCTTAACTTTCGTGGGAGGCTAATCTATTGAATTATTCATGTGCGTTCTCGCTCCTCCATTCCAAAAAGGTAACTGGCTTTTTCAACCTCTTACTTAAGGGCCATGTGGGTGGTGAGGACTGAAAGCTTCACAGTTCACTGAAGAAACTGCGAGGCCAACCTGGAGGGCGGTGGGAGGGCCTGCGGGTCTGGGGCGGATGGGTGAGACCATGGCTGAGCAGAAGATGCCTCAAGGGCCGGAAGCCCACGATGTCTCCAGTGCGGGTTCTTCACATCCCCCTCTACATGGACAGAGGGCCTCAGGAAGATTGCTTCTTGGAGCTCCTTGGGAGGCTGGATGTAGACTTCCAGAAGCTTCCAGGGAGCAGTGACTGGACTGCCTGAGGAGGGGGTTGGCCTGGGGAGCCCCGCAACTTTCGTTCCACACAAGCCTCCAGGATCCCCACACGACCCTTCGAGGGCAGAGGGAAGGCACCTCAACAGACTAAACAGACTAGATTTCCCACCAGCTGATGGATACGGTTTAGTCTATTTTTTTTTTAATTAAAGGAAAAGTGAGGAAATGAGCCATTTCTTTCACACTAAGCTTGTCAAATAAAATGCATAACCAGTCTTCTGTTATGAATCAGCAAAGTACTTATGTTGTACCTCACAGCTGACAGGATATCTTTCCTTTATCTATTCATGCTATTTTTATTTCATTATAAATGTATATATATCAAATATTTATTTTATTGTTCTACATTTGTTGAACAGTCATGCCTGGCTGGGGTTCAACAGAGAAGAAAATAGCAAGGTCTTGCCCTGGCAACACTTCATTTCAACTACAGTGAGACAGATAATCTAACAGGCAAACTCAACATGTAATGTGTCAGATGGTGAAAAGTGCTGTGGAAAAAAAAAAGGGTGGCAAGAGGGAAAAGGAGTTGGGGGTGAGGGGCTGCTCCACGGAGAGTGGTCTCCTCCTGGAGAAGGTGACATCTCAGCAGGGTAGGAAGTGATAAGGGAACAGGTGGCTCCCGGAGAAGAATGGTCCAGAAAAGCCTGGCACCTGCAGTGGCCTGAGGCATGAGTCCCAGGGCTTGTTCTGGGGCTGGCAGAGTCCAGGGCAGGCAGCACGTGATACAGTCCACCTTTCTGGGGCCCCTCCCTCTACAAGGGAGGTGACCAGGGATCTCTTCTGAGCCAACACCTCGGGTGGGCCCCCAGGATTCTGAGGGCTTGGCCCTCCTGGGGCACACAGCTTGCCCTCTCCACCTCTCACAGTCCTCTGCCATCCCCAGGTCTACAGGAAGAGCTGGGGTGGGTAGTCAGGAAGACCCCCTCAGAGAAGGTGTGGACCCTTCCCACCCAGCTCAGAGCGGAAGTGCCTGCCAGCTGGGAAGCCTTTGTAGGAGGATGAATGGGCATAATTACCAGGTTCCACATACTTCCTCGCCTGGTCTCCATCCTGACTCACCAGTGACTCACATTATTTCCCTGATGGTAACTTTCACCCTGAATGAGAAGAACTTCAGGGGAAAAGAGAAGTGGGTTCATCCCCCAGTTGCCTGTGGGGGCCTTTCATTGGGGGCAACAGAAATGATGGTGCAGGTGGCAGCCTGCTGGGGACAAGGGCGCGGGGTTGCTCCCTCGGCAACCCCCCCACACTCTCCACCTCCAGGTGGGAAGAGAGAAAGCTAGTGGAGCAAGTTGCGGACACTGCAGTCAGTGTCTGCGGGCAGATGGCAGAGGGCTGGCCTCCTTGAAAGGCCCCTCGTGCCCACGAGCCTCCCGGATGCCAGGAACGTTCATGGTTCTGCGGAGGCCTCTGGCTAAGGAGTGGCCCAGCGGAGTCCAGGTTCTGCCAGTGCTCAGGTGGGGACAGGAAAGGGTGCGCATGGGGGCACTGGCCAGGGGAGGGTCCAGAGAGAGGAACCAGAGGAGCTCCAGGTACAACTCGAGGGCCACCTCACACCCCCATCAAGCCTTGCATCACAGAGAAGTTGGGCTCCCCCAGTCAACCTCCAAACAGTCTGCTCCCTGGCCTGGCCTTCCAGACCTCCACTCTCAGCCCCAGACCCACAAGAGTGGGCACCCAAGGCCATCCAAAAATCTCACACCTCTTTCAACTATTCTTTGCTAAATATTTGCTCAACGTTTATTCCACGGTGGGGGCCACCTTTAGGAGGAGCATGGGGTCCACAGGGGGCGCACACACCAGCCTTGCAATTTCCTCCAGCGCTCAGACTGCAGGCAGAGCACCATGGCCTGCAGAGTGGAGAGCCCTTCCCTCCTCGGACAGCAGGGGAGTGATGTGGATATGGGGGAAGGTCCCCCCCAAACACTCATCCTAGCATTCATTCCAACCACTCTCTGTCAAGAGCTCCCACTAGTTCTGCTTTCTCCATCCTAGGACAGGCCCAGAGTCTATGTGAGCAGGTGCCTCCTAGGTTAGCGCCCCCCTACACTGTTCCCCGAACCTCTGGAACCCAGTCCAGCTAAACGCCGATCAAGTCATGCCTTCCCCAGCCATGGCTCCTATTAGGTCCTTTGACTGTTATGGGTTGAATTGTGTCCCCTCCCCCCATACCAAAAAAATCAGATACTGAAGTCCAGTCCCAGGGTGACCTTATTTGGAAACAGGGTTGTTGCAGATGTAATTAGTTAAATTATGATGAGGTCATGTGGGGACTTCCCTGGTGGTCCAGTGGTTAAGAACTGGGGACGTCCCTGGGGTCCAGTGGGTAAGACTCCGTGCTCCCAATGCAGGGGGTCTGGGTTCCATTCCTGGTCAGGCTGCTAGATCCCACATGTCATAACTAAGAGTTCACATGCCACCACGAAAGATCCTTCTGCAAGGAAGACTGAAGATCCTGTGTGCCACAGCTAAGCCCTGGCGCAGCCAAATAAGTAAATAATTAAAAAATTTAAAAAGATGAGGTCACACTGGAGTACGATGGACCCCTAATTCAGTATGACTGGTGTTTTTATAAAAAAGGGACAGAGACATGTACACAGCGAGAAAACCCTGTTAAGATGAAGGCAGAGGTCTACAAGCCAAAGAGTGTTGAAAACTACCCCAAACCACCAGAAGCTAGGGGGCGGTGGGGAGCAGATTCTCCTTCACAGCCCTCAGACCCTACCGACGCCTTGATCTCAGACTTCAGCCACCATAACTGTGTGACAATAACATTCCGTCGTGTGAGCCCCCCGTACCGTGCGGTACGGTTCACATTGGCGGGTTCCACATCCACAGTTGGTTGAAGCCGTGAATGTGAAACCCCAGGGTACAGAGGGCTGACTCTAAGGAACCTAAGCATCTGTGGATTTTGTTCTTCTTTTCCCCTCCCAATAACCCCAGCCCCCTCTATGCACAGCACCCCACACACACCTCCGGCTTACCTGCCTCATGTCCATCCCCCCACAGTCCAGAGCCTTGGCAGGACCTGTGGGCCCCTCTGAGAGGGACTGGCAAAGCCTGGCCAGTGACCAGTGTCATCAGGGTGGGAAGAGAGAAGAGTACCTTAGCCACCCACTCATACTGCATAAGACTAAACTGGGACCAGAGAGGCTGTTGATCTCACAAAACCAGAAAACAAAGAGAAATGTAAGATGCCTTCAGTGACTCTCATCACCTGCTCCTCCAGACTCAACACCACAGCCTGTCCCCCAGAGTCACCCTAAATCCAGTCTCTGAAACCCACAAGTTCTCCGAGCCCACCTCGGGTCCCACCTGGCCACTCACCACCCTGATTGCTGTCTCCTCTGAAATCTACAAGATTTATAGTCTATGCCACGCAACGACTAATTTATTTATACACAATCTTACCTATTTTTCATGCTGTCTCTTTCAGTGTTCTGTAAGTTCCTTAAGGACATGTAACATAGCTGATGATTCTTTAGTAACCTAACCTTTCCACGAGCATAAAGCTGAATGTTTAGTGGACGTTCATTGATTATTGGGGAAAAAGTTGGGGATTCCCTTTGTATGCATCATTCATTCAGCAATTAATGTCAGGCTCTATACCAGGTCCTATGAATTTATAAATGAATGAAATATCTCTTTCAAGGGGTCTTACAAACTGTGCGAACCTATACAAGTTACTCATCCTCTCTGTATTAAATGAGGATGAATGTATCTGTTTAACAGGACTAATGTGAGGATTGAATGAGATAATCCTTCTTTAGGATTATCTGCTTAGGTTAGAGCCTGGCTCATGAGCCCTTAATGAATGCTAATAATTCATATTATTGCCCAATGAATTCATCACCTGTAGTGTATGTTTGTGGAGGGGGTTCCCACACATAGAGTGAAGAGCTAAATGAGAGAATTACTGGATGAGAGGTTATTAGATGAGAAGTGAATGAGCCTGAATAAGTCAGAGAGGAGAAACCTCTAAGAGGTGAAATTTGCCTGGAAAGCACAAATATCAAAAGGAAAAAAAAGTAGAGAGATGATCAAGAGCGAGCTGTGAGAGGGCAGCACTGCGCCCCTGAGGGACGCCGAGCAAAGGACAGGAAGTGCCCTAACGCCCAGCAGCTTGTGCAGGCTGGGCACAGAGAGCCCAGGGCCAGGGCACAAGATCCAGGAGGCCCCACCCACTAGCTGGGGCAAGTGCAGAGTCGACACCGGAGAGGCAGTTCCATCAATTTTGTCCCCTGGGCGCCTTGCTTGCCTGCCCCCAGTCCCAGCCCTACAGCAGGAGCCCCATCACAACTTGCTCTGATCAGCAAGACTGCAGCTGTTCTGCCAGCAAAGCACAGACCAAGGGTGGTGGTCAGCTCAGCCTCTTCCTCATCCCAAGGGTACCCGCCAGCTCCACTCTGTCCCCACAAGGCACTCTCCCCCTCCAGAAGCACCCCAGGTAGATCCTCCAGTCCTGTCATCCCCATCTCTTGGGGGTCGTGCCTGTTTCTCCAGTGAACAAGGCTTTGTCCCTTGAGAAACCTATATGCAGGTCAGGAAGCAACAGTTGGAACTGGACATGGAACAATAGACTGGTTCCAAAGAGGAAAAGGACTACGTCAAGGCTGTATATTGTCGCCCTGCTTATTTAACTTATATGCAGAGTACATCATGAGAAACGCTGGGCTGGAGGAAACACAAGCTGGAATCAAGATTGCCAGGAGAAATATCAATAACCTCAGATATGCAGATGACACCACCCTTATGGCAGAAAGTAAAAAGGAGCTATAAAGCCTCTTGATGAAAGTGAAAGAGGAGAGCGGAAAAGTTGGCTTAAAGCTCAACATTCAGAAAACGAAGATCATGGCATCTGGTCCCATCACTTCATGGGAAATAGGTGGGGAAACAGTGGAAACAGTGTCAGACTTTATTTTGGGGGGCTCCAAAATCACTGCTGATGGTGACTGCAGCCATGAAATTAAAAGACGCTTACTCCTTGGAAGAAAAGTTATGACCAACCTAGATAGCATATTCAAAAGCAGAGACAATACTTTGCCAATAAAGGTCCGTCTAGTCAAGGCTTTGGTTTTTCCAGTGGTCATGTATGGATGTGAGAGTTGGACTGTGAAGAAGGCTGAGCGCCAAAGAATTGATGTTTTTGAACTGTGGTGTTGGAGAAGACTCTTGAGAGTCCCTTGGACTGCAAGGAGATCCAACCAGTCCATTCTGAAGGAGATCAGCCCTGGGATTTCTTTGGAAGGAATGATGCTAAAGCTGAAACTCCAGTACTTTGGCCACCTCATGCGAAGAGTTGACTCATTGGAAAAGACTCTGATGCTGGGAGGGATTGAGGGCAGGAGGAGAAGGGGACGACAGAGGATGAGATGGCTGGATGGGATCACTGACTCGATGGACATGAGTCTGGGTGAACTCCGGGAGTTGGTGATGGACAGGGAGGCCTGGCGTGCTGCAGTTCATGAGGACGCAAAGAGTCAGACATGACTGAGCGACTGAACTGAACTGAACTGAACTGAGGAGAAGTGTGGGATCAGCGGTGAGAGCCTTCGAATGCACACTTGAGATACAGCATGAAGTCAGGCTGTACTTTTCCTTGACCCAGTTTCATATTCTCAAATCTCAGGCCTGCACAAGCCATATGCAGGCAGCCCAGATTTGTACCCTCGAGGTGCAGGAAAGAGGAAGGCTGGAGGAAAGAGTCCGGACGAGTCCCGTCTACACCAGGCGGGATACGGCAGGCCCGGTCCAGGGTCCCGCCTGCTGTGCTCTCACACAGAAGGCAACGGGACAGCTCTGGGCAGGCTGGGCTGAGTGCAGCTAGCACGGGTGCTACGAATTCAGAGCAGGGACGCACACTGCGGGCTGAGAACAGAAGGAGACGCAGGACTGGAACTGGCAGAGAGATCCCTGGGAGGGCACCGCAGATAGGGAAAAGCTGGTAAAGTTGCAGAGTCAGGACAGATGTGATGTGTGAAAGACCCTTGGCTGGCAGGAGCAACGGTCTTTCAGCTGATCCTTTTGGGACCTGCAGGGCAGATTGTTCTGTCTATGCTATACTGGGCAGCTCTGTTCTTTAAAAAAAAAAAAAGAGTGGGGCTTCAGGCACAGGTTGACCATGGGGTGAAACTTTTGTTTGGAGAGGACATAAGGGATGGAGATATTCGAAGGTTTCTATTTCTGGCAAAATGGCATGCTGAAAAACCCTCTGTGGCAGGTGCCCCTTCAGGAATGAAGAATTTCCTCCTGACCTGCTTGGGTACTGAGAGCTGACAGCCCCCAACTCTCAGCTTCCTCTGGGAATCACCGCATATAAGGAGAGCCAACTTGGCCAAGACCACACTCTCTTCCAGAAGCATCTGCATCCAGTGACTAAAAATTCAACCTAGAGGTACAAAGGCCCAGCCTCCTCACCCTGAGGAAGCCTCAACTCAGGGAACACTCTGCAACTCCCCCTCCAGGCCATGGCCTTCTCTGGGACTTCACTGCAGCTCAGTCTCTCCTTCTGCTCAATCTTGGTCCTTCTTACTTCTCTAGGTGTTGATCCCAAGAACACATCTTAATAAACATCCTGCATTCAAATCTCTGGCAAAGAGTCTTCTTTCCAGGGACCCCAATCTGCAACATCTCCCACTACAAAGTGCTAAAATACACCTAATATATATACGGGGGTGGTGGCTTAGTCACTAAGTCATGTCTGACTCTTGCAACCCCATGGACGCGAGAGCCCACCAGGCTCCTCTGTCTGTGGGATTCTCCAGGCAAGAATACTGGAGTGGGTTGCCATTTCCTTCTCCAGGGGATCTTCCCAACCCAGGAATTGAACCCAGGTCTCCTACACTGCAGGCAGATATTTTACCAACTGAGCTACAAGGGAAGTCCCTATATATATATTATATAGATATTATAATATTATAATATATTGTAATAAATATATAATATATTATTATATTATAATTAATATATTATATTGATATTATAATATAACATTATATATTATATATATATTTATATATAATATATATATTCACAATATGTATAAAACTCCTTCTTATATGGATGAATGATCTGGCAAGGAAAGAAGCCATAGATGAGTTCTAAAAACAGCAGCAGTCTTAGCAGCATCGGTCAATCCCCATGATCCATGCTTCCCTTGCAATGGCAACAGGGGCTACCCGAGATAAAGATTCTTCTTAGAAACCTCCTCCTTCACCCAAGAAAATACAAACAATTCAAAATCAAGGTAGAAAAAAAGTAAAGCACAATACATAAAAAACCCAAAATATAATGGTAGAAATAATATTCTAACATCCTATGCTATTTATCAGTAATCACAATAAATGTAGATACACTATACTTCCCAAGTAAAAGATAAAGGTTGTCAAACTAAATATAAAAACTGTAGCTATATGCTGGTTACACAGACATGGAATGAAAGACATGGAAATGTTGGGGAAAAAAAGGATAAAGAGACATATGACAAGCAAATACTAGCCAAATGAAAACTGACTCACTATATTCATTTTCGACAACATCAAATTGAAGGGTCAAAATATTACTAAAAACAAAGAAACTCCCTACATTTTAATAAAGGATTCATTTCACTAGAAAGACAATAGGTCTAAACTAGTATGCATCCAATAACATCACTTCAAAATGTTTAACGTAAAGCCTGGTAAGTTGATAAGGAGAAACTAATAAATCCACTATCATGGAGTTAATTTTCAATACGTATCTTTTAGAAATCGACACAACAAGTGAACCAAAAAACTAAAAACAAACAAAACCAGTGAGGATACAGAAGACTAAAAAATTAAAAACCACTTGATTGAAAAGATATGTAAGGATACTGTACCTAGCAATGTGAGAATCACATTTTTTTCAGGAACACAAATAATATTTATGAAAATCAACCACATACTAGACCACAAAGAAAATCTCAACAAATTTCGAGGAATCCACCTTATAAACATCACATCACAATTCATTTGGGTTAAAAATTCAAAAAAGTAGGTAAAGAAAGAATCTGAAACTTTTAAAACACTTCTAAATTTATGAGCAGGAAAGAATCTAGTCTTGTCCAACTCTTTGCAACCCCTATGGACTATACAGTCCATGGAATTCTCCAGGCCAGAATACTGGAATGAGTATATTTCCCTTCTCCAGAGGATCTTCCCAACCCAGGGATCGAACCCAGGTCTTCCACACTGCAGGAGGATTCTTTACCATCTAAGCCACCAGGGAAGCCCAGAAATACTGGAGTGAGTAGTTTATCCCTTCTCCAAACTTTACGAGCAAATATAAATAAATCATGAGAGAAATTAGAAAATATTTGGAATTCAAGATAATTAAAATACTTCAAGGTAACGAAAAGGAGCTGTATGACTATGAACAAATTACTTAACTTCACTGTGCCTCAGTTACCTCATCTATAAAATGAGAGTAGTAATTGTATCTATTATTTGTTGTTAGAATTCAGCGCAGTAACACATAAAGCACTTAGACTGGTGTGTGGCACATTGTAAATCTAAGACAATTCTGAATTGTTGTCATCATCATCATCATCATCCCAAATCATAGAAATTCAACTAGAGAGTTATTTAGAGGAAATTTTATAACCTAAAAAGTTTACATTGGAAAATACTTAAGACTGAAAGGGGCATTTCAGATGGTAAAGAATCTGCCTGCTATGCGGGAGACCCAAGTACGACTGACTGAAAATTACAAAGATGAGCATCCAACTTAAGAAGCTAGAAAAATAATATGAGAATAAAACCAAAGCAAAAAAATATTAATGAATTCAATAGGAAAGTTACAAGAGAAAAATCAACAAAGCCCAAAATCAGTCATTTAATAAAGATCATTTACTCTTGCCTGGAAAATCCCATGGACGGAGGAGCCTGATAGGCTGCAGTCCATGGGGTCGCTGGGAGTCGGACACGACTGAACGACTTCACTTTCACTTTTCACTTTCACGCATTGGAGAAGGAAATGGCAACCCACTCCAGTGTTTTTGCCTGGAGAATCCCAGGGACTGGGGAGCCTGGTGGGCTGCCGTCTATGGGGTCGAACAGAGTTGGACACGACTGAAGCGACTTAGCAGTAGCAGCAGCAAAAATAGAAAAAAGAAACAATGTTAGGGATAGAAAAAGAACCAAAACCTGAGATGTAACAGAATATTATGAACTTTGTGCAAATAAATCTGAACATTTTTGAAAATTTTCTGGAAAAATATAATTTACCAATAAGTGAATGAAGAAATATAAAAACCTGAACAGCCTTGAACCATTAAAGAGACAAAATTGGTAATTTAGAGTCTTCCCACAAGGAAAATACTAGGTGCTGATGGCTGTACAGGTGAATTCTACCAAGCTTTCAGAAAACAGATATCAAACTTGCAGAAACAGTTCCAGAAAATAGATAAAGAGGAAGCATTCCCAACTCATTTGACAAGACTGGTTTTAAAACTAGACAAAGAAAACATTTTAAAAATTGCATGCCAGTATCATTCAAGAACATGAGATTCAACATCTTAAATAAAAATATTAGTCAAGAAAATCTCACATTGTATGAAACAAATAATGTACCACAAACAACCTGTGTTTGTCTCTAAAATTCTAGTTTAACATCTATTAACACAATGAAATCCCATGGACAGAGGAGCTTGGCAGGCTACAGTCCATGGGGTCACAAAAGAGTTGGATATGACTTGGCAGTTAAACAACAGTCACATCAAAAAAGTAAAGGAGGGACTTGTCTGGTGGCCCAGTGGGCAAGGCTCTGCGCTTCCAATGCAGGGAGCCAAAGTTCAATCCCTGCTCAGGGAACTAGATCCAACATGCAACAACTAAGAATTCTCATGCCACAACTAAAGATCCTGCATGCTGCAGCTAAGACGGGGTGCAGTCATATAAATAAAGAAATCAAAGCGTTTTTTAAAAAGAGTAAAGGAGAAAAAGTCCAATAGATGTAGAAAAAGACACTGATTAAAATTAATATTCAAACACAACAAAACTTTTTAGCATATTCCATAAGGGAATCTTCTTTTCCTTACTAGAGGATACAAAACAAGCAAAAAACTACAACAAACAAAACAAAATAAAACTAAGCAGACAGACGCAGTGGTGACACTTTGCTATTATTCCTCTTAAAAGAAGGATTAATGACACCACATACAAATATTAATTCAAAATGGATCTAAGACCTCAAAGTAAGGGAAAAAACTATTAAAAAAAAAAAACCCTCTTAGAAGAAACCATAGGGGTAAATCTTTGTGACACTTGATATTGGAAATAGGCAATGGTTTCTAGGATATGACACCTGAAACACAAGCAACCAATGAAAAAAGTAGCTGAATTGGAATTCATCAGAATTAAAACATTCATACTGTAAAGGACATTATCAAGAAAGTAAAAGAGAACCCATAAAATGAGTGAAATGGTTTTCAAATCATATATCTGACAAGGGATTTATATTTGGAATCTACAAAGAACACTTACAACCCAATAATGAAAAGACAAATCATCCCATTTAAAAATGGGCAAAGAATCTGAATAGACATTTCTCCAAAGAATACATACAGCTAATAATAAGCACAGGAAAGAATGCTCCACATCCCCAGCCATCATGAAAACACAAAATCAAACCCATAATGAAATACCACTTCAAAACCACTAAGATGACTATGATCAAAAAGTGTTTCCAAGAATGTGGTGAAACTGGACTCCTCCTACCCTGCTGGAAGGAGTGCAAAATGGTGTCACTATTTCAGAAAACAGTCTGACAATTCTTCAAATGATGAAACACAGAGTTACCACGTGACCTAACGATTCCACCTGTTACCATGTTGTATGTTGTGTGTGTGTACTCAGTCTTGTCCAACACCTTGTGACCTTCTGGACTGTAGCCACCAGGCTCCTCTGTCCGTGGAATTTTCTAAGCAAAAATATGGAGTGGGTTGCCATGTGACTCAACAATTCCACTTGTATACCCAAGAGAAATGAAAACACACATCCACAGAAATACATGTACAGTCATGGCACAATGCTCATGGCAGCCTTATTCACAATAGCAAAAATGTGAAAAGAACCTAAATTCCATCATTAATGGATAAACAAAATATGGTATATCTGTAAGGTGAATATTATTCATCAATAAACAAATGAAGTACTGATTTGGGATTGCCATATTCACACTGTTTTATATTTTAAATAGATAACCAATAAGGACCTATTGTATAGCATAGGGAACTCTGCTCAATATTTTGTAATAACCTTAATGGGAAGAGAACTTGAAAAAAAGATAAGTACATGTATATGTATAATTGAATACTTTGCTATACACCAGAAACTAACACAACATTGCTAATCAACTCTACTCCAATATAAAATAAAAATTAAAAAAAGAAATGAAGTACTGATATATGCTACTACACAGATGAATGTTGAAAATATGCTTAGTGAAAGATGTCAGAACACAAGACCACACATTGTATGTTTCCATTTACATGAAATCTAAAGAGACAGATTAGTGTATTTATTCATTTCTAGAGCTGGGAGGTATAGGAGTACTACAGGGTGATGGCTAAGAGGTACAGTGTTTCTTTGCGGGTTTAAGGAAAATGTTCTAAAATTGATTGGCATGAGGGATGCATAACTGTTCAAACACACTAAAAGCCATTTAATTGTACACTTCAAATGGATAAATTTTATGAATTCATAGATGGGTGGATTTTATGACTGTATTTCAATAATGCTACTCTTTAAAAATAAATTTTAAGAAAAAAAAATCAGGATTAAAGCCAGGATATTCACTATGACATATTTATTGAACATGCTTTCAAAGGTTCTAGCCAGCACAGTAAGATAAGTGAATTAAAGTAAAGGGTTGCAAAGAAAGAAGAAAATGTCTACATAGAGATCCCAGAAGACGCTACAGATAAATTACTATCATTATGTGTTATTATTACTATCCTCAAGCTTGCTGTTTTATAAAAACAATATCCATTGAAATCAAATTAATTTCTTTACGCTAGCTACAAATGGACAGAAAATATAATTTTTTAAAGATTTTTTTTACAGTAGCATTAAAAACTATACAGCTAGAGAAAAATCTAACAAAAATGTTCACATTCTTTATGGAGAATGATAAAGCTCCTGAGAGACACTGAAGGAGGGCATTAAGGCCCATGTCTACCTGGTCCTCCTCTGAGATTAAGTTTAAACTGCAGGTTGCCACCAGATCACACAGTGTCCTTTCTACCTTAAAAAAAAAAAAAAAAACACAGTAATTGCTCTTTCGTTACCCCTCTGTTAAAACGTAAGTAATTGAAGTCTTTAACACTCCAGTATGCAGGGTACATCATGAGAAACGCCGGGCTGGAGGAAGCACAAGCTGGAATCAAGATTGCCAGGAGAAATATCAATAACCTCAGATATGCAGATGACACCACCCTTATGGCAGAAAGTGAAGAGGAACTAAAAAGCCCCTTGATGAAAGTGAAAGAGGAGAGTGAAAAATTTAGCTTAAAACTCAACATTCAGAGAACGAAGATCATGGCATCTGGTCCCATCACTTCATGGCAGATAGATGGGGAAACAGTAGAAACAGTGGCTGACTATTTTTCTCGGCTCCAAAATTACTGCAGATGGTGATTGCAGCAATGAAATTAAAAGATGCTTACTCCTTTGAAGGAAAGTTATGACCAACCTAGACTGCATATTAAAAAGCAGAGACATTACTTTGTCAACAACGGTTCTTCTAGTCAAGGCTATGGTTTTTCCAGTGGTCATGTATGGATGTGAGAGTTGGACTATGAAGAAAGCTGAGCGCCAAAGAATTGATGCTTTTGAACTGTGGTGTTGGAGAAGACTCTTGAGAGTCCCTTGAACTGCAAGGAGATCCAACCAGTCCATCCTAAAAGAGATCAGTCCTGGCTGTTCTTTGGAAGGACTGATGTTGAAGCTGAAACTCCAATACTTTGGTCACCTGATACGAAGTGCTGACTAGTTGGAAAAGACCCTGATGCTCTGAAAGATTAAGGGCAGGAGGAGAAGAGGATGACAGAGGATGAGATGACTGGATGGCATCACCAACTCGATGGACATGGGTTTGGGTGTACTCCGGGAGTTGGTGATGGATAGGGAGGCCTGGCATGCTGTGGTTCAAGGGGTCGCAAAGAGTTCAGTTCACAGCGACTGAACTGAACTGAACACTCCAGTGATACGCGTTTATGTGAAGATTTTTGCACTAACAAAGGAGATTTGGAGCAGCGGAGAGTTTAAAGGTAGACATGCTTTCCACACCCACAGGAGCCTGGCAGGCTACAGTCCATTGGGTCTCAAAGAGTTGGACACGACTCAGCAACTAAGCACAGCATAGCACATTCTAGAAAATGGGTAAACTTTATGAATTTATAGATCAGTAGATCCTATGAATACATAATGTTCCCAGTATTCACACCCAAACCGCCCTTGCCCTATTGCCAAAACCGTGTAGGCCCTTTCGCACGGATTCCTCCGCAGTGTGCGTCACAGTTGCCCATTCCCAGCCAGGTATCATTTTGCCTAGATTCCCCCCGCACCTCCGTCTCCTCACTCTCCTCCGCCCCCACCTCTCTGCAGCCTCAGCTCCCACGCCAGCTCTCCTCTCTCCAGCCCTTCTGTGCAGGCAAGCCCTTGGGACTCTCCTCTGTGCCCCTGCCCATCGCCATCTTCCACTCTGCTCTCCCCTGGGTAAGATGTCATCCAATTCCATCAAACAGGCCAGTGTTTTTCTAATTGAGGGTTTCAACCAATAGATTAAAAAACCAATGCAGCAGTATGCCCCAGAATTATTTTTTAAAAATTTTATTGTGGTAAAATAAATATAAATATATATAAATAAAATTATAAATAAATATATAAAAATAAAATATACCATTTTAAACATTTTCAGTGTACAGTTCAGTGATACTCAGCACAACCACAATTGTTGTGCAGCCATCATCAGCATCTAGCTCCCAAACTTCATCTTCCCAAACTGAAACTCTGTACCCATTAAACACTTATTTCTTATTCCTCCATCCTGAAGTTGCCCCTGGCAACCAACCATTCTGCTTTCTGTCTCTATAGAACTCATATAAGTGGAACCATATAATATAGTCCTTTTGTGACTGGCTTATAGCACTTGGTATAATATCTTCCAGGTCTGTCCATAGCGTGGTATATATCAGAATTTCCTTCCTTTTAAGGCTGAATTTATTTTTTAAATGAAGTAAAATGGAATTTTTAATGAAGCAGAATAGAAAGTATTAAGGTGAATTTCTCATAATGAGGCCAAACATTCTTTCACAGAATGTTTCTTTCAGATGGATGTGTATGAGAGTGTGTTCAGGATCCCTGGGTATAACTTACCATGTATAACAATCATGAAAGTTGGAAAAATGCTGATTTTGATGTGTGGTGGCTCCAAAATCCCCATTGTTTGTCTGGCTCTTGTCCACCCACAGTTCCTGAGCTCCATTCCAACGAGTTGTTGGACTGCCCTGCAGTGTCTGAGCAGATCTGGACTTAAATTTGTTTCCCTCTTTCCTCCAGACAAGCTCCTTCTCACATATTTCCCACTTGTGGTGGTTTAGTCACTAAGTTGTGTCCGATTCTTGCAACTCCATGGACTTCTCTGTCCATGGGATTTCCTGAGCAAGATTACTGGAGTGGGTTGCCATTTCCTTCTCCAGGGGATCTTCCCCACCCAGCGATCCGAACCCAGGTCTCCTGCATTGCAGGCAGATTCTTTACCAACTGAACCATCAGGGAAGAAGTCATTCTCCACTTAGTTCTCCATAATCCGCTCTGCCTGCCTCACTCTGGCCCCCAGCTCTACACGCGTTATGAAGAATTACTCAAGTCTCCTCTGAACCTTTCAACTGTTGTTCAAGCTGGGTTTCATACCCCTTCCATCCACCTCTGTTTCTTATGGGTCATTTCCCCTTTCCCGAAGACCCCCTTCAAATGCCTCCCTCCCTGCTCCTTAAGACATCCCAACCAATTTCCTATGGCTCGCTCCGCATCCTTAGAGTCCCCTGTCCAGATCTCCAGTGAGGCCTATGGATGTGCTACGTGTCGTTCTGTCTTCCCCATTGACTGTGAGTCCTGGGGACCCTGGGCGGCGTCCGTCTTGCAGATCACTGTGGGTTCAGCTTGTAGGAAATCTTCATTAAGTATTTGTTCAAGCAAGAACAGACGTGGAAGCCAAGAAGCACCAAGGGCAAATTTCACAGCTTTGTTTCTCGCCTTTTCCTTCTCATTCCATATATGGCGCACCTACTCCAGTAGAGACCTGGCGCCCACTAAGCCACCTGTACTGCCCACCTTCCTCTCTACATCTCCCCTTCACCTCCCTTCCTGGAAGTACCCCCTGTACAACACAGGGAGTGGCCAGGCAACCAAAAAAAAAGAATGTGTACTGACTCATACCCCCACTTCTTCTGGTGGAATCTGTCCCTGATTCTCGCTGGAACAGCTGGCCCTGTTTGTGGCCCTGAGTTCTTTGTGTCATGTCAAACAATGAAGGCTCTGCTGAATACATCCACCCAGCTCAGCCCAGAAGCAAAGAACGGCCGCCTGCATGAGTCCGCAGCTCCCAAGTAGATCTGCCTCCAGCACCATGTTCTCCTCACTTCTGACCAAGCTGTGTCAACAGCCTCCCAGCCTCCTCCCTTTTCTACTCCCTTCTTGAAAGGCTCAGAGAGCCTTCCTTTGCTTGGATCACATCGCTACCCTACTCAAGGACCACATGCAGCTCCCTGTGAACCAAGTTTAAACTGTCCTTCTCAGTCCAATAAGCACTTCCCTGAAGCCACTGACCCAAAAATACATCTGTCTCCTCCTTCCCTGAACTTCCCATTCCCTACACTCCCCCTTACCCTAGTGGGATCCACATCGTCACTGGTCTCCTGAGTTCACTACCCCTGCAGGTATGCACTTTCAATCATTTCTCCATTACCCAATATTTCAATAACCTACTATGTGCCAGGCACCATATTTGGCGCTCAGGGTACAGCTGGGGACAAAACAAAGTGAACCCTTATCCCATGGAGCGTTCATCTAGAGCAGGGTTTCTCTCCCCCAGCGCTGCTGACATTTGGGGCTGGATAAGTCTTTCTTGTCGTGGGCGGGCCATGCATCATAGCATCTTTAGCCCTGTCCCTGGCCTCAGCCCGAGAGATGCCAGATGCTCTCCTCTCCCCACTGTGACAACCCGAAGTGTCTCCAGACATTGCACGAGGAGCGACACTGACCTGATTGAGAACCACAGGCCTAGAGCAGCAGAGGGAAGCTTGTTACAAATCACCCGAGGAGCTCATTAAAAAGGCCGGTTACTGGGTCCCACTCCCAGAGAGGGGCCCGGGAACCTGCATTTCAGTGACCATGCAGGTGACTCTCACGCAGGCCATTCCAGGGCATCTACTGGAGGAGCACTCAAGTGTCAAGTGTAGAAACACAGGAGACAGACCAGTAACCTTATCAAGTCAGTTCATGGCAATGATGAGACGTGTAAGAAACAAGATAGGGGAACAGAGGCTATTCGTGTGCCAGTGTGGGGCCGCAACCTGGCAAAGGGTCCGGACAGCCTCTCGGACGGTCCAGCTGATCGATGGTTAAAGCCCCGTGTGACAGCACAGATAGGGTCAGCCCAGGAGGTGCAAGGTGGCGGGGCTACGTCTCCTTGGCTCCTGCCCTCTTGGGCTCTGGATCTGCACTTTCCTCACCTGCCCAAAGCGTCTCCTTCCTTCACGGGCCCAGTCGGGTCCCACCTCCTTTGGTGGTCTTCTTCCCTCCCAGCTCCGGTCCGGTGGCGCCTTCCTCCTCAAACATTTCAACACTCACGTCTTAGCTCACCTGTGGCCACTGTGTTTCCCCAACTAGACATCAAGCCCCTGAACACCAGGACCGTGGCATCTTCTTTAAAGATCCTACAGTGCCCTGCCGGGATCAAGTACATGTGAGTTTGCTTACTTGACTGAATTCATCCAGGCCCTGGAGCAAGGCCTGTGAGGTGGCCTCTGAGACTAAGGAGGAGGAGGTCTCTGTGTTAGAAGGCGGGATGCAACTGGTATGGCTGCTGAATTCCAGGCAGCCAGCTCATCAGCCCAAGAGGAGGGCCTGCCAGGGTGAGCACTTAGAAGCTGAGCTGCCCTTTGCCATGGGCAGGATATTCTCCCCGTGTTGATCCGGCAGCAGGGGGGCCAGCGACCCCGGGGCCATTCTGGCTGGGTGCCCAGCAGGGGGTAGGAACCCAGAGCCACCCTGCTAAGGACCAAGTGCAGCAAGCAGGCCGTTTCGGGCCCAACGGTCCTTGCACGCGGTCATCTTAGTGGGGGCAGGGGGTGGGTGGGCAGCAGGCCCAATGGGCTCCAGCAAGCCGGGAGACTCTGAAAATGTCCTGTAAAGCTACCAGCACCACGCAGGGCCCGTCAGCTGCCCTCAACCAGAGAAAAAATGCTCTCTGGGAAGGTCAGGGCAGTGGCTGGTTGGGAACAAATGTTCTGGCCAAGGGGCCTCACGCTCCCCAGCTCAGGACGCGGAGCGGAAAATAGCCCAACTGTTTGACTTTCCTACGGTGAGCCCAGGCCCAGCAGCAGTGGCACTTGCTCCCATCCCTGGATGCAGCCCAGACTAGGACGCCAGCGACTGATGTGGACTCCAAAGGAGGCAAAGAGAAAAACTGGTTTATTATTCGGAAGTTTAGGGAAGAAGCCGGGATGTTTATATAGCTAGCCAGGCGTTTTGTTTTCTATCCGTCTGGTGGGGGGAGGGGCAGCGAGGGTAGGAAGACAACTGACAGCAAAGGCAAAAGCTCAGGCAGAAAAGAGAAGTGGGGTCTTTCCGAAAGAGGCCCTGAAATGGGAGGATCCTAGCGCAGCGCTTTCCCCAGGTCCTGTAACCCCAAGCGGCTGCCCTCAGCCAGCCGCAGGCAGAAGCCCACTGTGGCATTTCCGTGTTTTGCGCACGCAGGGACGGAGGCCGGGCCTGAGTGCTGAGTCCCTTTCTCCTAATGGAGTTTGCCCGCGGATGAGGTGGGGTAGGAGCGGGGCCCAAGTGGGGAGGGTTAACTTCTGCTGCAGCTCTGACCTTCTGCCGAAGGATGAGAGGGAACCATCGGCTTCAGAAGTGTGGTGAGTTTCCCGGTGCCAGTGGTTACCGGTCTGTAAGAATTCACTGTTTCTGTCGCATCGTCCGAGCCCACTATCCACCCCGCCACACCTAACCCTGCACTCCTGGGCGGGGCGTGGGGGGGTGGAATATGTTTTTTCCCCCAGAGGCCCCCCCAAAAGTTCAGGGCTCGAGAGGCAACCCTATACGGTTCTGAGCCCTCCACAACCGGCAGCCTCCCCTCCAACCAGATGGCCCCGGCACTGTGGACTTGAGGACACTATCTGACCCCTGAGGCCGCTCAGGACATTCATATGTTTTTATCCTCAGCTTGGCCGGTCCAAATTCCATCTTGTTCGCCGTTTTCCACAACAGAACAAAGTTGTCGGGCCCCTCTGGCCAGCGCTGGACGCAGGCGTTCTCCTCCGGCTGGGAGGAGAGATGCGCTTAGGAGCGCGGTGACCCAACCCTCACGCGGCTTTGCTCGAGGCTCAGTGCAGCCCCCGGGATCGCTCACCCGGGCCACGCCGGGGCGGAGCCTGCGGCTGCCACCGGGGGGCTTGCCCGCGGGCTCCGCGCCACCCCACCCGCGCTCGGACTTTCTCACCTCTTGATGTAGTTCCTGCCATACAAGATCTGTTGCAGCAAGGTCACCAAGGCGAAGGCGCAGATAAAGATGAAGAGCAAAGTTCGGTTCCCCAACAAATCCCTGTTTGCCGAGGGGTCCGCGTAGCGCATCCTGGCGGCCGCGCGCACACGGCGGAGCGCGGCGGGCGCCTGGCGCCTGGGGGCCCCCTCAATCACGCGCGGGGCTGCGGGGCCCCCGGGGGCGCACGGCCCACCAGGCGCCTCTTGGCGCGATCTGGAAGGTGGGGGACTTCTTGGAGCAAAGTTTCCGGCTGCCGAAGCCGGAGCAGGAGAATCCGAGCGCCGCCCGCGCCGGAGCAGCTGGCAGAACAGGACTGGCCTCCCTGAGCTCCACAGATATCCCAGGCCTCCCTCCCGATGCCTTTACCTCCAGGCGCCCATACCCGGCAGCCTCCGATTTCCCTGCGGAGGGGCGACGCCAGGTGCCCCGAGCCCGGGCGGCCCCTCCCGCCGAGGTGGCGGCCAATGGGGAGCGGGGCTCGGGCTAGGTCCGCCTGTGCGCCAGAGAGCGCCGCGCGCCGCCCCCTCCGGCCGGGCTCCGGATCTGTCGCCCAGTGCGATCCCCGGCCCTGGCGGGCCAAGTCTGATCCCCGGGCCCGCAGCGAGGGAGAGCGCGAAGGTCGGCCTTCAGTTCTACAGATGGGAGGTGGGGGACAAAACACCCGGACAGTCTGGGTAATGACAGGCGGGGAATGGAGAGGGGGAGGGCTGGGGCGGAAAACGCCGGTTTGAATCCCGGAATGTGGGAAGGAGGCAGGAAGGAAAGCCGTGGCGGGGCACTGAGTCACCCCCGCTGCCGCGTCCTCGCGCTCCCGGGGAGATAGCTACCGAGAAAGCCGAGCATAGAAATGCAATGCCAAAGAGGTACTTCTTCAGGAATCCTAACCCCTCACTGTGCTCTCCCATCACCTTTCCATCCCCGCCCCACCCCGCACGCCCCGCGACAGCCCCCGCCGCATGGGAGTCACGTGCTCGCAGCGGTCACCACGGAGCCCGAAGTGGATGATTCTAGGGCGCCCCTTCCCAGGGCCCTCCAGCCATTCCGGGGGATTCTAAAGTCAGGTCGGGGCTTCATCTCCGAACTTGACCCGACCCGAATCTCTCAGCAAGAAAAAGGGCTTTGACAGGGAAGTGCCCAGACTCCAATACTCTGGTCTCCGCATCTAATAGTTTGCTCTTTGAACTGGAAGAACCGAAGAACTCACGGTTAAATCTCATGATTAGGGTTCCACCAATATCTTGGAATTCATATTAATCTACAAGGTGATGTATCAAATAAGTCTTATCCACGAGGTTGCTAGTAGGCTTGGCTCAGAGGTTAAAGTGTCTGCCTGCCAGGCGGGAGACCTGGGTCCGATCCCTGGGTCAGGAAGATCCCCTGGAGGAGGGCATGGCAACCCACTCCAGTATTCTTGCCTGGAGAATCCCATGGACAGAGGAGCCTGGTGGGCTACAGTCCACGGGGTCGCAGAGTCGGACACGACTGAGTGACCTCACTGTAACTATAAAGAAATAACACATAAACTTTTAGATGGTCCATTATTATTGTAATCCCATATTTGATTGGTGGTGCCGCCTCAGTTCAGTTCAGTCCTGTCCTACTCTTTGCGACCCTATGGACTGCAGCACGCCAGGCTTCCCTGTCCAACTCCCGGAGCTTGCCCAAACTTTCATCAAGAGGCTCTTTAGTTCCTCTTTGCTTTCTGCCATAAGGGTGATGCCATCTGCATATCTGAAGTTATTGATATTTCTCCCTGCAATCTTGATTCCAGCTTGTGCTTCATCCAATCCAGCTGGCATTTCGCGTGATGCTGGGAGGGATTGGGGGCAGGAGAAGAAGGGGACGACCGAGGATGAGATGGCTGGATGGCATCACTGACTCGATGGACGCGAATCTGAGTGAACTCCGGGAGTTGGTGGACAGGGAGGCCTGGCGTGCTGCGATTCATGGGGTCACAAGGAGTTGGACACGACTGAGCGACTGAATTGACTGACTCTGCATAGAAGTTAAATAAGCAAGGTGACAATATACAGCCTTGACGTACTCCTTTCCCAATTTGGAACCAGTCCATTGTTTCATGTCTGGTTCTAACTGTTGCATTCAAACTGTATGTACAACTATTGGCATATCATTTACATAGTAGTAGTGTTCTTGCCTGGAGAATCCCAGGGACGGGGGAGCCTGGTGGGCTGCCGTCTATGGGGTCGCACAGAGTCGGACACGACTGAAGCGACTTAGCAGCAGCAGCAGCAGGCAATATAAATAATCTAGAGATGTGAATACGTGTTATGCAAATACAATGCTGTTTTATGTAAGGGACTTGAGCACTGGCAGATTTGGGTGTTCGCAGGAGCCCTGGAACCAATCCCGAGGATACTGAGGGATAACTGTGTTCTATATGGGAGGTATTTGGATTGCTTGATACTCTGCAAATGATTAGCAAGAGTCCAGAGCATCTCTGCTGACACTGCTTTTTTGATCCTAACATTTAAAACCTGCCTTCACAAGAAGCCAAAGAAGTGTCTTTCACACACACACAATCACAAGCATCTCTGATGGAATCAGAGACTGATGATCTGGAAACACGGAGGTCTGCAGTTCCTGTTATTTCTATTAATGGGGATATGGTTCCATTTTAAGCCAAATTGATATTCTGATGGTAGAATTGCAGCAAACACTCAGAAGGCCTTGCAAACAAAAGAGTAAACACATGGAGAACCGATCCCTCTGCCAGACTCAGCGAACACCATTTTTATATCCTAATTGCCAGGAATGGGGACAGCTGCATCTTTGTTTAAAACACACACTCACACACAATTAAGCCAAGAACAAATGTCAACACTGGCACAATCTGCTAAATTACTGATAACTGATGGGCATTACTCATGCTGTGAGCATTGTCTCCAATAGAAAATGGAAAGATTCCTCTTTTGAAAAGATCTTAGAGGTTTCTACTGGTTTAAGAAAGCTGCGTTTTGTTTCAACCACACAACTGCAACCTGCCAGGTTATATAAGTAACCTTCTACCCATGTGTTCAAGGAGTTTGTGATAAGAATATGCTGTTCCTGTACATCTTTATATTTGCATGAACAAGGTGGATTTGTGGTTTGGGACACTTTGTCTGTGATCAGGGTGTCTAGTGGCTACTGACTAAAAATGCCAGGGATGGCCTCGTAATTCAGTGAGCTAGGGTTGCCCCTTGCATGGGCAACTGCAGACACTGGACCCTATGCCATCAGTCTTGTTTTCAATAAATTATTATTATAGACTATAACTTAAACTCCTTTTTCAGTTCCCTTATGAAGTATGAGCTTTGTTCTAAATCACTTATGAAATAATCTTGAACGTGAATGTGAAGTCCCCTTTTGACCTTCACATCTCCAACCTGACAAACATCCTCCCCCTTCTGTCTCAGCACCACCTCCCAGGGGTCAACTGAAAGACAAATACACAATATAAAGGTAGAGAGTTAAGTTTTATTCATAGCCCAGGAGACAGCCTCTCAGATAGCTCTGAGGAACTACTCCAAAGAGGTAAAGGAGGAGCCAAGATATATATGATTATTTTTTTTGCTGGGAAAAAAACATGTAGTCAAACATCAACATGACTGCTAATCACAAAAAACAGACCTCTCAAGTTAATGATTTTAGTGCTTTTCAATGTTCAGGAAGATGCAAGAATCTGGGGTCTCTTAGAATTCTCCTTAGATGTGCACCTCAACTCTCTAGGGGCCAGTGTATCCCAAGGACAGAACACTTCCTGTTTTTCTCCACCCTGAATTTTCTTCTGGAGAAGAAACTGCAGTGGCTAATGGCTGTATCCTTGTAGAACTGAAAAGGCAGGCAACATTTTTTTGTTTACACAGGTATTTCCCTCCTGCATTTGCCCCGGTTTATTCCATTTGCTTCAAAAGGTAGAGGCATCATTATTAATATTCTATAATAGTTTATGCATTCAGGGCATATGGTGCAGAGAGAGCCATTTCTACCTCAGGCATATCATACTCCTGCAGATCGAAATAGCTACACAGTTTATATGATAAGGTTACTCAGAACACATTTAGAGGGAATTCCCTGGCAGTTCAGTGAATCAGACTCTGTGCTTTCACGTCCAGGGGCCTGGGTTCACTTCCTGGTTGAGGAACGAAGATCCTACAAGCTATGAATCACAGCCATAAAAAAGAACACATTTAGATGACATGATGACATTGTGGCCAGAAAGAACCTGGAATCTCCTCTGATCACTTTAAAGGCCAAGCTCTGGGGTAGAAACACTGGGATCAGGTTCTGACCTTTGAGCAACAGCACTGATGAATTCAGCTGAATGTTTTTCATTGCAACCCAGTACTGGCCTCGAGATGCGTTTTGTGGCTGGTCAGTATAATGCTTGGAGAAGGCAATGGCACCCCACTCCAATACTCTTGCCTGGAAAATCCCATGGATGGAGGAGCCTGGTAGGCTGCAGTCCATGGGGTTGCGAAGAGTCGGACACAACTGAGCGACTTCACTTTTACTTTTCACTTTCATGTATTGGAGAAGGAAATGGCAACCCACTCCAGTGTTCTTGCCTGGAGAATCCCAGGGACAGGATGGGGGAGCCTGGTGGGCTGCCGTCTATGGGGTCGCACAGAGTCGGACACGACTAAAGCGACTTAACAGCAGTATAATGCTAGAACGTCAGACAAATGTCTATAAATATAGCTGCCTAGAAATGTCTAATGTTCTTTGGGTACCTGCGAAATGGAAAGGAATGACTGTTCCCTGTGATCATCCATTTCTAAAGCGCCAGGGGAGTTCCCAGTCCTGATG
This sequence comes from Cephalophus harveyi, assembly GCA_006410635.1. Lineage (NCBI taxonomy): Eukaryota > Metazoa > Chordata > Mammalia > Artiodactyla > Bovidae > Cephalophus > Cephalophus harveyi. The sequence continues at coordinate 592,499 of SJYT01021088.1, forward strand.
CCATGGCCGCAGCAGAGCTCTTGTCATTTCCCTGCACTCCCGGATCCTAAAATCTCCAGCCACTTGGTAGCCGTGGCGGAAGAGCTTCCAGGTGCTTGGTCTTCTGTAAATGCCAGGGAAAAAAGATCAGCCAGTCTGTGCCCCAAGAGCTTCATGGCACAGTGAAGACAGACACACAGTACCCTAGAGGAGGATATGTGTGCCTCTAACTCAAACTGGGGTGTCAGGGGTGGGGAGGTGGGGAGGGACCCATTGGCGAGAGAGGTGTCCGGGGGCAGCGTTTGGCCTCAACTGTGACAGGTAAGGAGGTGGGACATGAGTCGCCCTGGGACGAGGTATGCAGGGCAGAGGAGCCGGGTGGGCAGCCGCAGATGTGGCACAGCCAGCTCGGTGTGGCTGGAGATGAGGCTGGAGGGGGCTGGTGGCAGGAAGCAGAACACAGGGAGCTGGGACTGCATCCACAGAACTCCTGCAAGATTTTAAGTAGGGGATCAATATGCTCAGATTTGTGCTTTAGATAAATCAATCTGCCGGGTGGTGGAGAACAGTCTGAGGGAGAAACACCTGAAAAGACTCAGAGGTGACAGCTTATCTTGCTTCCCCCTACCAGCAGCCAACCCCTCCCCACTACTGCAGCCCCCCGCACCCCACTGGCAGGCAGCCCCACCAAGGATCTCTCATTGCTGTACCAGCTTGGTAAGGCACTCTCTGCCTCCTTCCAGAGGAGCAGGCGGGGGCACAGGCTCACTGCTTCATGAGAGCGGCACTGTGTTCAGTGCTTCACATGTGGCTCATTTGATGTTCACGGACATCGGTCAGTATGCTGGGGGCAGGCCCACCACACACTGGGACAGCTCAGAGCTTGTCTCTGATACCCTCCTTTCCCCCCACCCCGCACTGTCCAGGGTTCCCTCTGGTTCCTTGTGCAAAAAATATATGCTCTCCCCACTCCCTTTGAAAGCCCGGCTCTTGGGAAAGGCTCTGATAGCTTTCATACAGTGCTCCTGCTGGAAGGAAATTCAACATGGAGTATTCTTGGTGCCTGTAATAAAGGCCAGCTCCAGAGCTGTGCAGAGAGCACTGGAAAGAAACCTCAGGCGACCAGCAACGGAGCCACGTCCTCGATGTTCTCAGTGCAACCTACTGGGGGGAGAACATGTGACTGATGTCACAATAGAAATCTGTGGAAACGGGACTCGTTGTAAAGGAAACTTCTTGTAAAGTTTTCTTGTCAACACTTGCATATGAGAAACAACAGGATTGATGTATTCTGCCTGAATACCCCGAAAACAGATCCTCATCCACGAGTGTGCTCGCAGTAGGGCCTCCTGGCCTTGCCATGTGGTAAGTTTGTCCAGATCGTCGTTACTTACAGGCCAAGCAGACAGAGCTGTACGCCAGAGGTCAGCAAGCTTTTTCTGAAAAGGCCAGAAAAAATTCTGTACATTTCGTGGGCCGCACCCCTTCTTTCAAGCAGCTCTATTGTTGCCTGATACAGAAACGAATGGGTGTGACCAGAGTCTGCCCGTGGGCTGTATAGGTGGCTGCCCCTGCTCCCCATCATGTGATAGGCAGAGCCCTATGCAAGAAGGCCTACTCCATGAACTGAAAGAGTCACATAAAAGACATTCCCCTGTGTTCAGGATTATGTCCACAAAGGCCTGATAGATTGTAACGTGTTAATCCATTATCCTTTGTCCACAGGTTAGCACAGCTTCATTTAGCCTTGAACTACAGCCTGGGGATCACAGGATGGCATTTCCATGCATAGAATGCCTGGAATACCCTCTACCCTTTTTTCCACTTATGTTTCCCTTTTCTTCTTCTCAATGGGACACTGTTCCTGGGAGTGTGTAGTGTTGAGGGAAGAGAAATGAGAGAATGGGGAGATACGTCCCACCAACCTCCCAGAAACGCCATGTCAGAACCGCATAAGGCGTCATCCATGGCGCTGGGCGCTGGTCACCTGCCCAGCCCTCCAGCCCCAACACGTGCTACTGGTTTACTTGGTACTGCACCTATGACGACAGTCGCCAAGCTCATGGGAAGAGAAAAACCAGGCAACTGGTCCACAACTTACAAAAGAGGAAACAGATTATGTTTGTTGTCTGAATGACTTGGTGTTTGACTACAGAGGCTTCCAGGAAGGAGAAGGTGGCTGACAGCATCCTGGAGTGTGGGAGATGCTGTCTGATGGCAGGAAAGAGCTCAGGATGGGGTCAGAAGGTGACATGCTTTAAGTCACACCTCTGTGAGCTCAGGAGAGAAATCTACCTTCTCTAACCCACTGGTATTGTCGCATGTAAATTGGAAAATACAATACCCTCCCCCTCAAAGGAGGAGTCTGTGAAGATTAAATGTAAAACTGTAAAAGCATTTTGTGCAACTCCAGACAGCAGTGTTTACTGTGGCCAAAGACAGAAGGAAAGTTAAGTCTCAACACATTTGTGAAGGTGGTCAGGTGTCCCTGGAGGCGTCCCTCTTCCCCTGTCCTCTCTCGACCACTCCCAGGGCCCGGCATCAGTGGCCAGGACTCCCCAGCATCCCCACTGGAGCCCAGACCAGGATCAGCCCCCTTCATTGTCCTCCCACCAAGCAAACCTCATCTCCTCAATGCACAGCTGAAGCTGACCTAAGGAAGTGTGGACTCGTGGAAACAGCACAGTGCTAAGCATCAAAAGCCTGAAGTCTAGGTCTCACTCTGTCCCTAACTGGCCATCTGAATTCGGGTTTGATTAACCTACTGGCAACATGGAAAGACAGCTGTGGTTTTTAAAACTTCTTCCAGCATTAAAACTCTGCCTTCAAAGCAAAAGGTTGCTCTATGTTCTTCATCCCTCCTCTCATGCCCCTTCTTGACCCAAATGGCATCCCCTAGGCACCCACATAGAAAAGCAAGGGCTTGCTGAAGCATAGTTGAAAATACCGAGCTAAATGACCCCTGAGGGTCCATTCATCTTTTAAATTCTCTAACTCAGTCTCTACTTCTAAGATAAAAGAGTTCATGCTAATGTGAGGGATAATATAATACACTATAGTACTCCTACTAGACTCACTTGCATTTGAGTACGAATTCTCATAGCTGTATAATTTCATATAGAAATTATATATGAATTAACATATAAAGATAGAATTTCAAGGACCATGTATATGAAAGAGGCAGTTTGGAGACCCCCCTGGACCGCCTGAGATCTTATGACTTGAGTTGTCCATTCAGCTTTCATGTAGGACTAACTTAGGTGATTAATGTCATTTTTCAGGCTGGTAAGTGAACTCCTGGCTTCCCAACAGATCCTTGGTTAATCATGAGGCCCAAGGAGGACAAAGAAAGGCCATCAATTCTTTCATTGGGGGAATAAGAGTCAGAATCAGGTTCAGCTCTGAGGGACAGAAATCCCCCAAATGACAAGACCTAATAAAGATACACATTTCTTTCTATTATACAACAGACATCCAACAGCAATCTAAGGCTAGACGAGTGGCTTCATTCAGAAAAGTCTTTGAAGATCCAGGCTCCTTCCAGGTCATCACTCTAATATTCCAAGGAAGTAGTTCTTGTCCTCAGGTTCCAAAATGGACACAAGAGCTCCAGCCATCAGTTCTAAGGTCCATTTAACAAGATGAGGGAAGATCACTAATTATTAGAGAAATACAAATCAAAACTACAATGAGGTATCACCTCACACCAGTCACAATGGCCATCATCAAAAAATATATAAACAATAAATGCTGGGAAGATGTGGAGAAAAGGGAACCCTCGTACATTCCCATCCTATTGGTGGGAATGTAAACTGATACAGCCATTCTGGAGAACAGTATGGAGAATCCTTTAAAAACTAGGAATAAATCTACAATATGACCTAGCAATTCCACTACTGGATACATACCCTGAGAAAGCCACAATTCCAAAAGACACATGCATTCCAATGTTCACTGCAACACTATTTACAATAGCCAGGATATGGAAGCAACCAAGATATCCATCTACAGATGAACAGATAAATAAGATGTGGTACATACATACAATGGAATGTTACTTAGCCATAAAAACGAACACATTTGAGTCAGTTCTAGTGAGGTGGATGAACCTAGAGCCTGTTATGCAGAGTGAAGTAAGTCAGAAAGAGAAAAATATATCATGTCCGTCTAGTCAAGGCTATGGTTTTTCCTGTGGTCATGTATGGATGTGAGAGTTGGACTGTGAAGAAGGCTGAGTGCTGAAGAATTGATGCTTTTGAACTGTGGTGTTGGAGAAGACTCTTGAGAGTCCCTTGGACTGCAAGGAGATCCAACCAATCCATTCTGAAGGAGATCAGCCCTGGGATTTCTTTGGAAGGAATGATGCTAAAGCTGAAACTCCAGTACTTTGGCCACCTCATGCAAAGAGCTGACTCATTGGAAAAGACTCTGATGCTGTGAGGGATTGGGGGCAGGAGGAGAAGGGGACGACTGAGGATGAGATGGCTGGATGGCATCACAGACTCGATGGACATGAGTCTGAGTGAACTCCGAGAGATGGTGATGGACAGGGAGGCCTGGCATGCTGCAATTCATTGGGTCGCAAACAGTCAGACACGACTGAGCGACTGAACTGAACTGAACTGAATGCATATATATGGAATCTAGAAAAATGGTATTGATGAACCTATTTGCACAGAAGGAATGGAGACACGGATGTAGAGAACAGACTTCTGGACACAGTTGGGGAAGGAGAGAGAAGGATGAATGGAGAAAGTAGCATTGACATATATACACGGCTGCTGCTGCTGCTGCTGCTGCTGAGTCGCTTCAGTCGTGTCCGACTCTGTGCGACCCCATAGATGGCAGCCCACCAGGCTCCCCCGTCCCTGGGATTCTCCAGGCAAGAACACTGGAGTGGGTTGCCATTTCCTTCTCCACATATATACACTATCGTGTGTAAAATAGACAGCTGGTGAGAAGCTGCTGTAGAACACAGGGAGCCCAGCCCGGCGCCCTGTGATGACCTAGAGGGGTGGGGTGGGGGGAGAGGAAGGAGGCTCAAGGGGGAGGGATATGTGCATAATTACGGCTGATTCACGTTGTTGTATGGCAGAAACCAACACAACACTGTAAAGCAATTTTCCTGAAATTAAAAAATTTTTTTTAAATGAGATGAAGGAAGAGATAAAGAAAGGCGTGTCTTTCTCCACTTAAAGACATTCTCTGAAGTCTCACATAACACTTCCACTCACATCCCATTAGCTAACCTGATATTTTCAGTCAACCTAAATAAAAGGGAGGCTGGGGCTTCCCTGAGGGCTTGGTGGTAGGGAACCCACCTGCTAATACAGGAGATACAGGTTCTATCCCTGATCCGGGAGGATTCCACATGCCACGGAGCAACCAAGCTCGTGCACCACAGCTATGAAGCCTGTGCTCCTGAGCCCAGGAACCACAGCTCCTGAGCCCACGTGCCACGACCACTGAGGCCCGTGTGCCTAGCGTCAATGCTCTAAAACAAGAGAAGCCACTGCAATGAGAAGCCCACCCACCACAACTAGAGAGAAGCCCCCACTTGATGCAGCTAGAGGAAAAACTACGCAGCAAGACCCAGCACAGCCAAAAACAAAGAAATGAATTACATATAGGCCCGGTGCGCTGCAGTCCATGGGGTCACAAAGAGTCGAGACGACTGAGCAACTGAACAACAACAACAATATATATATTTTTAAACAGTACAGGGGCAGTGGATTTGACCCTCAGGACAGTGTGCAGGCAGGCGTGAGAGAGGTTAGGTCTCTTGTCCAGGTTCACAGAGCCTGTGGGCAGAGGAGCTGAGATCTAAATCTGGGTGAGTCTGGCTCCGACCTCCATGGGGTCGCAAAGAATTGGACACGACTTAGCAACTGGACAATGTATTTTAAAAAGGGAGGTTGGAGGAAATCATCTTCCAGGGGGGAGGAGAAGGAAGGATGACCTATGATAGCTGGTGGTTTCCATGTCAGGAGCTAGTCAGCTACCAAGAGGGGTTAATGACCCTCGAGAATTTCAGTTCTGAGATTTATACACTGACCTAGCCTCTTGGGAATCTTACTTTGATATCTTCAGATTCTCAAACATAATTTTTAATGTCGTTAGAAGAGATGCAGATGAGAGTTGCATAAGTCATAATGAGTTTGAACTTTAAAAATACATTTGTACTCAATGGTATGCTACAAAGTTCCTATTTTCTTTTTAACCTTTTAAAAAAGTACAGCATATGTACAGAAAAGTGCACAAATCATGGAGTACAGCTCCATAAATTATCACAAAATAAAGACACCTAGGTAAGAGAAAAAAATCCTTTCCTTTTCTCCATTTTTATTTGCAACTCTGTCTTTGCCCCATCCTCTCTTCTGCTCTCCTCACTTCCCAGGCCTCCCAGATACCCTGGGCATGGGGGCAGGTAGTCTTTTGAGGTTGTTGTGCTTCCCAGGTGGCGCGAGTGGTAAAGAACCCACCCAGCTAAGCAGGAGACTAAGAGACGCGGGTTCGATCCCTGAGTCAGGAAGATCCCCTGGAGAAGGAAATGGCAGCCCACTCCAGTATTTTTGCTTGGAGAATCCTGTGGAGAGAGGAGCCTGGTGTGGGCTACAGTCCATTGCATCATAAACAGCCAGACACACTGAAGCGGCTTAGCACACACATGACAGCGTGACCAGGTTAGGATCTCAGCGCTTCTGCCTGCAGGCTCTGTGAACCTGGACAAGAGACCTAACCTCTCTCACCCCTGCCACGCACTGTCCTGAGGGTCAGATCCACCGGTCCCCGCCCTCCACACAGGACCTGTGCACGTTGGCACTCCACATACAGCGTCCCCTGTGCCAAGCCACTGCACTTTCATTTTTGTGCTTTCGGCTGGACCTTTTAAAAACCCTGTGAGACAACCCTCATCATTTCTGTTTCAGAGACTGACACCACAGTGCCCACTGAGGCAACGTGACTTGCACAGGGTCACACAGCCAGTCAGCACCACAGGGAAGGGTGGACCCTGGGCTCTGGGGCTGGGCCAGCCACGACCTGGAGCCGCCGCCTTCCTGACCCGGGGGTGCGGAGACTGGGGCCCACAGCCCCGTGGCCGTCCAGGTGCTTTGGTGGCCCAGGGGCGCCTGATTCTTTAAGAGACCCACCGTCAGCCTCACCAGAAGGTTTCCGAAACAGACACACAGATACCAACCTTATAACAATGGCTAATAAAAACAGTTCCCTCAGCAGGATTGCATTCCAGTGGTGCCTAATAATAGCTGCAGACATGAGTGAGGAATTCATTGGCTGTGTAGAGTATGTGGGACCTGCCAGGATCAGATGGAACGTGGAGCAGTCAGGGCCAAGACACGGTGTGCAGCCAGCGCTGGGCCGGGGCTGGAAACCGGGCACCTGGCCGGATGGGGAGGGCAGGGGACTAACGGCGGGCCCCATCCTGGACGAGCCAGCAAAGCTGGGCAGCTCAGGCCGTCATCAGACAAACACCACTGGACAGTGTCCGGGGACACCTGGGCAGGTGTTCAGAACCTCAAGGGAGCTTTGGAAGAAAACTCACTCTTTCCAAGCTGCTCAGATATTTATTTAGAAATCGGGTCAGTCCTCATATTATTGGGCTTCCCTGGTGGCTCAGAGGTTAAAGCGTCTGCCTCCAATGCGGGAGACCCAGGTTCGATCCCTGGGTCGGGAAGATCCCCTGGAGAAGGAAATGGCAATCCACTCCAGTATTCTTGCCTGGAGAATCCCACGGACGGAGAAGCCTAGTAGGTTACAGTCCACGGGGTCGCAAAGAGTCGGACACGACTGAGCGACTTCACCTTCACCTTCACCTTCACCTCATATTATAGACATGAGACTGACAAGCAAGTAACCCAGGGGCAGTGGCCTTGCGCTATCCAGAGGGATTGCAGAGGACCAGGACGAGAGCCGTCCTTGAGGAGCAGTTGGGCCAAGCCCCGTGCTTCCTCCGTGGAATCAATCCTTTCACCATCTGCCCTCCTTACCTGGATCTGTTCTGTCCCAGCATTTTCTCTTCTCCATGAAGCTCTGGGAAACAAGACCATCGAGTGCTCAGAGTGGAGGTGGCTGTCTACAGAGCTCCCTGGTGTTAATTCATTTCATCTGCACAGTCTTACAAGGTAGGAACTACAATCATGTCCATATACACAAGGACACTAGCCACAAAAGGTGAAGCAACTTGCCCAAGGTGACGCAGTGAGTTAAGAGGTGAGCGTGGGACCTGACCCCAGGCCATCGGGTGCTAGAGCCCACCCTCTACTTCAGCTGCAGCCTCACTCACACTGCCGGCTTCAGGCTCCCTAGGCTCCTGCACCGTCTCCCAAGCCAACCCCAGGGCCCAGGGCAGGGCTGCCAGTTAAAGGGCTGGTATATGGCTCGCTACCTCCCCTCCAACTTGTTTCCTGTCACCTTGCTGGAAGATGCGAATACCCATTCAGAAGGCATAGCCTCTGCCCGCCTCACAGCCCTCCCGCTCTGGGCTCACACACTCCTCCCCGCTCTAGCAGCCCCCAGTGCCGTGCAAGGCAGAAGAGAGGGCTGGCTGAGAGCTCGGGCCCCGGAGTCACCCTGCTGGGGTTCTACTGCCAACCCAGCCAGTTATCAGTTTGGTCCCCTCAGAAAGTTTCTTGACCTCTCTGAGCCTGTTGCTTTATTTATGAAATAATAAAGAAAATACCTTCCAGAACTATTGCGAGGAGTGAGAGTAGGCATACCAATTCCTTAAAAGGGAGCTGGCCACACAGGAAGTATTTAGGAAATCTTAGCACTTACTGTGACCACATCTTGTCACACAGACTCTGAAACCATAAAATCAGAAATTCCGCTTTCTAACCACAACTTTCTGCTTCTTATTCTTAAAGATTTCCTGCCCTCCAGTCCAAAGGGCCGGAGTTCCCATTCCCAGTTGTATCAGCCACCTCCTGACTTTTTTCCTACTTAGTTCAGATATCATGATCAATCACTTTACGACCATCTTATTATTGCCCACCACTTCCTCATACTTGATCTGTGTCTGTTAGTATTAGGTTCAGTGACATAAAACAGAAAACTCCAAATAGCAGTTCTTAAGATCGTTAGAGTTTATTTCTCTCTCACGTAAAAGGAATCCCAACCGGGAGGTGGGATGGTGGCTCTAACTGGATCAAGGACCCATGCTTTTCTCTTGCTGTTCGCACATTGTCTCATAGTCCAAGATGGCTGTCTGAGTACCAGCCATAGTGTCAGCATTCCAGATAGCATAACAGAGGAAGGAAGGGGAGAGGAAAACAAAGAGCCTTAGCAATCTATCCTCCTGCTCTGGAACCTCCCCATCCAACGCCTTCCTCTTCTAATCGTCCTGCAGCCAGTCACAGAGGTACACCTAGTTGCCGCTTAATTTCTGTTCCAAATAAAAGGAAGAAGGGGGAGGATGGTCCTATCACTGTACATGCTTGGCCAATGCACAGCCAGTGATGACTTTGCCATCCGCTTCTGCTTCCAGGCTGTCCCCACGGCTGGAGAAAACAAGTCATGCTGACAGAGGCCCCCGCTCCTGGACAAGGCCATGTCTCTCTCCTTGGCACGCTTTCCCGAAACACTCTTCCCACTCCTGTTCCTGGCAGAAGGTCCAGCCTCTCCTCCCACTCCTCAGCCATCCCTCTTGTTCCTCTGAAGCTGCGCCAGCTGCACCAGCAGGTGCCCAGGCCAGAGCCCCCCCCCCCCCGCCCCCCGCTCCTAGAATCTCACAGTAGCGCTCAGCCCAGAGCTTAGTACAGACCAGTGCAAACAAGGAAGGGAGCAAATGCGCTCACAGCTAATGGCTTGAGCCCTTAGCTGCTCCCACGATGCTCCAGGATCTCCAGGGCTCCATGCAGAGGAGGTCTGAAGCAGGCTGACTGGGACCATCTCAGGGACGGCTTTCCCCCGGTACCCCCTCAGTTCCTCCTCTGAGCCGCTGATGAGCCTCGGAACAGCGGGAGTCCCCCCTGCAGGAAGCTCAGAATCTGGTTTGGCAGCCCCCTCTGCCAGGACACTTACCGGCAGCCCCCGGGCCTCAGTCCCCACTAGCAGGTGGCACTGGGGATTCGACTCTTAGCAGAGAGAAAGCACCTCCAGAGAGAAAGCCAGTATTCCCCAATGGAAAACGGCTCCCTTGCATTCTTCACTGCTGGTGAGGGACCATCTGAGTGAGGACGTCCCTGGGTTCAGGGACCAAGTGAGATCGCCACCCTACTCTTCGGTAAACGGAGGGGAGCACCGGCCTTTGAAGCCCTTCAGCCCTTCTGCTCAGAGCCTCGGATTCCGAGGTGCTGAGTGCCCAGGCCTGGGGGTGCGGCTCTGAGGGTTCATGCTCTTTCCAGGGTCCCGCATCACCTACCCACCTCCGCTCCCTTTGGGGCTCATGAGCGCTTCGGTCAGGAAAACGCTTAGCAGCTAAGGGTTCCTACTCAGTGTGAGAAGTCTGACTTGGTAGAGGTTGCTATAAAAAGGAACAAAAATAACAGATGTGCCTCTTGGTCTGTCTTTATGTTCCTTGTTTCATTTATCACACACATCTTGCAATAGCTACTCATTTTCACATTCGCCTCCGTCACTTCCTCCCTCCAGCATGAAGTACTTAAAATAACAACGGCCACTGAGGGTCAGCCGCACCGGAGAAGCCTCGGGTGACCTTTGCCCCCAAGGTCTTCACTGCCTCTCTGGCCTGTCAGCAGCCAGAGGCAGAGCTGTGTAAGGAGGCCTGGGGACTCCCCTTCCACTGCAGAGGCTGGGATGACATTGGAAACTTTCCTGAGGACAAGGTTAGCTAGGAACACAGAGAGAGCAGAACACAGACCATCTGGCCAGAGCCAGGACCTGTTCCTGTCCAATACATGCTATCAGGATGCTGTGTGGCCATGGGCAAATTGCTTCCCCTCTCTGGGTCTCAGACTCTCCCTCTGTAAAAGAAGTCTTTTGCGCCAGGCCCATCCCTGGAGCCTCTCCAACACTCAGCTGTTGTTCAGTTGCTAAGTTGTGTCTGACTCTCTGCGGCCCCATGGACTGCAGCACGCCAGGCTCCCCTATCCCTCACCCTCTTGGAGCTTGTGCAAACTCATGTCCATTGAGTCGGTGATGCCATCCAACCATCTCATCATTTGCTGCCCCTTTCTCCCCTGCCCTCAGTCTTTCCCAGCATCAGGGTCTTTGCCAATGAGTCGGCTTTTCATATCAGGTGGCCAACGTATTGGAGCTTCATCTTCAGCATCAGTCCTTTTTAATGAATATTCAGGGTTGGTTTCCTTTAGGATAGACTGGTTTGATCTTGCAGTCCCCACTCCTAAATCTCTTCTTCATCCCTTACGACTAGGTTTGCCAGTGCCTTAGCCATCTGCCTGCTCACATCATGCCTGCTCTAGCGTAGTAGACTCTGGACTGTTCTTCCAGACCCTCCTGTCAGCCCCTACAGTCTGTTCTCCTTGCGGCCACCAGACTTTTCTCACTGCTGATCTCATGTGCTGTTTAAAATCCGTCCCTCTCCACCACGTTCAGCTCTTCAGCAGGCGTGTGATGACTGTCACTGTCTCACTCTGTCTCTCTTCCTATGGCTTTCAACCTCATTCACAAAGGCTGCTGAGCACCTGCTACGCGCCAAGCACCGTTCTGCAAGCAGGACACAGGGCATGCTAAGTCACTCGGTCGTGTCCGACTCTTTGCGACCCTTTGCCCTGTAGCCTGCCAGGCTCCTCTGTCCGTGGGACTTTTCAGGAAAGAATACTGGAGTGGGTTGCCATAGTCATAAACCTGTACTGTTTGATTGTCAGCTCCACTCACTTCACTCTTCGTGCCCAACTGCAGGCTGAGCTCCTTGCTTCCTCCTCTGTGTGAAACTGCCCTACCTGGCCAGACTGTGTGAGCTGAGAGCAGGAACTTTGTGTGTGGTGTGAGGTGGAGGTCAAGGTCCATTTTTGGTCCATAAGGACCTTCAGTTACTCCAGTACCATTTATTGAAAAGACATTTTTTGCCCATTGAAATGCATTAGTGTTTTTTCAGAATAGCAAGTTATACTTTTAATATATATATGGATATACTCTCGGGTTTGATATTCTATTTCATTGCTCTATTTAATTACCCATATGCGAAATACATATTGTTTCATCTATTGTAACTTTACAGTATGTCTTGAATCCAACCGTAAAAGTCCTCCAACGTCAATCTTTAAGATTTTTTGCTTATTCTAGGCTCCTTTGCAATTTCAAATATTAATACATTTATAGAATCAGATTTGATAAACAGAAGTTGATATTTCTACAAAAAGTCTGATGGAATTATAATTGGGATGCCATTTACAGATGGCCAACAGGCACACAAAAGGATGTTCAGTATCACTAATTATTAGAGAAATTCTAATCAAAACCACAATGAGGCATCACCTCACACCAGCAAAAATGGCCATCATAAAAATGTCTACAAAGAATAAATGCTGGAAAGGGTGTGGTAGTAATGTAAATTGGTACAGCCACTATGGAGAACAGTATGGCATGTCCTTTAAAAATTAAAAGTAGAGTTACCATATGATCCAGTAATTCTACATTTGGGCATATATTCAGAAAAAGGCAAAAGCTCTAATCCAAAAAAATACATGCACCCCAATATTCACACAGCACTATTTGCAATAGCCAAGACATGGAAGCAACCAAAATGTCCATCGACAGATCAATGCATAAAAAAGATGTGGTTTACATATATAAGGGACTATTTTGCTCAGCCATAAAAAAGAATGAAATACTGCCATTTGAAGCAATATAGGTGGACCTAGAGATTAACATCATAAGGGAAGTAAGTCATAAAGAAAAAGACAAATATATGATATCACTCATATGTGGAATCTAAAAGATAATACAAATGAACTTATTTACAAAAGAGAAACAGATTCACAGACACAGAAAACAAACTTATGGTTACTGAGGGGAAAGGGGCAGGGCAGGATAAATTAGAAGTATGGGTTAACAGGTACACATTACTATATATAAACTACATGAACAGCAAGGATTTACTGTATAGCACAGGGAACTATATTAAATATCTTGCAATAACCTATACTGGAAAATAATCTGAAGAAGATCACGTATATATACACACATATACATATACGAATCACTTTTTGAAAATAACACTATATTGCAACTCAACTAAATTTCAATTTTTAAAATTTAAATAAAAAAAAACAAAACAATTGGGATATCATCTTAACAATATGACATCTGAAATATATTGTCTTCCAGTCTATGAATATAGACTACATCTTCATTTGCTCATATTTTATTGAGTTTTTCTCAATATTTTGTAGTCTTCAGCATAGAGGACTCCCACATCTTTCGTTAAATTTCTTCCTAGGTATTTTATGGGTTTTTTTATGTTATTGTAAATGGCATTTTTAAAGTAAACTATTTTAGAACAATTTTGATATAGTACAGAATTCCTATATATCCCACAAATTCAGTTTTCCCTTTGTCAACAAATTACAGTAGTATGGTGTATCTGTAGCAATCAATGAACCCATGTTGATACACTGTTATTAAGTAGAACCCAGAGCTTATTCAGATTTCCTTATGCTTTTTTTAGATTTTATCAAGATTTAATGCCTTTAATTTGCAATGTTTTACCTTTATAAAATTTGGTTTCTAATAATATTTGTTAGACAGTGATGTAGATTTTCTTTGCTTTTATTAGTTTTTCCCCCTAATTTTTTTAAACAAATATTTATTGTGTCATTAGATAATTCTATTTCTTTTAAAGCAGAAGTAGATATTTTTCTGGAATTCTCTTGCTTTTTCGATGATCCAGCGGATGTTGGCAATCTGATCTCTGGTTCCTCTGCCTTTTCTAAATCCAGCTTGAACATCTGGAAGTTCATAGTTCACGTACTGTTGAAGCCTGGCTTGGAGAATTTTGAGTGTTACTTTGCTAGCATGTAAGATGAGTGCAATTTTATGTTAGTTTGAACACTCTTTGGCATTGCCCTTCTTTGGGATTGGAATGAAGACTGATCTTTTCCAGTCCTGTGGCCACTGCTGAGTTTTCCAAATTGGCTGGCATATTGAGTGCAGCACTTTCAAGCATCATCTTTTAGGATTTGAATAGCTCAACTGGAATTCCATCACCTCCACTAGCTTTATTCGTAGTGATGCTTCCTAAGGCCCACTTGATTTCACATTCTAGAATGTCTGACTCTAGGTGAGTGATCACACCATCATGGTTATATGGGTCATGAATATCTTTTTTGTATAGTTCTTCTGTGTATTCTTGCCACCTCTTAATACCTTCTGCTTCTGTTAGGTCCATACCATTTCTGTCCTTTATTGTGCCCATCTTTGCACAAAATGTTCCCTTGGTATGTCTGATTTTCTATGAAGACCTACAAGATCTTCTAGAACTAACACCCAAAGAAAATGTCCTTTTCAACATAGGGGACTGGCATGCAAAAGTAGGAAGTCAAGAGATACCTGAAGTAACAGACAAATTTGGCCTTGGAGTACAAAATGAAGCAGGGCAAAGGCTAATAGAACTTTGCCAAGAGAACACACTGGTCATAGCAAACACCATCTTCCAACAACACAAGAAACGACTCTACACATGGACATCACCAGCTGGTCAAAACCGAAATCAGTTGATAATATTGTTTGCAGTCAAAGATGGAGAAGTTCTACACAGTCAGCAAAAACAAGACTGGGAGCTGACTGTGGCTTAGATCATGAACTCCTTATTGTCAAATTCAGATTTAAATTGAAGAAAGTAGGGAAACCCACTAGGCCATTCAGGTATGATCTAAATCAAATCCCTTACGATTATACAGTGGAAGTGACAAATAGATTCAAGGGATTAGATCTGATAGAGTGCCTGAAAAACTATGGATGGAGGTTCATGACATTGTCTCACTATAGGTTTAACTTACATTTGCCTACTGACTAACTTGGGAAAGGAGTGTCACGGCTGTATATTGTCACCCTGCTTATTTAACTTATATGCAGAGTTCATCATGAGAAATGCTGGACTGGATGGCGTACAAGCTGGAATCGAGATTGCTGGCAGAAAGATCAATAACCTCAGATATGCAGGTGACACCACCCTCATGGCAGAAAGTGAAGAGGAACTGAAGAGCCTCTTGATGAAAGTGAAAAAGGAGAGTGGAAAAGCTGGCTTAAAACTAAACATTCAAAAAATTAAGATCATGGGATTTGGTTCCATCAGTTCAGTTCAGTTGCTCAAGTTGTGTCTGACACTTTGCAGCTCCAAGGACTGCATCACGCCAGGCGTCCCTGTCCATCGGCTATTCCCGGAGTTTACGCAAACTCATGTTCATCGAGTCAGTGATGCCATCCAACCATCTCATCCTCTGTTGTCCCCTTCTCTTCCTGCCTTCAATCTTTCCCAGCATCACATAGCTAAAGAATCGGGGCTTCAGCATCAGTTGTTCCAGTGAATATTCAGGGTTGATTTCCTATAGGATTGACTACTTTGATTTTCTTACAGTCCAAGGGACTCTCAAAAGTCTTCTTCAGCACCACAGTTTAAAAGCATCAATTCTTCTGTACTCAACCTTCTTTATGGTCCAACTCTCACATCCATACAAGACTACTGGAAAAACCATAACTTTGACTGTACGAAACTTTATCAGCAAAGTGATCTCTTTGCTTTTTAATACACTGTCTAAATGGCAAGCCACTCCAGTACTCTCGCCTGGGAAATCCCATAGACAGAGGAGGCTGGCAGGCTATAGTCCATGAGGTTGTATAGTCGGACATGACAGCAACTAAATAAAGGTCTGTCATAGCTTTCCTTCCAAGGAGCAACAGTCTTAATTTCACAGCTGCAGTCTCTGTCTGCAGTGATTTTGGAGCCCAAGAAAATAAAATCTGCCACTCTTTCCACTTTTTCCCTTCTATTTGCCATGAATGATGGGAGAAGATGTCATGATCTTAAGTTTTTTGAATGTCACGTTTTAAGCCAGCTTTTTCACTCTCCTCTTTCACCCTCATCAAGAGGCTTTTTAGTTCCTTTTTGTGTCTGTCATTAGAGTGGTGTCATCTGCATTACTGAGGTTGTTGATATTTCTCCCAGCGATATTGATCCTAGTTTGTGTTTCATCCAGCCTGACATTTTGCATGATGTACTCTGCACATAAGTTAAATAAGCAGGGTGACAATATACAGCCTTGACGCACTCCTTTCCCAATTTTGAACCAGTTTGTTGTTCCATGTCCATTTCTAACTGTTGCTTCTTGACTTGCACACAGGTTTCTCAAGAGATAGACAGGTAAAGTGGTCTGGTATTCCCATCTCTTTAAGAATTTCCCAGTTTTCTCTTTAAGAATTGATCCACACAGTCAAAGGCTTTAGTGTAGTCAATGAAGCAGTAGCAGAAGTTTCTCTGGAATTCCCTTGCCTTCTCCATGATCCAGCAAATGTTGGCAATTTGATCTCTGGTTCCTCTGCCTTTTTAAAATTCAGCCTGTATATCTGCAAGTTCTCAATTCACATACTACTGAAACCTAGCTTGAAGGATTTTGTGCATTACCTTGACAGCATGTGAAATAAGCACAATTTTATGGTAGTTTGAATATTCTTAGGACTTCGCTCATAGCTCAGTTGTTAAAGAATCCACCTGCAATGCAGGAAACCCTGGTTCGATTCCTGGGTCAGGAAGATCTGCTGGAGAAGGGATAGGCTACTCACTCCAGTATTCTTGGGCTTCCCTTGTGGCTCAGCTGGTAAAGAATCTGTCTGCAATGTGGGAGACCTTGATTCGATCCCTGGGTTGGGAAGATCCCCTGGAGAAAGAAAAGGCTACCCACTCCACTATTCTGGCCTAGAGAATTCCATGGACTATATAGTCCATGGGGATTGCAAAGAGTTGTACATGATTGAGCGACTTTTACTTTGAACATTCTTTGTACTCATTTCACAGGCTAGCAAAGTAATGCTCAAAATCCTTCAAGCTAGGTTTTAGCAGTATGTGAACCGAGAACTTGCAGATGTACAAGCTGGATTTTAAAAAGGCAGAGGAACCAGAGATCAAATTGCCAGCACTCACTGGATCATAGAGAGAACAAAAGAATTCCAGAAAAATGTCTACTTTTGCTTCACTGAATACACTAAAGCCTTTGACTGTGTGGATCACAACACTCTGTGGAAAATTCTTAAAATTCTTAAAGAGACCGGAATACCAGGAATGCCTGGACCACCAGGCAGATTCTCTGCCTCCTGAGAAACTTGTATGTAGGTCAAGAAGCAACGGTTAGAACCAGACATGGAACAATGGACTGGTTCAAAATTGGGAAAGAAGTATATGTATTGCCACCTTGCTTATTTAACTTAGCATGTGAAATGCCAGGCTGGATAAAACACAAGTTGGACTCAAGATTGCTGGGAAAAATATCAACAGTGTCAGACATGCAGATGATACCACTCTAATGGCAGAAAGCAAAGAACTGAAAAGCCTCTTGATGAGGGTGAAAGAGGAAAGTGAAAAAGCTGGCTTAAAAAAATTCAACATTCAAAAAACTAAGATCATAGCATCTCATTCCATCACTTGATGGCAAACAGAAGGGGAAAAAGTGGAAACAGTGGCAGATCTTTGTTTTCTTTGGCTCCAAAATCACTGTGGACTTGACTGCAGCCATGAAATTAAAAGATGCTTGCTCCTTGGAAGAAAAGCTATGACAAACTTAGAGTACTAAAAAGCAGAGATATCACTTTGCCAACAAACTTTCGTCTAGTCAAAGCTACAGTTTTTCCAATAGTCATGTAGGGATGTGAGAGTTGGATTATAAAGAAAGCTAAGTGCCAGAGGATTATACTTTTGAACTGTGGTGATGGAGAAGATTCTTGAGAGTCCTTTGGACTGCAAGGAAATCAACTCTGAATATTCAGGACTGATGCTGAAGCTCCAGTATTTGGCTACTTAATGTGAAGAGCCGACTCATTGGAAAAGACTTTGACGTTGGGAAAGATTGAGGGCAGAACAGGGTGACAGAGGATGAGATGGTTGGATGGCATCACCAACTCAATGGACATGAGTTTGAGGAAACTCCAGGAGATGGTGAAGGACAGGGAAGCCTGGTGTGCTGCAGTCCATGGGGTTGCAAAGAGTTGGACATGACTTAGCAGCTGAACAACAGTTTGAGGACTAAGCAAGAAGATGCAGGTGAAGAGACACAGCCAGAGATTTGAGTAAGAAAATGGAATGAGGCAGCTTGAATTCAAATCTCATTTTCCACAACTAGTAACTGTGTGACTCTGGGTGAGTAATTTCACATCACCTCAGCCATGTCTCACCCTGGCAGGGTCACTGTGCTTGACTGCGTGAGATAACCAGTGCCTGGCACAGAGTAAGGGCTCCATAAATGTTAGCTGTTGTATTATTAGACAGTCAATGAAGGCTACTTCCTGTTTGCTGGCCTGCATAGCAGGAGTGGATCTGCTCACAGACTGCAGCATTTGTGTGCATTTCCTTTCAGTTCAGTTCAGTTCAGTCGCTCAGTTGTGTCTGAGTCTTTGCGACCCCATGAATTGCAGCACGCCAGGCCTCCCTGTCCATCACCATCTCCAGAAGTTCACTCAAACTCATGTCCATTGAGTCGGTGATGCCATCCAGCCATCTCATCCTCTGTCGTCCCCTTTTCCTCCTGCCCCCAGTCCCTCCCAGCATCAGAGTCTTTTCGAATGAGTCAACACTTTGCATGAGGTGGCCAAAGTATTGGAGTTTCAGCCTCAGCATCAGTCCTTCTAATGAACACCCAGGACTGGTCTCCTTTAGGATGGACTGGTTGGATCTCCTTGCAGTCCAAGGGACTCTCAAGAGTCTTCTCCAACACCACAGTTCAAAAGCATCAATTCTTCGGTGCTCAGCTTTCTTCACAGTCCAACTCTCACATCCGTACATGACCACTGGAAAAACCATAGCCTTGACTAAACGGACCTTTGTTGTCAAAGTAATGTCTCTGCTTCTCAATATGCTATCTAGGTTGGTCATAACTTTTCTTCCAAAGAGTAAGCGTCTTTTAATTTCATGGCTAAATTTAATCCTCCTTGCACCTCCATCCCACCCCCACCCTCAGAGGAGGCAGGAAATTCAGCCTCAAGTATATGGAAAGCTCTCCCCACCCCAAACTCAAGAGAAGCTGAGGTCTGAGAGATCCCAGGGATAGATCACCGTTTCCCGTGGACACTCTGGAGTGTGGTTCTTTTTGGATCCAAGTAGGAAGTGTTCCTGGCACGCCTTTGGCTGACCCTGGCAGTCCCACTCAACCCCTTGGGCAGAGTCCCTCTCAACTGGGTCACCACTAGGAATTCACTGTCTCCCTCCCAGGCTTAGAAGACTGTCTCAGTCTAAATGGAGAGAACCCAACCTCCCCAAACCCTGCAGAACCTGCAGCGGTACCCCCTCAAAGGGTGGGTGAGGTGCAGTCAGCAGGCCCAGGCAACTTTCTAACTTAGCAGGCAGGCCGGGGGCTGGAGTCCACTGGAGTGGACGGCTAATCTGGGTGTAGGCGTGAGAGGGAGTCAGTGGGGGTGAGGGGGGCGGGGAGTGGCAGAGAAGGAAAAGGAGCCAGAGTTTCCATATTTATTTTCCTGCTACCCATATACTTGAAAACAGCAGGGCCAGAAATCTCTCGTGTAGACGGGAGGCTCTGGAATAAATTCACCCTCTCTGTGGGCAAGTGACCGAGGCTCAGCGTGCTGCGACTTCCTGCAGTCCTGCGGTTCCCTCTCCTACTCGTTCATTCTTGGCATTTATCCTACCTCCAGGCACGTGGCTCTGCACCTTAGAACCTCCCCTCCCCTCTCCCTGCCCCCGGCTTTTACAAAATGTCCACGCGGGACCCCCACTTTCCAGAAGTTGACTGAATTGGTCTATGGCGGGGCCCAGCCACAGGTGAATTTGTGAAAGCTCCCCAGGTGACTGTGATGTGCAGGCTGGGCTGGGAACCACGGGGTTAAGAGCTTGTGGATTTGGGTGAAATGGATGAATCTGCAGTGTCCTTTGACGCCTCCCTGCTGTTACCTCCCAAGCCTCAGTAAGAGGTTACTGATCCTCCAGGGGCAGCAGGGCCTGATGGGAAAGGTCTTGAATTGGAAATCGATGTGGAGTCCTGTTTGACCTTTGGTGAACAAACAGTCTGCAGCTTGATTTCCCTCTGAAAGGAGGAATGAGAGAGAGAAACTTCTGCCATGTATATTCCTCATGGGATTACGAGATACAGCTGAGGAAAAAGAGTATATACAAGGCTATTTTTTACTATCCCTAATAAAGTCAGTACCCCAGTGCAGGGAATGTGTTTTAATATCTCTACCTCTCTGCCAAGCTCACAGGGATTTTACCTCTAATCCTAATTGTTGTTGTTAAGTCACTTCAGTCGTGTCCGACCCTGTGTGACCCCATAGACGGCAGCCCACCAGGCTCCCCCGTCCCTGGGATTCTCCAGGCAAGAACACTGGAGTGGGTTGCCATTTCCTTCTCCCGTGCATGAAAGTGAAACGTGAAAGGGAAGTCGCTCAGTCGTGTCTGACTCCGCGACCCCATGGACCGCAGCCTACCAGGCTCCTCTGTCCATGGGATTTTCCAGGCAAGAGTACTGGAGTGGGGTGCCATCGCCTTTGGAGAACAGCGAACTGGGGGCAGGGAGGGGATTGCCTAATCAATAAGACCAATAAAATGTAAGCTTGGCACTAGCTACAAAGTAAGAAAAGTATAACAACATTATTATATGTAAAATATATCCAATTAGAAAATATACTAAAACTGAGTGAAAAATACGAGTTCATGTTGGCAAATAATCTAATCCTTTTGCATTGCTTCACTACTATAGTTTTTTTTACTTAGGTTCCATCTGTGTTCATTCCCTAGGAATGAAAATAATGTTTGGGCTTAATTAGGGGCTTGGCAAATGAGAGTCATCTATTCTGAGATTTAGTTGTTTAGTCGCACTCTTCTTGGACCCCATGGACTCCAGCCCACCAGGCTTCTCAGTCCACGGGATTTCCCATGTAAAAATACTGGAGTGGGTTGCCATTTCTTTCTCCAGGGGATCTTTGTGACCCAAGGATTGAACTCAAGTCTCCTGCACTGCAGGTGGATTCTTCATCACTGAGCCACCTGGGAAGCCCCAAGAGATTTAATAATCAGATAATTTTTAGTCACTTCCATAAATTAAAAGGGACTGTAGTAATACTGCTTAGTAAGTGCTAGATACTGCTCTGATAGCTTCACATATATTTTAATTCTCAAAAATGACAAACCCCGAAGCAAAGTACTTTTATTATCCTCGTATTGCACGAGAAAACTAGAATATACAGTACTTATATTAAGTAACTTCGCCAAGATCACACTAGTAAATCGCAGAGAGGAGGCAGGACTCCAGTTCAGGCAGTGCCCACAGCCACTTCGGCAGGGTCCTACCAGGCTGCTCAAGTCCAAGTGAAAGGGAATATCTGATTTAGCTCCCCTACTGATTCTTCACCTTCCAGAAACCTCATCCCAAACTACAAAACACGTGCCTTTCTCTGTGCTTCTGTGAGGGTCAAAGAATAGCACCATCCAACTGGGAAGTGAAATCAAAGTTGCTCTGTCACCTCCAACTTTTTGTGAGCCCAGGGACTATACAGTCCATGGAATTCTCCAGGCCAGAATACTGGAGTGGGTAGCCTTTCCCTTCTCCAGGGGATCTTCCCAGCCCAGGGATCAAACCCAGGTTTCCCACATTACAGGTGGATTCTTTACCAGCTGAGCCACCAGGGAAGCCCAAAAGTACTGGAGTGGATAGCTTATCCCTTCTCCAGAGGATCTTTCTGACCCAGGAATCGAACCAGGGTCTCCTGCATTGCAGGCAGGTTCTTTACCAACTGAGCTATAAGGGAAACCCAGCTGGTAAGTACCACTAACAGTCAGAGGTATTTCAAGTATCAATTAATCAACAAATATTTACTGAATACCCATCAAAACATTAAGGGTAAAAGAGCAAAGGAGGTAAGGTCTTTGCATACAAGAGTTTTATCTTCTGGTGAGAGAGAGAGACAATTAGGTAGTGCTGGGCCACAGAACAGTTGCTGCAGTGGAGCGGAGCACTGGGTACTAGAAGAGCCCCCTGGAGAGATGGACCCAAAGCTTAGGAGGGCAGAGATTGTTGGGTAACTTTTCCTGGAGAAGTGGCTGCATATTAGGAACACATAGAAGTTTGTCAGATTGCCAAACCCAAGCCAACCAGAATCTCCTGGGCCTGTTTATAAAGCCCCTAAAACAGTGGTTTCTAAAAGAAGAGAATTAACGTCCCCTTGGAACTTGTGAGAACTTCCGCTAAACCAGTCTAGAGGGGATTCTGATACAAACTCAAGTTTGAACAGTGGTTCTCAAACAGGTATCAGAATTCCCTGGAGGGCTCCTGATCCATGTTCACAGAGCCTCAGGACCCAGATGGCTATGCTCCACCCCCAGTAAGTCTGAATTTAAAAATCTGCATTTCTGACAAGTTCCCAGAATGCACACTTGGAGAACCATTGCTCTAGATGAGAAGATGGCCAAACTGCAATCTGAAGGGTAATAGTTAATAAGGTGAAGAAGGCTGTGGGTAGTAGGAGGAAACCATACTGATCTTTCCATTGTAATCTTCTATTTTATTTATTTCTACTCTTATTTTTTCCTCCTATTTTTGACTTATGCCAGTCTTGTTCTAACTCAATAAGAATGTTTGCCTCATCCCTTTTCAACCTGACTTTCCTAATATACATATTTGAGGCTATAAACTTCTAAGTATTACTCTAGATGCATCCCAAAAGTTTAGATATATTGTGTTTTTATTGGCATTCAATTCTAAATACTTACTAATCTCCAATAGTTTCTTAAAAAAAAATTGAAGTATAGTTGATTTACAGTATTTTGTTAGTTTCAGGCATACAACACAGTGATTTAGTTTTTTTTCAGATTATATTTCACTATAGGTTTTGGATTTTGGATATAATTCCCTGTGCTTAACAGTAAATCTGTACTGCTTATCTGTTTTACATGTAACAGCTTGTATCTATTAATCCTATATTCCTAATTTGTCCCTCCACCTCTTTCTCCCTCCTTT
Organism: Cephalophus harveyi; assembly: GCA_006410635.1. Classification (NCBI taxonomy): domain Eukaryota; kingdom Metazoa; phylum Chordata; class Mammalia; order Artiodactyla; family Bovidae; genus Cephalophus; species Cephalophus harveyi. Next base: position 615,586 of record SJYT01021088.1, read on the forward strand.
GGAAACCTGTTTTCTATGTCTGCAAATCTTGTTTCTGTTTTGTATACAAAGTCATACATTTTCTTCTTGAACTCAGGAGTTACTTAGGCTTCCTTTGTGGCTCAGCTAGTAAACAATGCGGGAGACATGAGTTCAACCCCTGGATTGGGAAGATCCCCTGGAAAAGGGAATGGCTACCCACTCCAGTATTCTGGCCTGGAGAATTCCATGGGGTCACTAATTTCTAGATGTGCAATTTTTTGCACTGATTTATAGCTTAATTGCATTGTGGTTAGAGAACACAATGGGCTTCCCTAGTGGCTCAGTTGGTAAAGAAGCTGCCTGCAACGCAAGAGACCCGGGTTCCATCCCTGGGTAAGGAAGATTCCCTGGAGAAGGGAATGAATGGCAACCCACTCCAGTGCTTTCGCCTGGAGAATTCCACAGACAGAGGAGCCTGATGGGCTACTTACTGTCCATGAGGTCTCAAACAGCTGGACATGATTGAGTGACTAACACTAGAGAACATACTTCTATATCTGAACTGTTTGAAATTTTTATGAAATGTCCTGTGCTATTAAAAAAGGTATATTCTGCAGTTGTTTGATATATTAGTCTATGTATGTTCATTAAATCATGTTTGTTAATGTTTAATTCTGTATATTTCTAATTTTTTAAACATTTGTTCTATTCCTTAGAAAGAGAGATGTTACTATTTCCTGTAACGACCAGATTTTATTTTTTTTACTCTCCATGCAATTCTTACATTTTCTACACAATGTATTTTGGCTGTTAACAGGCACATTTAAAACTGTGTTATCTAATAATTTGGTAGCTGTTTTGCTTGCTTTTAATACAACTATCTCAAAATTCCCCAGGTCAAAGTTTGCTCTGTCTTTTAAAGTCCAGGATTTTTGCACTTCTGTGTTTCAAATGTCTTTTGTAAACAGTGTATCTGACCATCTTTGTCATACACCTGAAACAGTCCATTTTCACTTCATGTAATTTTTGAGATATATGGATTTATATCAACTGGTTTTTGCTTTCCATTTATCCCACAATTTTGATGTTTCTATCATTTGGATTATTTTTTACATCCCATTTATTCCCCAACCAGTTTGAAAGTTGTTCACTCTATTTTTTTTAAGCAGGTACTCCAAAAATGAAAACATGCAATCTAAAATAAATTAACATCTTGACCCTCTTCTTTACCAATAAAAAGCCTATTCATCATTTCATCCTCACTCATTTGTCACTACCGATTATTTATTTGGCTGCTTTGGGTATTAGTTGCAGCTCATAGAATCTTTCACTGCAGTGTATGGATTATAGCTGCAGCACACTGCATCTTTCACTGCCGTGTACGCACTCTCTAGTTTGCAGCACGCAGGATCTTTCACTGCAGTGTACAGACACTCTAATTGTGATGTATGGGTTTAGTTGTTCTCTGTCACGCGGTATCTTAGTTTCCTAACCCATGTTGCCTGCATGGCAAGGTGGATTCTTAACCACTGGACCACTAGGAAAGTCCCTCATGTGATTTTTCATTCTCTTTTTTGCTTTTAAAAATTCTACATTGAGTCGTTAATTTATTAGACAGTATCTGCTACTCAGTCACTTTCTGGGGCCTTTATTTCACATCTGAGCTCTTCCATATGGGATTTCTTCCTTCTATCCTGATTTATATCATCTTCTAGTGAAGGTTTACTGGGGACAAATTTCTGTCAAGTGAAAATGTATTATTCTCTCATACTTAAAAGAGATTTCCACTTGGTACAGGGTTCTAGGTTATCTTTCTACACTGAAGTGTCAATTTTTGGCTTGCATCATTGCTGATGACGGATCATTGTCAGCTTAACTGTCAAACCTTTGAAAATATCCATTTTCTCTTTGATTTTAATAGTTTCTTTATCTTTGGTGTTTTCAAGTCTTACCCTGATATGTCAAGGTGTGAATTCTTATTTCTCTTTGGAATTTATTCCGCCCCCCACCCCCGAATCTGTAGGATGATATCTTTCATCCGTTTTGAAAAATTCTCAGCCATGATCTTTTCGAATATTGTCTCTTTCCCACTGTTTCTCTTCCTTTCTTTTGGGACATCAAATAGAAATAGACCTTCTCTATCATCCATGTCTCATAACCTCATCTTTTTCAATTTTATACACATTTATTGATGATCTTTTTTTCTTTCCATTTTAAAAAAATTTCAGAAATGACACTAAGAGGATGAATCACACGTGGTTCATTCCCTGAAGAGATCCAGCCAAACCACCTCTCAGAGCCTTGATATTCTCAACTTACAGAACAGGAATAATTACATTCATCACACAGATGGTATGTGGATTATCTGAGAAAAACAGTAAATAAACATTTGGAAACACAAAGTGTCATGCCAAAGAAAAGTAATAACATTTTATTCGCCTTAAATGTGCCTTCTTTCAAGCTTTAAGAGGAGCCTGAAAGAAGGATGTTGGGTTTTGATGAATAAAACTGTATTTATGCTCTTCAAATCCCTTCAGATTCTGTGCCCACCTTTTCTCAACCTAATATTTCAAGGCAAAACAGTCCTGATATTTCTAGTCTGAAACTGCACAGCAGCCTCTGGTGGCTGTTGCCCTTTGGGAGAAATGTCCCAAACATCACTAAGTCTTTCTCAAAGGACAAGCACCACAACTTGTGCTTGTACAAGTTGTACAACACTCTACCAACAGATACTCTGGGTCTTATAAAATGGGAGAATATAGCATATTCAGATGTAAGAGAAAAATGTTAGGTATGAAAGTATGCAACACCTCACATTGATATATAACTTGCCTTGGCTCTTGAAGTGACCGTCAGTCTCTAGTATCTTTACTCCCCTTGCATTATATTTTTAAATTGGAATATAGTTGCTTTACACTATGTCAGTTTCTGCTGTACAATGAAGTGAATCAGCCATATGTATACACATATCTACTCTTCTGAAGATTTCCTTCCCATTTAGGTCCCCAGGGAGCACTGAGTATAGAGTTCTCTATGCTATACAGTGAGTTGTCTAGGTTATCTATTTTATACATAATAGTGTATGTCAATCCAACCTCCCAATTCATCCCACCTTCCCCCCTGGGTTTCCATCCATTTGTTCTCTATGCCTATTTCTGTTTTGCGAATAAAAATTCCCTGGTGGCTCAGAGGTTAAAGCATCTGCCTCCAATGCGGGAGACCCGGGTTCGATCCCTGGGTCGGGAAGATCCCCTGGAGAAGGAAATGGCAATCTACTCCAGTATTCTTGCCTGGAGAATCCCATGGATGGATCGCAAAGAGTCGGACACGACTGAGCGACTTCACCTCACCTCACCTCACCATTTCTCTGGACTCCACATGTGTATTAATATATGTTTGTTTTCCTCTTCCTTTGTATGATAGCCTCTAGATCCATCCACGTCACTACAAACAATAGAATTTTATTTCTTTTTATCAGTCAGTCAGTTCAGGTGCTCAGTCATGTTTGACTCTTTGCGACTCCATGGACTGCAGGACTCCAAGCTTCCCTGTCCATCACCAACTCCCGGAGCTTGCTCCAACTCATGTCCATTGAGTCGGTGATGCCAATCATCCAACCATCTCATCCTCTGTCGTCCCCTTCTCCTCCTGCCTTCAATCTTTCCCAGCATCAGGGTCTTTTCTAATGAGTTGGCTCTTTGCATCAGGTGGCCAGAGTACTGGAACTTCAGCTTCAGCATCAGTCCTTCCAATAAATATTCAGGACTGATTTCCTTTAGGATTGACTGGTTTGATGTCTTTGCAGTCCAAGGGACTCTCAAATGTCTTTTCCAACACCACAGATCAAAAGCATCAATTCTTCGGCACTCAGCTTTCTTTACAGTCCAACTCAGAAATGAAAATAAGGACTAAATTTACAAAAAAAAAAATAGAAAGGAGACTAAGAAAAACAATGAAAATATAAAACAAACGTAAAAATTATCAAGCAAATAAAAAAACAGAAAAGTAAAAATAGAACAATAAAAATATATTTAAACATAGAAAAGGTTAAAAATAACAAAAAACACCCCTGACAACGAAACACCCAAAAAATAATAATATTAATATCTTCCTGGGACCTCCTCTGTCAGTGCCCTTACTTCCACAGTGAGCCACAGCCCCTGCCTCCCGAGGTGGCTTTCCGATATCACTAGGTAGGTTTCCAGACCTGCTGTGGGCACTGAGGGGCCAGCTCAGATTCTGACCTGGCCCAACTCCCACATGTACTTGCCTCCAAACTCCACTGCTGCTAAAGCTAGACGGGTCTCAGTTGTAGGAACACTCACTGGCTATTCAGATATTCCAAAGATGCAAGATTTACCGAGCCGATGCAGGGATTTAAACCATGGCTTGCACAGCTGCATGGAGATTTCCGTTCCCCTTCATGTCACACTGCCCCTGGGCTCAGCTTGGATTTTGGCCCCAACTTTCTTTGTGTGGCACCCTCAAGGGTCTGTTCCCCACCTGGGTGAGAGGGAGCAAAAGCAGCGGTGGATTAGGGTACACCCACTCACTCAGGCCGGAGCAGGGTAAGGCGGCCACAGCTGGGCTGTGTGCTGAGAGCCTGGGGCGTGCTCACTCTGGTGCAAGTCCCTCCCAATGCCCGTGGAGGCTGCTCGCCACTTGCATGCCACTCAACACTGGTGCCTCAATTCCTCAATTTCCCTCATTCACATCTCCTCCAATGTATCCATACAGCCAACAGTGGTCCTCTTCCCATATCCAATCTCTTAACCCCAGGCTTTAGCACTGAGCCCCTGCCAGCACTCAACTCTTCTTTGTATTTTTCATCTTATACTTCTGAGCTGCATTTTTATTGACTTCTTCTGACATATTCTGAAATGTCTTGATATTTTAAGTGTGGTCCTTGAATCTGGAGAAGTCTTCTCACCTCTGAGCCTTTTAGGAATGCATAATTTCAAGAACCACTTTAAACATACACAGGCAGAACTTGCTTTTTAGTATCATCCCCAAGTGGTTTTTCCAGTAGTCATGAACGGATGAGAGTTGGACCATAAAAAAGACTTGAGTGCTGAAGAATTGATGCTTCCAAACTGGTGCTGGAGAAGACTCTTGAGAGCCCTTTAGACAGCAAAGAGATCAAACCAGTCAATCCTAAAGGACATCAGTCCTGAATATTCACTGGAAGGACTAATGCTGAAGCTGAAATTCCAATACTTTGGCCAACTGATGCGAAGAGCCAACTCACTGGAAAAGATCCTGATGCTATGAAAGACTGAAGGCAGGAGAACGGGGTGACAGAGGATGAGACAACTGGAGGGCATCACCGACTCAATGGACATGAGTTTTAACAAACTCCAGAAGCTAAGTGAAGGACAGGGATGCCTGGCGGGCTGCAGTCCATGGGGCTGCAAAGAGCTGGACACGACTGATCAAGCAAACTAAACTGAACCATATGATTTGCATGCACATTAAATTTTGTAAAACATTTATATTGTTCATTTACTTCAGATCTGTGCCTAATCTGTACATAGCTTTCAATCATTTTTACCTCTACAAGTTCTATGTGGTATCTCTTAGTATTTAATTGGATATACTTTTATAATTCCTTGCATGTATTTTTCAGTCTTTTCACTTCATTGAACAAGCTAAGATGATCATTTTAGTCTGTCTCTGATAATTTCATTATCTAAAGTCCCTGTTTCATTGTCTCTTCCTCCTGATCATTGTAAACTTTTTTGTTTTACTTCAAGCAGCTCATTTTATTCGGAATTTTCTTCTGGGGTGAATGTACGTTCTTCCAGAGTGAATCTGTATTTACATATCCCAGGTACCATGGGGCACTACCATTATGGAGGATCACTAACTAAATTCTCAGGTTGATGTTTTAGTCAAAATATCTAATACTACGCATTCAAGCTACAAGACTGTGTGAAGGTAAAGCCTTGTAGTAAATTTCCTCCTCAGCTAAAAGCTCAGATTCCTTCTGATTCCCTCATAGACTAGGATTACTTCTACTTCATCTTTATACTAAGGGTACAGCCCTTTGGGCTCTGGTTCTATGGGGAGGAGATCACATAGTAGGTAACTTAGGATCTTTGAGATTTGCTTGCTATAATCATGCCCCAGAGCCTGTGAAGACCAAAGTCAGGTTGCTCTGGTCAACAAGTAACTGCTGAAGCCAACTGCAGCAGAGTCTTGTTTTACTCTCTAGATACCCCATTTTACTTCTTCCTTGAGAATTCCTTGATTTTATACTAGCTCCCTGGGATTTCTTTGGAAGGAATGATGCTAAAGCTGAAACTCCAGTACTTTGGCCATCTCATGCGAAGAGTTGACTCATTGGAAAAGACTCTTGATGCTGGGAGGGATTGGGGGCAGGAGGAGAAGGGGACGACCGAGGATGAGATGGCTGGATGGCATCATGGACTCGATGGACGTGAGTCTGAGTGAACTCCAGGAGATGGTAATGAACAGGAAGGCCTGGCATGCTGCAATTCATGGGGTTGCAAAGAGTCAGACACAACTGAGCAACTGAACTGAACTGAATCAATGCATCAAAGCTTCTTTAAAAAAAAGGTTTTTTTTTTTTAATCTAAGACTTAGCTGTTCTAGCAGGAGCCTGGCTAGCTTCAAAGAGGTGCCTGTTTGATCCTGGCCAGTTGGACAAAATCTAGTGTTATCAGGCAACTTTTCAAACTGTTGGTTGACACAATTTAATGTGTTAGGAAACCAATGTAATGAATGGGTCACACTCAGAATTTTAAAACAATAGAAATAGATATTAGAATAGAAAAATAGCTATGGACTCTGCAAGAACTAGCCACTTCAATTTAATGTGTCAGGAAAGCAATGCAGAGGGTCACAATCAGTATTTTCAAAAATATATTATAAATAACTACCAAAATAGATACCTAAGTGAGCAGACCTATGAACATTCTGCAAGAACTAGATATGTCTCAATAAACACTACAACTGAGACAAACAGCATAGGAAAAACAGTAAAGAGCATGTGATGAATATATGAAATGGAAGGAATAGGCCATTTAATCTTTTGTAAAATGTTCCATTTGATTTTCTAGCATGTGAAGGTCAACTTCTATTAGGAGGGTTACTGCTATATTATCTGAGTCTTATATTAACACAGTTTGTACTTTATCAAGCTAAATGCACAGAAATATAATCTTCTGTTGGTAAACATTTCATTACTATCAGTTTCAATTATGCTAAGTTTGTTTTTCAGAAAGATTATCAACAATATTTTTAAGTAGAAAATAAGAACTTAAGATATTACTGTATCATATTTCTTACCATTGCTAGCAATGTGAATGTATTTATGACAATGGCTTAAACAAAACAAAATTAGAGTGTTATACCTCATTTTTCCATCCTGGACTTTTAATCACTACATCCCAGGAGAGAAATTTGAAACATAAATAGTGACTTCCCTTCCATGCAAGAAGAGATTGGATTTATCCTTCTGCCTGCAACAATCAAAATATTCTCAAAGTATATGGAAAAACTGCTTCTTTGATGCTGGATATCAGGGACAGTGATTCTTGAGAAAGCGGAAACAAATGAGTTGAGTCCTACCACTGCCCCAGCTCATTACCTCACGAGTTTCCAAGCTGCAGCACAGTAGAGAACCCGGGCAAAGGCCAGCAGATCCTCTGAATTTAGAAAAGAGCTGAGAACCCAGAGAGACCAGGGTGGTGAGAACTTGCAGGACAGAAAACAGAGTCAAGGAGCTCAACAGAGAGGGATTCCTTCCAGAATTCATCACAGTGGCTATCAATAAATGCATGTAATTATATGAGGATGGGGGAAAAATACAAAGAATTAGAGGGAAAAATGTCAAGCGCATAGGACCAGAAATGGTGCCTAATCCCAATAGCCACAGTGTAAAACCTCACAATTCAAGAGGCATTGCATATAACCAGGAGGGTCTTGCCTCATTATTGTGGAATAGCTTGCCTTGGAGAGATCACTGTTCTGGAGGCTCCTAAAAAATCATAAAAGCAAGACATGAAAGAATCAACTATTTCCAAGTAACATAACTGCATCCCAAAACAATGCTCAATTCATTCATACAAACACAAATATATTCAGCACAACATAAAATTTACAGTGCCTGGCATCTAAACAAAGATGACAGGGGATATAAGAAGCAGAAAAACACAATCCATAATGAGGAGACATATCAACCAACCAAAATCAAACCAGAATGGACCCAGACGTTAGAATTTGCCAATAAGGACAGTAAATCAGTTGTTATAATTTTATTCCATATATTGAAAGACTCAATTAGCAACTTAGAATATACTAAATATAGACCCTAAATGAATTTCCAGAAATGAAAAATATACTGAACTAAATTACCAGATAATTCATTAATCATCCTTTTTTTAAATGTTAATGAAGTCATACATGCTTTTTAAATATGTAAGAACCAATGATTCCTAAAATTTTGTTTTTAAAATATAGTGTGTATATTGAGACATAACTTAAAATACATTACTGTGTTCACATTTGAAAGCTTTAGAATCACTGACGTAGGGCCTTGTCGGTCACGGTAAAAACATCAGATTTACCCAGAGCGAGCCAGGGAAACATTGAGGATTTTGAGCAGAGCGGTTATATGACCTGAATTGTGTCTTAAGAAAATGGGAACTTGTGGGGCCTCGCTGGTGGTTCAGTGGTAAAGCAGCTGCCTGCCACTACAGGAGCAAGGGTTCGACCCCTGGTCTGAGAAGATCCCACAAGCTGTGGAGCAACTTAGGCCCTGTGCCACAAGTATGGAGCCTGTACTCGAGTCAGAACTGCAACTATGCTGCGATTACTGAGGCCTGCGTGCACTGTCCGTGCTCCGCAGCAACAGACGCCACTGCAGTGAGAGGCCCACACATCGCTACGGAAGAGCAGCCTCTGCTCTCCGCAATCAGAGAAAAGCCCATGGAGCAACAAACCCAGCCCAGCCAAAAATAAACAAACTAACTTCAAAAAAAAGAAAACTAACTTGTTACTGTGAGAGATAGGGATAGGGAGACAGGGATGAAAACAGTGAGATGCTTCCTACAGTTACGGTAGTTCAAGTGAGAGGAGACACACACTGCTGTGACGGCCCATGTGGCCAAACTATGCCATAAACTGCTGAGACAAAACAAGCTTTTCCACAAGAATTAAAACGCTGGGCTTTTGTATCCCCAACACGTAAATGCTATCGAGAGACAGCTAATCAGCTCTGAAAACGTGGTTTCCCCAAATCATTATATAAACCATCAAGAAACCAGTATCAGTTCATATTCCACACATTTAAAAAATTACAGTTCTCTTTTGATTTTGTTGCTGTTCAGTTGCTCAGTTGTGTCCGATGCCTTGCGACCCCATAACTGCAGCAACCCAAGCTTCTCTGTCCTTCCCCATCTCCCAGAGCTGGCTCAAACTCCATGTCTGTCGAGTCGGTGATGCCATCCAACCATCTCATGCTGTCGTCCTGTCTCCTGCCGTCAACCTTCCCCAGCGTCAGGGTTTATTCTAATGGATCGGCTCTTCACATCAGGTGGTCAAAGTATTGGAACCTCAGCTTCAACATCAGTCCTTCCAATGAATATTTAGAATTGATTTTCTTTAGGATGGACTGGTTTGATCTCCTTGCAGTCCAAGGGACTCTTCAAGAGTCTTCTCCAACACCACAGTACAAAGGCGTCAATTCTTCGGCACTCAGCCTTCTTTATGGTCCAGCTCTCACATCCATACATGACTACTGGAAAAACCGTAGCTCTGACTATACAGACCTTTGTCGGCAGTTGTTTCTGCTTTTTAATACATTGTCTGAGGTTATTGGTATTTCTCCCAGCAATCTTGATTCCAACCTGTGCTTCATCCAGCCTGGCATTTCCCATGATGTGCTCTACGTATAAGTTAAATAAGCAGGGTGACAATGTACAGCCTTGAAGTAATCCTTTCCCAATTTGGAGCCAATCCATAGTTCCGTTGCTTCTTGACCTGCATACAGGTTTCACAAGAGGCAGGTAAGGTGTCTGGTATTCCTAGATACCAATACAATTGTACTGCAATACTCAGAGTAGTATAGCTGACCCAGGTAACTTGGCCCCTAGGATACAGAGATTACAGGCAGAATTTCCCCAGCCTTACGTATACAGGAGGCTGAGTCTACAATGGGTCCTAGGCCTTCAGGTTTAATCAAACACCTACTGGCACATTCTTGTCCCTACTGTGCATTTCCCTACCAATCTCCCATTCCTGGCCTTCGCCCCTGTAAGAGATTGGAGTCTATTAGGTTAGTGAGCTCACTTCCTCCAAAATCCCCAGGTTCTTTCATCCGTCTGCCTTCTCGTTTCCTTCCCTTGTGAATACCTGTTGCTCAGATGTCAAGTCATTTCTACAGTCAGCATAAGTCAAACAAAAATGACGACCCACCATTTCTTCATTCACAAGCATTTATTGAGCACCTACTATGTGCCACACCATGTTTGGCTCTGGGATACAATTGAAACATCAACCCTGCCCTCATGGAGCTTACAATCTAGCAGAGGAAACAAATACACAGTGAACTAATACATAAACACAGGTTGAGCTATCTGTCATATAGGATACAAACAGTGATGTGGTTAAGATATTTAGGAAACACTTTTTAGACAGAATAGTCAAGGAAGGCCTCTATGAGAAGATGGTTAAAAACTGAGTATGAAGCCTGACTCCCTGTTTACATGCTACAAGTCACTTACCCTCTCAGAATCTGTTTCCACATTTGTAGAATGGAAATTATCATATGAAACTCGACCAATGCTCCTTACTGTGAATCACCATGAAAAATCTTCAACAACTTCTTGCTATTGACTTCTAGATGATTTTTCATGATTTCTTACATACTTAATATTCCTTAGCAAACTTCTGGCTATTTTGGACATTTTCAGCCCTCTTGTGGCATCCTGACTCCAGCTTTAACCACTGCACTATTATCTCCCTATTCACTGATCTATGTGGCCTTAGTTAGTAGTTAGTATTAGCCGCTCAGTCGTGTCTGACTCTGTGACCCCATGGACTACAGAGTCCATGGAATTCTCCAGGCCAGAACACTCGAGTGGGTAGCCACTCTCTTCTCCAGCGGATCTTCCCAACCCAGGGATCAAACCCAGGTCTCCCGCCTTGCAGGCGGATTCTTTATCAGCTGAGCCACCAGGGAAGCCCCATCTACTGGATGACAACTTTAGTGAAGGTCAGTCTCTATTGTGTGTTCCAAGTGCCTGATACAGTGCCTGGCATATACAGCCTCTCAAATATTTGATGACATGAGACTTTTATAAGCCAAAAGGTGGAAGACATAAGGATAGAGGGGAAGTCTCATGGAGGGAGGTCCTGAGGACAACAGAGGACACAGGCGTCGAAGGTTCACGGGGCTGGACTGGCCTTTGGCCCAACTCGTCCTCTGAGGCTGGAATAAAGGATGAAGGTGAGCACGGAGGGAAAGAAATCATGCTGAAGTCCTGAATCTTCTGATTGAATTTGGAAATAAGATCACCTGCTAAGAAAGGTGTGTTCTGAACAGCAGTGGTAGGCTGTCATCAAACACAAACACAAAAGACAAGAAGCAAGTGTTAGTGAGGATGTGGAGAAAAGGAAACCCCTGTGCACTGCTGGCTGGAGTAAGCTGGTGCAGCTAGAATGGAGAGCAGTATGTGGGATTCTCAAAATATTAAGAAGCAGAACTACCATAGGATCTGGCAATTCCACTTCCAGGTATTTACATGATGTCAAGTGACTTCCAGGTATTTACATGATGTCAAGTGACTTCAAGGAGATATGTGCACATCAATACTCACTGCAACATTATTTTACAATAGCCAATGTATATGGAAGCCCCTTAAGTGCCCATAGATGAATGGGTAAAGAAGTGCATACATGCACAACACAGCCATTATCAACAAAAAGAAATCTTGCCATTTCCAACAACATGCATCGATCTAGAGGGTTATTATGCTAGGTGAAGTAAATCAGAAAAAGACAAATACCATATGATCTTGCTCCTTCGTGGAATCTAATCAAATGAAATGAAAAGATTCATACAGAGAATAAATGAGTGGTTGCCAGAAGGGAGAGGCTGGAGAGAGGAAGAAATGGGTAAAGGGAATTAAGAGATATAAACCTCCAGTTATAAAATAAGCCACAGGAATGAAAACATACAGCATAATACATTATTATAACTTCTTATGGAGACAAATGGTTACTACATTTATCATGGCAAGAATACATGCAATCAAATCATGTAGTACATCTAAAATTAACATAATTTTGTGTATCGACTATACTTCAACTAAAAAAGAAAAAAGGAATGGCAATATTTGCATTAATTGATGAGAATGGGGAAAAAACCATGCAGTGTCAAGTCAAAGGACTGGCAGGTGACTGAGAAAGGGGTCTGAGGACATGCTGAAGGATGTGATATTGAAGTTGGGGAGGAAGTACAAACAAAACAGAGAGGGTTAAATAGGGAGTTTCAATGGAAGAAAATGTTGGAGACAAGATAACCAAAAATCTCACCAGCTAGTGTTGGATGGGTCATCTGTCAGAACATGAAGTCACTGAGAATATGACAGAACCAGAGATGGCCAAGTACACCGTCAGGAAGTGCAGCAAACCAATGGGAGTGACCGATGGCAAGAGCGGAGGTAACTGACGGTATAACTTCCTGACACAGGCAACACAAGGGCAGATTTTTGTCAGAAGCCTTGAGAAATTATTTAGAAATTACAAGACAGAGGAAGGGCAGCTGCCACCAGCTCCTGAGATAGTGGAATGTGGACACAGCCCACAACGGTAAGAGCTGCAGGCTATGGCAGGCCTTTAGGAGACACCCAAATTTGTTATGACAAGGCAGATAAGGGCAAATTTAAAAAAAACCCATCAACTTGCAGCCAAGCATGGTTAAGGGAGGAGAGAGGGTGGACAGAGGGCTTCCCCATGGCTCAGCAGGTACAGAATCCACCTGTGATGCAGGTGACACAGGAGACACGGGCTACAGTCCAAAGGGTCACAAAGAGCCGGTCACGACTGAGCGACTGAGCATGCACAAGCACAAGGGTGGGCAGGCAACTGGGAGAGACTAGAACACATACAGAAGGGAGACAAGTGATGGTAAGAATGGAGGCCAGGGGAGTCTGCACTTCTTAAGACTGCAGAACAAAAATACGCTTCTTGAAAACTTTCTGAAATCTCATCTTAATCATCAAACTCACCAGTCTCCCCTTAATGACTGTTGTCCATTCTACCTTGAGAAATGGACTCAGCTCTTACTCCTACATCCACTTAATCTTGAGTCTTCCTTTGAAATGGCTCCATCATCCACTCCTTCCTTATTCCTGTAGCCATCACCTGAAATCAGTTCTCACAATTTTATGTCTAGGTTACCACACCAGCCTCCCAAATAGCCTACCTAATTAGTGTCACTTCAGTTTAGTCATAAGGCTTTTGAATTAATAGGTCTGTTTCAGACACCCAAGTCCAACTGCAAAATTTATGTGTTTCATTTGCAACATAAAGACAATATTACTTTCCTTTGAAAGACTGCGGTAAGGAATGTGACATGTTGTAGGTTTCTTAGCGTATCTCTTAGTAGGTAAGAATTCCTGATTTTTGAAAACTTGTTGTAAGCCCTTTGAAGAATGGGACCAGATGTGCTTTACCAGTCTAGTCCACATACACTTTCAAAACACACTTGTTGAATGGTTTGATGAATGCCAAAATATGAGGGATATTTTATAACACAACACTCTTTTGTTGTGAGTGTTTTACAACAAAAACACTTTTACAAGTGTTGAGCTTGTAAAGACTTGAGCTTTGAAAACATAAAAGCAGCTTTAAAATCCATTCAAAAAGAAACAGTTCAGGAAACAATGTGGTATGCCAATCAAGAAAGTAATACCTTGAGCAAAAGACTTTTTCTTATCCCAGAGCTACCTTGAGAACACCAAGATGGGGTGGGAAACACACACGAGAAAAAATGAAAAAGCAAAGCTTAGCTCTGCTTTTGTTGTTGCTTTAGCCTTACCCCTTTTCCAGTTTGAGTTGGACTGCCTTTGGCTCAGATGATCCTACTGGCTTTGGGGAACTCAGAAAGGCCAAAATGGAGCCTAAGGGAAGAGGAAAAAAAGAGAGAGCTGGCTACTAAGGGCTGGCCCCAGGCAAAGATGGTTTCAGAAAGTCAAGACTTTCTAACTAAAAATGGAAAACATAGTGTAACACGTTTATGAATGTGCTATTATGAAGTAGCACATTACTTCATAATGCAAGTAAAAATGTGTGAAAAATCATTTGGATATCCTTATAAGCAGGTATTTCTGGAACTTATCAGAGAGATGTATTTGAAACTGAGACATCCCAGGAAAATTTCTGCCAATTATCTCCAAATCAGTTACCCCAGCTCACCAAGGTCAGAGGTGGAAGGCCTTAATGCAGATGTCTGCATACAGTTAATGGTACATATTCTTGGAAAATGTGGTTGGATAGTTCTTCTCATACCACATGGTTAGCAAAACCACTTGGAAAAGTGCTGTGCACCAAAAACTACAGAAGCATTTACATCCTTGACTCAGAAGTTCACTTCTAGGAATTAATCCTACGGAAATAATTTATGCACAAAGACATGCACTGAAACACAGCATCATGAGATAGAAACTAAAATGTCCAACAGGGAAAGGCAACAGGAAGCACGGCACATCCACACAGTGCAGTGTTTAGTAACACGGAATAAGGCCTGTAGACTGAGAAAAAAGAATCAAGATACCAATTACACTGAGAATGAATACAACTATGTAAAATCACAAACATGTAGCAAAGAGACCAGCAAGAAAACATTCAAAAATATTTAAGTGCCCTTTCTACCTTTTCTGTATTGTCTGGACTTCCCACAATAAGCATGTATTACCAACAGAAAAAAAAAATTATAAACACAAATAATAAACAGAAAAAAAATATTGAATCAGGCAAGCATTAAAGCAGAATGGGCATTTTTATATAGATTTATTGGTTTCTGCTAGGAATTGGAGTGAGGTTCCTAACAAAAGAGTGGGGGCTTACAAACCAGTCATTCTTTAAAAAGCAGAGAAATTATTTAACTTCTTTTCTGTAAGTTCCACCATATTCATGTAGAAATATAGCAGAAAAGATGGTGAGTCAGGTTCTGTCATGAATTAACCAATCTAAATGACAACTCCATGCTCCCACAACACACAGACCTAGACCCAGGGTCACAAAACACAATGTCAGACCCAAGTTTTAAATAGCATGCTGCTCTATGTTTTCCACGATGAAAAAGATTAGGAAAATAAAAAGCGTTTACTTGGGGCGGGGGGAGACTTTTTTCACACCCACTGGGGGCTAGAGAGAAATGAAAGACAGAGTTAAGAACTAATACTTTATAAAATTCAACTTTACTTAAAAAGACGAAATGTAACTAGTAAAAACTTTTTTTGGCAGAAGAAAAGCAGACACCTTGGTTACTAGAGGACAGATGTTCAGGACTGCTCTGAAGGAAGAATGGCTGAAAGGTCTGAATCCTAAATCACAGCAGTCTGTTGAATATCTTTCCTCTACAATCCAACCTTTCTTCAAATCCTTTTAAAATTCTACCCTAGGGAAATTTGCTTTATACCCAGAGTTATGGATCTCCTTATGTATACTCGCAATCGTTCACTTAATCATGGTATTTCCATTCTAGCTTTCTGGACTCTACGGTTTCGTTTGGCCTTTATAATCATCCCACAGTAGATGCTGAAAGAATTTATACCTTCTGGGCAGAAATGGAAACAAAATCCTAAAGCAGCTTACCTAAGAATCAAAAAGTTAGTCAATGTAAGCAGACCCTAGGCATGAAGCTACATTCAGTACCAATTATATTGTCATGAGTTACCAGAGCAAGGAAATTCTTCTAACATTTCTGTGTGAACAAAGATAAAAACACAGGCTGGCTAAGTGTTTGTAAGAGGCTGGTAACTGCAGTTCCTTTTCTTAAACATCATCAGATGGCAGATGGTTGGCTGCCACCTAAGTAACAGGTAGAGATGACCTCCTCTGAAACTGAATTATACTTGGTTGAGCAGGTATCTTGGCTAGTAAAAGACACTATACTACAAAGGCAGGGTCCCAGTGAAAGTTATTTGGTGGCCATACTAAAAAAAAGGACAATGGCTTCGTAAGCATGCATGCTGCTGTCATAGAGCCAAAAGCATCAACACAGGTACTCACCTTCAAAGATACATACAAAAAGTCTCAACTTTAAGATTATAAACTTAAAAATATATTTTAAAAAATGTTAGTCGCCTGTATGAGATAAATTAAAAATTTATGTAGTTTAGTGTAAAGCACCAAAAATGAACAATACAACTGTTCACATAAAATAGTGAAAAGAAAACAAAGTACAACTATGAAAGCACAGCGGTGATCAGTTACAAGAATCAAGTAAATGAACTAATTTCTATTATTTTTTTCATTCACCTTATAAAACTCTGTCGGTTAAGTTGGGGAGGGGGGGGTCTCTGAGAATCTAATGGGTAACAAAATGATAACAAATATACAGCATTTCTTTATTAACACATTGTATCACACAAATCAGGTTACTTTTTCTGTCTGATTACAGAGTTAACAGAACTTGCATCCACATTGAGAGCAGCAATATAAAAGTTTACCAGGAAGAAATTCTGTGTATGGACCAAAGGACTGCAACATGTCCTAAGAATTTAAAACTGGCAACTATGATGTAAGAACTGCAAGAAGATTCAGGTTTGTTTTCCATGTTTTAAACTCTCCAAAAGGGATAATACATTAAGGGGATAATACAGCCAAAGAAGGGATGATGTAGAAAATCACAGGAAATTAAACAAGTACAAAAACAGCACAAGGTCATGAGAACTTGAGGAGGTGTGAAAAACCAAGCAGTGACAAGGCAGCTCCCTGGAGCCGCACCAGCCCTGGCTGTTCCCCATCCTACCTGAAACCGGTGGACTCTTCATCTGGGCATTTCAGGCTGAGAAATCAGCTAGACTAATGATTTTTAAACAAAGGTTTCCTTAGATACAGCTTAGGGAGAGAAAGCTAAACATTAGGAAAGTATTAACTCCTTGAGAAGTCAAAATTGTGCAGCCAAATGAAAGCAAAGTATAAAATCTGGATAAAAATGTTTCTCTAAGGGTAAAATTCAGCTTCCTGAGAGATTTTAAATCAAACACATAGTAAGAGAGTGGTTTTCAAAGTGGGTTTCAGGCCCATCCTCTCTTCAAACTTTTCTTATACTCAAACACTTCTAATTCTGTTTTTTATCTTCTGTGGTTTCAGGAAACATCTCTTTTTTTAAAAAAAAAGGAAATCTGATGCCACCTCCATCCCTTTGCTATTGTTTGTTCTTTAAATTTAAAAATCACTATGAGAAAAATGAGATCTAAGACATACTTTGTCAGTATTACTCATAGCAGATTTGAATATTATTCTATAAAATAAACAAGTAAAAGAAGTTCTTAGGAAGAAATTAGACTTTGCTGTTCCTACTGCCCCTAAATCTGTTCTTCTACTGCCTCCATGCTCTCATTATTTCTGGACAGTGTGAACAAAATCTTAACATTCCAGCCACACCTCAATCCAGAAACATTTCATTCAACGGTCACAGAGAACTTCGTTGAGAAGGTAAGCCCCTAATTTACAGACATCTCTTAGAATAAGAAAGTTCAATTACCAAAAACAGCACACATTCCATCAGGGCAGACTCTGTATAGTGTTCGTTAAGGAGCACACTCACTAAGGAGCAGCCAAACCCCAGAACTCCACTCTGCACTCTCGAGCAGAACACCAGAGTGGCAGCAACCACCAGGGGAAACATACAGGCCTTGTTTCTTGGATGGAAATGAAGAACAGTGGAACCCAAGCTTTGGCCACTTATCTAGACTTCATTATTTCAACAAAACAGAACAAATCCATGGAAAGGACTCACTTGGCAAATGTAACTTCTTTCCATATATTTTTCCTTCACATCAGGTTAAACAAAAAGTTGTCATTTTAGAATCACTGATTACATCTTTTTTAATTAGAAAAAAGTATACTTGAATATTTACATAATTTTATTGCTGTGTATTACAACAAAAAAAAAATTTAACTGATTTGTAGAATCTATCCAGTAACATGAAATTGAAATCCATCTCTCAGGAGGATGTAGTTACAGCTGAATGTATCTGATGCTCCAGAGTACATCAAGAGTAAGAAAAATCCGTGCATGTCATGTGGTTCTTGTTGCAATCATCTGTGTTCATCTCTCAGAAGGCAAACGAATCCATGTGACATTTCAATAAATATCAAAGTAATCATTAGCAAAAAAAACAGCTTCCACGGACCAGAGATCCAAGAAAGAGCAGTTCCGATGAATGATTCCTACAATCGAGTGAGTCCTCCTTTAGTCCAGTGAGATGATGTCAGGAATGTTACTTCCACTGCTGGTTATGACCCCTGGCTCACTCCTGCTGCTGGATGAACTAACATGAGTACTGCTTTCAGGGGGGCTGGTGGTGGTGACAGACGCACTGCTGGCTGTTAAGGGTGAGGTGAGACTATCCAAAAACATAGGAGGACAGTACTGCTTGAAACAAACAATGATGCGGATGAGGACGAGGCTTCATTGATTGTAAATAAAGAGACTACACACTGTTAGATATGCACAAGTGATAGCCACATATTTAAATCTCGGTGGGATTTTAAAATTTCTCAAAACTTCACATCTCTGGATAGAAGGTGGCACAAATTTAACATTTTACATTATTTGATGAGTGCAGCATATTCTTGACTGTCTCAAAACAGAATCTGTTGACCAAATATGTAGGTAGTAGTACAAAAATGTCAATAATAACTATAGTTATTTAATACTGAATACTAGCCCCACAATTATGACTCATACTTAGTCTTGAATTTGCTCACTAAATGTATTTATATCAAATTTAAAGCACACTGTAAAAGGCTAATAAACTTATCTTTAATGGCTTTAAGCAAAAGTGCTAACACAAAATTCAATAATTCTTTCAAAAGTTACTATTAAGTAGACCCTTAAGGAACAATGTTAAGACTGATTAGCAGAAAAACAACATCTGATTCCTATCTCCATACATATAACAGTTACTTGTGTGATTAGAAGACAGCATACACTCTAATATAGAGACTACACGGTAGCTAACTACCCCAGGATGCTCAGAATGAGATCTCCTGTATTTTGGAATATAAAACAAACAAAATTTTGGAACAAATCTTAAAGGAAATCTAACTGCCTCTGAGATGCCTGCTTGACAGCCCCCTCCGAGTGTTTATAAACGTTGGTTTAAATCTTAGTTGCTGATCCCCAAACAAATTTCAACCTGGGTTTAAGTACTCTGATACTGACCAGGAGGAAGAGAGACAAGAGCTAACAGCTTTATTTTATATCACCGTAGACTGTTTCATGTGAAGCAACGGCACTAACTTTAGTATGATAAGCGCGGTCCAGCACACACTAGACAGGAGAGGCCCTAAGGCGGTGTTTAGATTGACTACATGGGAGATCAGTAAGGACGGCTCATCAATATTATCAATTTGAGGTAAGCATGCTGAACGGCCCTATAAAATCAAAATCCTCAAGGTTCCAAGACGATTTTTTAAAAAAGGATGGTTCACATAAAAATCAGTAATACTTTAATCCTGAAGAATCTATCTCCTAGAAAAATACATAGATATTTTGCTATAGAATCTACTGATGTAACAAAGTCAATTTAGGGTGAAAAGAAACTTCTCTTTCTGTGCTTGTCACCTTGGGCCCAAACTTCCAGTACTGTTTGTGTGATCAGAGTATTAAACCAGGAAGCTGATACACAGCCTGTGGTTAGCTGATTCTGAGCAGCCTACAAAAGCAGTGACCCATGGCTCTTCCTCCATCCGGCCCCACTCTCCACACTTCTCTCTAAGTCTCTTTCTCTGTCTGCTTTCCCCGAGCCTTTTCCTCCTCTGCTACCAGCCTATCAGTGGAGTCTGTGCTCACTGCAACGTCTTCATGGTGGGACACTGGAATACTAGTTTCTTATTTCCAACAGAGAAAACACGAATGGTTGACTTATAGCAATTTTAGGTGAGGGCTTCTTTAAAGTCTGAATTTGACTGCCTTTAAAAACTAGGAAGAATCACACTAACGATTCAATCTGTTTAATCAGCTTCAGCCATCTTCTTTGTACAGAACAAGGGTTTTACAAATTATCTCTAGAAAGTTTCAACATTTCCAGTCATCCAGCACTGCTTCCCTTCATTTTAATCACTCAAATGCTTGTTAAGAAATGCCAAATGATTATATTAAACTAAACAAAAAATAATTTTAAATACTAGTAGTAAAGGTCAAAATATCATAAACTGAAAAACAACGTCATGCCTCCAAGTAAAATTGTGAAATATTTATAGAAGTACTTTCCTTCCATCAATTTAAGTAACTGAGAGATGACTGTCCTGATTTTATGCAACTGGTCATTTTTAGTTAGTGACACAACCAACAATCCAATACAAATTAGTTGCTTAAATTCAGGATACATACCTGGGGATCAACTGGAATAAGGGAAAGAAAATCCAAACCTAAAACAAAAATGTTCTGTTAATAGTTGTCTCATATTTTGGAGACAAGAATTATTTCCCCAAATCATTTTTTATTTAAGTCATAGAACATCTGGGTTAAGTCCTTACCATTCTGCTGTAGGGAAGGTCTATACCACAATCAGGACATTTCAGGATATTTATGTGCATAAAACCCAAAAATGTACATATGTCTTGACAAACAACTGGAAAAACCATCCCCAGAGGTTTAAAAGGGGTAGAGGAGTCCAAAATTTAAATAGAACTAGTCAAAGCAAATTTTCACTTAGCAGAATGAGAAGCAATAAAATGAAGAGATGATTATCTGGATTGAGACATTAAAAAAAACATGCTTAGTCTCTTAAGACACTTCACATTTATTTTTTAGAAATACACATTAAGCTTCATCTAAAATATCACTTCTTAAACAAATAAACGTCTGTTTCACGGACAGCTCTCTGTCCCCCGGTTCCCACAACAAAAGGAGTAGGTATACAGTTCAACACGCTGCATAAAGCAAGCACTTCGTAACTGCTGCTTATTAACAAGCTAAATCTTGCCAAGGTGTACTGGGTTATAAGCTAATGCAGTTTTCTAAAGATTTGGGATCCTCCAATTATACTTTAGAAATAGAAAAGTGACAAAAGGCTGCCCAGTAATACTGTTTTGAAATATTAAAGCTGTAACAATAAATAATAAAATCTTCATGTCTGAAAAGTCTAGCAGTAAACTTCAAGGTCAGTTCCCCTAGACCTCTGTTTGACTAAATTCTAAAACATTTAAAAAAAAATCATATATTAGGTATAAGATTACTAAGGCCAATTTCTATTTATTCTATGAATTTTTATATCCTGGTATTCAACGTCACCTCAAGTACAATAATTGTAATAGAGTGTATTATGATACTGGACTGTTAGTCTAAATAGAGAATTTTAGTGGGAAATGATATTTAACCTGTGTGAATATAACTGATAAATCAAATGTTTAAGTAAGTTTATTCCCTTATAATCTCTAAATAAGGGTATAATGATAATACTTATTGAATACTACAAGCTGTAGCACCAATCATTTGAAAGAAGTCAATTTCTAAAAGATTTCTGAAAACTGCTCACATGACTTGTCATTTCTTATGCCTATCACTAGCAGCTGTAAGATACAAGATTTGAGCCAACACTGGACAAAGGGAATCATAACCGATTTTTCCAGAGAGTTCCCCATTAAAGTGATATGAAGGTGGTGATGTACTTCAGTAAGCGAGTTTCTGTTCACAGTAATAATACCACTGAGCAAACCCTCTCTCTGCGGCAGCTGAACAGTAATTCAAAATCTGTCTAGCCCTTATATCATCATCTGCAAGTTTTATATATTCACCACTTCTATTATTGGATGATTGTTTCATGTGTGCTAACAGTCTATTGATAAAATATTTTTAAGAGATTTAACTGATCTGTATCTTTTGACATCTCATCCAGGGATAATTGAATATGATAACTTATACAACACCATAATAAAAGTATCTAGAAATTTTTCTGAAATTTTGGTTGAAACCCACTGTTATCTCCCTAGCTGTATTATACAGATGCTGTCTACACAAAATTCAATAATATTTCAGTGTAAATATTTCTCACTGAAACCATTTTCTCTCCAATACTAACACTGAAGCTCGCACAGTATTTCAGATGTTATTCCTTCTATTAAAAAACTATTATCAACAATGTCTTATAATTCTACTTTGTAAGTATAGACTATGAAAACTCTTACATGAAACAGATGAAGCTTCATGAATAGTGATTAAAACATTATTGCCTTAATACTTTATAAAAGTTCAGTAAAATGCTATTCTTATTTCACCATAAGTTTGAACTGCAATGGTATGTGGTGTTTTCACTCGAGTATTTCGTAACTATCTTTAACTAAAAAAGCAGGTAGTTTTAAAAATTATGATGGTACATTCTAAATGCTTTTCTCAATACTGATAAATCTGTAGTTTTTAGATTTTAAATGCTGCTTCATATGAAACTGACTCTGTATGTCTTATTAATAACAACACATTTTACTTACTTGAGCCATGAAGTTTAACAAAACATAACTGCTACATGATTAAATATGTAAATGTTTAGCACTTTCAAATTTTAATGATACAACTTTTGAGCACCATTCGCACCTGACAATATGGCACTAGCAATAATAAGGCAGTCATATTTTTTCGTGAAATAATCAAGCTGTTTTCCATTCCACAAATACAAATTATGTTTTATTTTTGCATTCACTGTTGCACAGTATCAGAAGATGTTCCAAGCTGCAGTTCATTATTAATATCATTTCTTCTTTGTTCTCCTGCAGATTCAGAAGATTCATGTTTATGATGTTTAAAAGGAATGTTAAGAAATGTATTAAGAGTTTGTCATCTCTCAATTCTTGGTATTCTATTTAATATTTTATTATAAATTATTAAATTTATAAATATCAAAACGCTGTACAGTATGATTAATTACATAAAAATTATGCACAAAAAAATCCCCAAAGTAATTACTAATTACAAAAGAGCATATTAACAGTAAAACCCAAATAAAAACTAAACTATTTAGATCAAGTAACTACTACGTAATTCATAAATGACAGTAAACTGGTACTAAAGTACAATAGATCCTATTCTATTCCGTTTATCAATAAGAAAGTCTTTTAACATTTTAATAAGCAGTATCACTACACTAGCTTATAATGGCTAAATACCAGTCCTGGATAATAGTCTTAGCTCTTACCAGCTTGACATGTATTTTAGGAAATACACAATTAACATATTTTATCGCATTTTTCTCAAATCTGTACATTTTATAAAGTAAATAGTCTGACTTTATGCCCAAATTTTGAAATATAAATTCTCTGAAATTAAAAATTCATCCAAACTCACACAATTCAAAAGCTAACAGAGCAAGTGATTTGTACATTGTATCTATTCTATTGCTAAATGGCCAGAGTCACTTAGTAAACAGAATGTTCATTATCTTTTTTCTCAGGATTAATTTTTAATTCAAGAGCTTTAGGAAATGAATTCTTCTGGAATGCTTATTTGTAACACATACTAAGATGACATGTGGAAACCTTTCAACTTCATTTAAAACTAGCCACAGTTAAAACAAAACATAGCAGTTAGGAATTAAGACTCTGACTTTCCCTCTTTCTTATGGACCATGAAACGTTACCTGTAACTCAAAATCAAGCTTTGTATCAGCAGTGACTCTGTAACTGGTGCTGGCTGGGTTTACAAACAGTTTTTTTTTTAATAACCAATTCCCAAAGAACATGTGGAGGAGATAAATTTATGAACCAAAAAGCTTTTAACTTTTTTTTGATGGATACTATTTTTAGTCTATTCTTTTCCATTAAATTGTATTCAAACTGAATAAACTCTGAACAAGTTTCAAGTGACAAAATTACACCTGACCAGATTACACAACTATCAACTGTTCCAACAACACAAATTTTACTCAATAGAATATATATTGTGCTTAAAATAAAGATCTTACTAGGAGGGCCAAAAAGAATAAATCGCAGGTCAAAATTAACTTCCTAAATCCAGAGAAGAAAATTAATAAAAGGAGGAGGTAATTGAATTTCAGTAAAAGGGCCCTTCAGAGAGAAGGGACGTCATGAAGTCACTGGTTCTAAACTTGTGCCAATTTGATCTATGAAAAAACTTGATATTAAGGTAACTCAGGCAGCCATGAAGTTTTTAACTGTTAATATACATATAAAAGATATCCCTAAACCAACACAACATTGTAAAGCAATTATCCTCCAATTAAAAAAAATTATTTTTTAAAAAAAGATAACCCTAAATACTCAGGAGTGTTGTGGGAAAAGAGCAGGCAGATCCTATTTTTACAGGGTAAAGGTGGCAGGCAACCTGACCTCACAGTTCACATGTATATTCTGAAGTTGTGATGGGCTACCAAGAAGTGATGTGCTTTTAGAAAAGAAAAGTATGAGAAAACATTCTCCCTAACCTGTGAAGCTTCCATGAAAAATAAACCAAGAAAAAGTCTCCCTGTGGTACATTCTCTATGCGGGAGAATAAATTCCGTAAAATTTTCCCACTATCCTACTACTCTATTTCCTCCCAACAAAATCTATAGATTGCTCAGTAGTTAAAATGATAGCAATTGAACGTGATTAATATTTAAAACAGGTATCACCTTTACAGGAACCCTTTCCTTAGCAATTTCCTTTGCATTTTTATTTAAGATACTTAAATTATATTTGCTTCACAGATTAAGTTAAAAAATAAATGGTAAAAAAAAAAAAAACTGATAAACAAAACAACTCTTCACATACCTGGCAGATCTGAGGACATGCTTGAGATTGGCGTGTGGTGGAATGGTACTGAGTAGTCTGTTAATGAAGGCGGAATAGCAGCAGGATCAACCGAAGTCACACTGGGCACCCTTACAGAAGATGGCTGATACATGAGAACCCTGTTTTAAATAGCATGGGAAATTACAAACAATCTGGCTGTTAGTTCACAGGAGAGAAGGGCTGTACTACTGGGCATTCTCAATCGTAAGTTCACTAAGCTTCAAAACAACTATATGGCAGCTACTCACTACACAGAACTCCACTCACTCTCCTCTTTCATAACAGTCGTCACTTTAACATGAACATATGCTGCCTCTCAATAGCAGCTGTGACGTTAAGAGCAAGGTGGCACTAAAACATGAAGAACACTGCTGGAGCAAAACACAGAGCTCTGAACCACAAATAGGACTATACGCCACACACTGCCTTTATTAATGTATGTGTAACATGCGTGTGATATTAGTAAGCTATATATAAAGAAATTTAGAAATAAAATAGAAGACTCCTAAAATTTGATTTAAATCAGGGTACCTTTATGAGTAAAGCTACTTACTTACTAGAGCTCAAACATAATTCCTTCCATTGTAACATGAATTGTGTTAATTATTAGCACTCTTATCTGGGATCACCTGAGTAAAGACAGTCCTAAAGCCAGCCAATCTGATTAAAACCGGTAGCAATCAGAAAAGAAATTAGATTAAGAATAAAACATTCAGGATTTAAGACATAATATTCAGAAATAAAAACACTAGCTACCATGATATCATCTACTCTTTTAGGAGTGCTATGACTTTCAAATTCACTGTTCATGCTACTAAAAACACAAATTAAATATACTTAAGACACACTTTATTATTGGTATTTATACATATATGTACACATACTGTATATATATATATACTATGATTATTTTATAATGTCAAGAAGCAGTATGGTTAAACATATTTTTGAAGAAGTTCAGGAAAAAAGAGAAATGATTTTGCATTCTTCCCACTTAATAGTCATTATATCTTAGTCCAGAGTAAATGATTAGAAGTCCTCAAGAAAACATCTTAAATATATATATATATAAGCAACTAAGCAACGTCATGGACCCTCTGGCTGATGGTGACCATCTTTTTGTCCAACATCTTAGGCTGCAGGGGTAGCAGCTGCTCTCCAATCTGAGATGCTACCCAAGGATGACAAGAAAAAGATGCCAGAAAGCCAGCCAAGAAAGACAAACACCCAGTGAACAAGTCTAGGGGTGAGGCCAAAGGCAAAATATAGGACAAGCTCAATAACCAAGCCTTGCCTGACAAAGCCACATATGCCTGACTACCTGAGGAAGTTCCTGACTACAAGCTTAAAGCCTCAGCTGTTGTCTCTGAGAGACTGAAGACTCACAGCTCCCTGGCCAGGGCAGCCCTTCACGAGCTACTTAGTAAAGCACCCATTAAAGTGGTTTCAAAGCACAGAATACAAGTAATTTAAACCAGAAACACCAAAGATGCCCCAGCTTCCAGTAAAGATGCACAGCCAGGTCCCACCACTGCATTTTGAAAAATAAAACTTTACTAAATTTGAGGGAAAAAAAGAAGAGTAGGGGACGGGGACCCAGGGACAGGAGGTCACTAGGACATTAAGGTCACCATTCCAAAGCACCCCCAGTAAACTACTGTGAGCTCAACGAGACGGGCACAGTCTCCATAGCTGGAAGGGGTCCCTACAAAGATGACGCACAGCTGACAGAAACAGCGCGTGTGTGTATACCATCAGTCACTAGGTCATGTCTGACTCTTTGAGACCCCATGGACTGTAGCCCACCAAGCTCCTCCGGTCCATGGGATCTCCCCCACCCAGGGATCAAACCAGCATCTCCTGCAGCCTCTGCACTGGCAGGGGGATTCTTTACCACCGAGCCCTGGGGAGCCCGGTTATTCTGTACTATTTTTCAAAAAATACAGACGTCACTGGAAAGGAGGAAAACAAAGTCATCTTGAGAGGATATACATGGCTGTGTTGGCAAATGCTAGTCTCAGACAAGCAAGTGAACTGAGACTGATCTATTTGGGAACCACAGAAAACACAGTATGCTTGAGACAATAACATAAGCCAAGTACATCAAAACACATTTTCCAGACGTAGGTGAAGACCGACAAAAAGAGCAACCTGCCTCAGTTACAATCAGGAGGTTTCTTGGATGCCAGTGTTACCTGGCCATCTAAAACCACAAAGGCAGACTCTGGAGGGGGAAAGAGAAAACCTGAGATGAGCTCAAGTATGTATGTTAAATTAAAGCACATCTTCTGGAAGTCTGAAGACACTGGTCCTCTACAAGGATGAAAGAACAGGAAATCACAGAAGTGTTTCCAAATTATACATGATCCTACCTCCCACACAGGAAATGTGTACCAGAAACTAGGGCACGGGGTCATGGGAATAAGAAGGAAACAGAGACTGGCATACGTTAGTACTCACAAGGGGGCGTAAAAAGTGGCTCTGATTATCTCACACTGTCTTTTCTCTTGATCCCCAACTGACCTTTCAATCTGGATCAGATTCGCAGAAAGCAACGCCACTCACTTTCCCTCCCTGGCCCTTTACTCGCACCTGCACAGAAGTGAGGTCAAGGTCCCAGTGCACTCACCACAGCAACCCTTAACTACTGCACATCTTCTGCTCTCATAACATAAAACTCTGAGTGATCAACTATTCCTTGTTTCACCAATATAAAATGCTACCACAACATGTAAAAATGTCACAATCCAGTAACAGTACAAATTATTAAATCAGCATCTACAATCTCAGCAAGTATCTGAAAAATTAAACAATTCAGTGTAAGTTAAATCCGATTACCTGAACTTTGTAACATTAACACAAATTCAACTTTATATAGAATGGGTAAAATTCGCCATTTGTTAGGATTATCAAATTACCTACTGGTAGCGGATTTTTATCTCAATCAGAAGCATCACAAAGATCACATTCGGAAAGGTAAACAACTTGAATGCCTATGCAAAAATAGATGTATTTATAGATATGGAACAACAGGAACCATGGTGAAATCTAAATGGCTATGTCTGGTGGAATTATGTGATGCTATAAATACTAAAAACATTTTTTAAAGTTTTTGTTACTCCCTCCTCATAGGATTGGCAAATACACACACAGGCCTATATGCACATTATGTATTATGTACACACATAAGCTTTTATAGCTTTATGCATAATATCAGTGAAAAGGTTGGCTTAAAACTCGACTTTCAAAAAACTAAGATCACGGCATCTGGTCCCATCACTTCATGGCAAACAGATGTGGAAACAATGAAAGATTTTATTTTCTTGGGTTCCAAAATCACTGCAGACAGTGACTGTAGCCATGAAATTAAAAGATGCTTGCTCCTTGGAAGGAAAGCTATGACAAACCTAGACAGGATATTGTTTTTTGTCTGTTTTTTGTTTTCATGGAACAAAAAAGTTATTGGGCGGTTTGTCAAATATAGATGCATAATGACAATGGCCAACATACGTCACTTTTCCAGTGCTTTACTGAGCACTGCCACTGCCACTGTTTCATTCAATCCTCACAATAACTTAATCAGTTGCACATTATTATTATTTCTACTTCACAGATGAGAAAACTGAGCTTACAGAATTCCCAAAGTCACACAGTTAATACATAGCTGAAAATGTTACAGGTTGTTTATTGTCACTTTTAGTTCATCATATTTAAATAGAAAGTCATTATCCTTGTCCTCAAGTCAGCTCTATTTCTGTCAGTGATACCAGACGGCACACTATTAATAAATAGAAGAGGCATCACTTTGCCGACAAAGGTCAGTACAATCAAAGCTATGGTTTTTCCAGTAGTCATGTACGGATGTGACAGTTGGACCATAAAGAAGACTGAGTGTCAAAGAATTGATGCTTAAGAACTGTGGTGCTGGAGAAGACTCTTGAGAGTCCCTTGGACTAAAAGATCAGCCCTGAATACTCACGGGAAGGACTGCTGCTGAAGCTCCAGTACTTTGGGCACCTGAGGCGAAGAGTATGATCTACTCAGTGGAAATGAGTTTGTGCAAACTCCAGGAGATACTCAAGGACAAGGAAGCCTGGCGGGCTGCAGTCCACAGGGTCGCGAAGAGCCAGACATGAATCAGTGACTGAACAACAACATAATCTCACAGCACAAAAGAAAATTGCTGGCATACTGCTAGACAGCAAACAGTAGTATTCCTGAGCACTAGCTCACGAAATTCATCATACTTGGCCCAGACTTAGATGTCTGAAAATTCAGTAACTTGAATTTTTATCTATAAACCTTAAATTCACCAGGTGTTCCCACTTTATGATCATAAAAATATTTTCAAAGATTCAATTCCACTACCAATTCCTAATGATTCTTCAGTTCAGTTCAGTCGCTCAGTCATGTCTGACTCTGCAACCCCATGAATCACAGAACGCCAGGCCTCCCTGTCCATCACCAACTCCTGGAGTTCACCCAAACTCATGTCCATCGAATTGGTGATGCCATCCAGCCATCTCATCCTGTTGTCCCCTTCTCCTCCTGCCCTCAATCCCTCCCAGCATCAGAGTCTTTTCCAATGAGTCAACTTTTCGCATGAGGTGGCCAAAGTATTGGAGTTTCAGCTTCAACATCAGTCCTTCCAATGAACACCCAGGACCTATCTCCTTTAGGATGGACTGGCTGGATCTCCTTGCAGTCCAAGGGACTCTCAAGAGTCTTCTCCAACACCACAGTCTTAATCTATCTCTAATCTTTGCTTCCTTTCTTGAGAATATCTCTTTATTAATGACAAAGCAATCATTCAATTTCCAAGGCATGGGGTAGGGGCATAACATTTTA
The DNA here is from genome assembly GCA_006410635.1 of Cephalophus harveyi. Classification (NCBI taxonomy): domain Eukaryota; kingdom Metazoa; phylum Chordata; class Mammalia; order Artiodactyla; family Bovidae; genus Cephalophus; species Cephalophus harveyi. The sequence continues at coordinate 645,385 of SJYT01021088.1, forward strand.
AAATTATGTATTAATTTAGAAAAACACCAGAGGTTTTCTAAAAGTCTTATTTTCCTTCTATTCCCCCCATTTGCTTACTAACACTAAGAAGCCCTATGATAAATTTACACCTCAGGGAAAATTTCCAGATGCTGACACAAAAGGGAGGACATGAGAAGAATGACCAGACACAAAACCAGAAAAAAAAAAAAAATCTAAGAGTTGGACGGGATTACACAGATGAAATAATCACAGTATGGTCACTGTGACACCTGCACAGGTGGCATCCACTCTATCTTAACACCGAAAATGTGATTTTAACACAAAACACCAACGTTCTTAGCGTTCAGAAAACGCCAATGGAAAGTTTTCATGTATCATTCCTCTACTGGATTTGTATCTGCCAAATGCTGTAACAAAGAATAAACTTAACCCAGTTCATCAATGACTCCCGTTCAAGACCTACAAGGTAAATATCACATTTTCTCTTTTCCTGGCTTCACAGCTTCAGTCCTTAGACCCACTCATCCATCAGGCTACAGTTTCCACCACTCACCATCCTCTTTCCCTCCTCTGGTTGCTCTCATTAATACCCTTCTTGATGAAAGCCCTGACTAAAATGGTCTAAGTGAAAGTCATTTAGCCTAAAACGGAATAGAACCGGCATGGGTATGTATCCTGGATACTGCTTCTTTTATTAATGCAATCTAAGAACAAATCAGCTCAAGTGGTAAACCATTAAGTGAATTCTGACACTTCAGAGAGCTTCTATCTAAACGGCTGTTAATTTACAGAAGGCCATTATCTATTAAGATGATGATATACAGTCGTCCCTCAGTATTCACAGCGGACTGGGTCCAAGGACCCTCTCCCCAAAAGGATACCAAAACTCACAGATCCTGAAGTCCCTTACCTAAAATACTGTAGTGTTTGCACATCCTCCATAAATTAATTCATCTCTAGATTACCTTATAACTTATAATACCTAATACAATGCAAATGCTATGTGAAATAGATCCTGCTTTTGGAAACTTAAAAAAAAAAAAAAAAATTTTCCTCTAGCCATTTCTGATGATCCACAGTTGCCAGAATCCACAGATGTGGAGAGCTGACTAGTTGTCTATGACAAGATCCATTTTATCAATGTATTTCCTAATTATAAAGCATTCTTGGATAAACTCTACTTGGTATTAAAGGATACCATTTTAACATATTATTAAATAATTTACTAAGATTGAATTCAGAATTTTCATTGATCTTCCTAATGTAAGCCTGTTTCATAACAGTTTTCTGTTTGGCTGTTAATGTATCAGCCAAGTATGGGTATTAAGAATTATGCCAGCTTTGTAGAATGAACGGGGTAGCTGCACTTTACAAACAATTTAAACCAAAATTTTCACATGTTGCTGGTTTGGTCACAAATTTCCACCTTATACTCTAAATGTTAGGTTTTTTCTTTTTAACCTAGATGAGACTCAACATCTATCTCTGTGATAGCTGATCACAGGTGTGAACTGTCCTCTGATTCCTCAGCATGGTGAGGTCATCTCAGATGACCCTTACAATGAGCCACCAGAGAAACCCTCCAAGATGACAGTAACCCTTCAACCTGGTGTGAATCCATCTAACTATATATATATATAT
>SJYT01021088.1:647073-701393 GCA_006410635.1 Cephalophus harveyi
CAACAGGATGAGATGGCTGGATGGCATCACCAATTCGATGGACATGAGTTTGGGTGAACTCCAGGAGTTGGTGATGGACCTGTCTCTTATACACATCTCCTAGGTTTCCCCAGCATGTTCTAAAGCATTTCATTAGAGAGTAAACTCTGGAAATATCACATCTAAACCAGTAAACATTTCAAAACTCTATTTTCATTTTTTATCATTTAAATTCTAGAAGTGCCAACTAAATTGTCTGAAAGAAACCATAAATGATCAGCATCCCAGAAAAAAAATCCCAGCTGAAATACTTATTTCATTTTCAGTTCCACTAAGAAAAAAAGTGCACTCTCACTGTGATGTGGAAATCATATCTGGAAATCCAAGTATTTTAACAGTGAAGGCGGCAGCACAGAAAGCTTTAATTCTCCTGGTTTCAAAAGTTAACTGTAAAAAAGGAATGTTTCAAAAGTGCACCGAGAATATAACTCCACTTGTATAAAATGCCTAGAGAAGGCAAATTTATAGCAATAAAAAGATCAAAGGTTGCCTACTGGAGTGTGCGTGGGGATTAACTCAAACGAACATGAGAGACATTTACTGGGCGTGGAGAATATTTTACAACTAAGTTGTGATGATAACTGTGTATCTATGAATTTACTAAAACCACTTAACTGTGCAACTCAAGACTTCAGATGTGGGATTTTATGGTATGTAAATTATACCCCAATAAAGCCATTAGAGAAAAGAAGTGCAATGAGAGGTCAAAAGACAAGACTGGCACACCCAAGTTTAAAGTAATATGCTCATTATCGAGAGAACCCTCTGCTACTTTACTGCAGGTTCCAAAATCTCTCAGAAGCATCTATTGCTAATTACTTAAACCTGTCACTTAGATGCCATAAATGCTAGACCGCATTTACTTGCCCACACTGTGCCTTGGAGAGGGTGATAGGGGAAGGCAATGATTTTTTACTGAGAAAATTACCATGGGCCTGAATCAGGCTGAGCTCTTGCATTATTTTATTGAAACCTGAATATAACCTTATGAGGTAGGCATTATTTAACCCCATTTAGAGAACAGGAAAAGGAGGCTCAAACAAGTATTTCATCCAAGATCACAGAACGAGTAAGCAATAGTGTCAAAATTAGAATCCATGCTGGTCAGATTGCCAATTACACACTCCACACACTCCACTTCCTCACGGTGCTCTGTGATGCCAAATTTACTCCTTACAAAGACAGTCAAGAAAATAACAGAAAGTGTTCAACATGAAATATTTAGACATGAGAAGATTACAACCCTCACTTCCCAAAGATGGGAATATCTTCATCAAAATTTGCTTCCCCATGAACAACATGCTCATTTGAAAATATTTCAACTGAACAGAACGCAAATTAAAGTGGCCCTCTATGGCTATGCCACTCTCCAAGAGCCATTTACAAACCTAACCCAGGAACAGTTAGTTCCAAGTGTAATAAACAATAGTGAACTATAAATTCACAAACCCTTTGGTTGGGCTGCTTTGTGTTTCTGACATAAAGATGCATTTCCGTTTGGCAGGAGGGCCTTCCTCTTCATCAGAAGAGCTTTCTACTGTTAGGTCAATGACATCCACTTTCTTCTTGCTTGGCTCACTGGCTACAGTCACTGCACAAGGCTTACTGAGGACAGCTGAAGCTACATGGAGGGAACAGAGGGGAGAAAAAAGTGAGAGGTGTAACACAAGCTCGAACCGTAAGTTTTAAACTGTGCAGCATGTCCTGGAGAATACACTGCTCATGAAGTCCACACTTGCCCCATGGACAGAGACTAACTCCCTAACTTCAGACATTCGGCTATAGAACAACTGCTTGCCTACGAGACAGAGGGAGCACTATGCCTTGTGAGAAGACCAAAACCTCTTTCAGATGGCACCTGCCGAGTTATCCCCCCAGTACTGCCAGTAGATCTGTGTAGATCCTGCTCCTCACACTCTCTCCCCCGGTGAGGACTCGCATTATAGACAGACATCTGGAGTTAAGGAGCTGGTCTCTGGCCGTGGACAAGAGTATGAGGCTTTACTGGCTGTGTATTTTCACAGACATGGTAGTATTAAGTCAGAATCAAACACTTCCATTCTAACAAAGCAGTTGCTTATATCAAAGAATACAGAAGCTCTTTACCACAAGCCAGAACTGGATAAAATGTTCACCTTGATAATATCAGTTGGAAAAAAACCCAACTATCTCACTTTAACAAGTTACTCAGACATTCAAAGTTTTTCTTACCAATTACCTACATAGGTTCTCCTTTCTGCCCACTTCCATAGTCTTACATGATATGTTAACTCACTATTTCAAAGAAAATATGCTTTACAATCTACTTAGCAGAAAATGCATGCTACTTGATAATGGAAAAGCAGTAGCAACTAATTAAATCACTATTTTTCTCATATATGAGGGAAACCTTGATCATTCCCACGGGTCCAGTAACAACACAGAAGAATGATTAATACTGACATAAAATACTTTACTTTTTCCTCTCTTCCTACTCTGAACACCTATTATTCATTACATTGCCAGAATGTGAAACACAGTCAGCACAAAACTCAGTGAGTGGACTATGTCAGATAAAAAGAAACTAGGTTTACCTAGAGGTTTAAATTTCTCAGATGGCCTTGAATTTCCCCACTCAGCACGGACATCACAGGGAGCTGAAGTCTGAGCTAAGTGTAACTCAGGCTCATATTTCTTCCCACAAAATAATGAGCTTTGAACTCATCTTTTTTTTTTAACCAACTAGCCTATGACCATCTTTCCCCATCCTCCATTAATGGAAAATCCAGCCTCTCTAACCACATGTCTACTTGGGGTTTCTCCAACAGATACTCTAAAAACAATTCTGGAAAACTATCCATAGAAATGTCACATAAATTTTCATGTTGTAGCAAGCACCACATATTAAGATGACTCTAAAAACTACAAGCCATGTATTGGTGAGGATGGGGAGAAAAGGTAACTCTAGATTACTGTTGGTAGGAACGTAAACTGGTGCAGCCACAATGGGGAACAATACGGCAGTTTCTCAAAACACTAAAAACAGACCTAACCTATGACCCAGCAATTCCACTCCCGGGTATATACTGAAAAGCAAAACAAAAACACTAATTCAAAAAGATGCATGTACCCCAAAGCTCCTAACAGCACTATTTACAACTGCCAAGATATGGAAGCAACCTAAGTGTCCATCAACAGATGAATGGATAAGGAAGATATGGTGTTACCTACACACACGCACACAGAAGCAACCTAAGTGTCAACCTAAGTGTCCATCACACACACACACACATGGAAGCACACACACACACGGAAGCAACCTAAGTGTCAACCTAAGTGTCCATCACACACACACACACACACGGAAGCAATCTAAGTGTCCAGCAACAGATGAAGGGATAAAGAAGATATGGTACCTACACACACACACAAACACACACATGGAAGCAACCTAAGTGTCCATCAACAGATGAATGGATAAAGAAGATATGGTGTGTACTTACACACACACACACACACGGACATTAAAAACAAACAAAATTTCTGCTACTTGCACCAACATGGATGAACTTGGACAGCATGATGCTAAGTGAAAAAAATCAGACAGAGAAAGACAAACACTATATGAAATCACCTGTATGTGGAATCTAAAAAATATAACGAGTGAATATAACAAAAAAGAAGCACATTCACAGATATAGAGAACAGATTAGTGGTTACAAGTGGGAAGAGGGAAGAGAAGAGGGGCATTAGAGGGGTGGGGAAGCAGGAGGTACAAGCTATTAAGTTCAGGATAAGCTACAAGGATCTGCTGTACAACACAGGGAATATAGCCAATATTTTACAATTAACTATAAATGAAGTATAACCTTTAAAAATTATGTCACTGTATTGTACACCTTTAACTTTGATAATATTGTACAGCAATTATACTTCAATAAAAAATAAGATGATTTAGATGGTTATTTACTTTATATATGAAAAATATACCATGAAAAGACTGATTGTAACGTGCTATAAACCTCTGCACATGTCTTAAGAAGAAAACTCATTTGGGAGAAATAAGATGTGTAACAATCAGAAGGTAAACTGAGCACACTGAACTGCAAACAGTCGCTCTAACAGCCAAGGTTAATGCTACAGATAACAGCACACGAGTCTCACTGCTTCTCTGCTCTCTATGGCCATTCTGCACATACTTTCTATTTTTGGACATGGTTGGCTGGATACTTTCATAGCTTCTTTCTTCGGTCTCATTGGACACCAAGAACCATCTTCTTGGAATTTGATCTCGTCCACATCAGTACAATCATTGAGAATTTCCATAAAAAGCCTATAAACCAAGTAAGAAGAACAGAAACGTAATTGCATGGCTTTGCTCAAAGGTGAAATAACAAAGTAATACATTTTACCTTGGAGTCAAAAGGTATTTTGTATTTTTTGTTTGTTTGGTGTTTTAATACTTCACACTTTACAGCGACTATTATCACCTCCTTCCTCCTAGATTTTATCTCCTTAACAGGCAACAAAAGAGTTAAGTGACTTACTATCATATTAAAAATCAGTGATTAAACAAAAATAGACACACCTGGAACATTCTTGCAATAAAGAAACAACCCTCAACGTAACACATAACCCAAACACAAAAATTTACTGTCCAAAATATAATATATAAGATTATCAACAAAAAGGATCACAGGGATGGGGAAAGGGGGCAGTAATAGGGACATCGAAGTCTCAAAAATTGAAAATAACTCAGCATATAAATTATGTTACAGGATCAAAATGAAATGAAATTGGAAAACAACTTCAGAAAAATATATGGAAATTACACAAAACAACTCATGACACAAAGATAGTATTAAAACACTCAGGAAGTATTTTGTACTGAATGGAAATGAAAATATACTAAAATCAGTAGAAGTTAGTTAAAGCCATACAATTTTCCATTACAAAAGGATGCAAATCAAGAACCTCACCTTCTAACTAAAAAGAACTAGAAAAAAGTAAATTAAAGTGACAATAAACCAGAGAAGGAAAATAACAAAAAACATAAACAAAATAGGAAAAAAATAAAATAGAGAAAAAACAAAGAAACCAAAATGCAGGTACTTTAAGATCAATAAAACTGACAAACTTCTAATCAGACTCAGACCGCAGCCATGAAATTAGAAGACGCCTACTCCTTGGAAGAAAAGTTATGACCAACCTAGATAGCATTTTCAAAAGCAGAGACATTACTTTGCCGACTGAGGTCCGTCTAGTCAAGGCTATGGTTTTTCCTGTAGTCATGTATGGATGTGAGAGTTGGACTGTGAAGAAGGCTGAGCGCCGAAGAATTGATGCTTTTGAACTGTGGTGTTGGAGAAGACTCTTGAGAGTCCCTTGGACTGCAAGGAGATCCAACCAATCCATTCTGAAGAAGATCAGCCCTGGGATTTCTTTGGAAGGAATGATGCTCAAGCTGAAACTCCAGTACTTTGGCCACCTTATGCGAAGAGTTGACTCATTGGAAAAGACTCTGATGCTGGGATGGATTGGGGGCAGGAGGAGAAGGGGACAACCGAGGATGAGATGGCTGGATGGCATCACAGACTCGGATGTGAGTCTGAGTGAACTCCGGGAGATGGTGATGGACAGAGAGGCCTGGCGTGCTGCGATTCATGGGGTCACAAAGAGTCAGACACGACTGAGCGACTGAACTGAACCGAAGGAACCTGTGTCTTTTAAAGAAACTGAATTTGTAAAAACTTTACCAAAAAGAAAATTCTAGGCCCAAATGTCTTCAGCATGAAAATCTACCAAATATCTGAGAAGACACAGTAGGACTTCCGAGCTCACCTGTGATGCCAGCATTGTGTGGGAGCTCAGCTGCACAGTCGCATCCGACTCTGCAACCCCACGAACTGGGGCCCACCTCTGTCCATGGAATTTCCCAGGCAAGACTCCTGGACTGGGTTGCCATTTCCTCCTCCAGGGCATCTTTCCCACCCAGGGATTGAACCCACGTCTCTTGTGTCCCCTGCACTGGCAGGAGGGTTCTTTACCACTGCACCGCCTGGGAAATCCCATAAGGCCAGCATTACTCTGATAGTAAAAACAGACATTACAGGAAAACAGACCACTCTCTCTCATGAACTCAGCAAAACAAACCCAACAATAAATATAAAACATAGCAAATCATGACCAAGTGAGGTTAGAATGAAAGGTTAGTTTAATATTTGAAAATCAATCAATGCAAATCATCATGTAAACAGACTAGTCAGTTCAAGACAGCAAGACAAAAATATAAAAGGCATCTAAATTAAAAAGGAAGAAGTAAAACTGCCTTTATTCACAAAGTATTAACTTTTCTATATAGAACATTCTATGTCCTCCATAATACAATTAGAACTACAAAATGCATTTAGCAGAGCTTCAAGACAGACAAAAATCAACTACATTTCCATATAACAAGGAGAAATTAATATAAAAACCAATACCACATCAAACATGAAATAATGGGATAAATCTGAAATAAGGCACACAAGACCAATATTAAACTACCAAATATTACTGAGACCTAATTAATGAACAGTATGAAAAGGCAAAAAGATAGGACACTGAAAGATAAACTCCCCAGGCTGGTAGGTGCCCAATATGCTACTGGAGATCAGTGGAGAAATAACTCCAGAAAGAATGAAGGGATGGAGCCAAAACAAAAACAACACCCAGCTGTGGATGGGACTGGTGATAGAAGCGAGGTCCGAGGCTGTAAAGGGCAATATTGCATAAGAACCTGGAATGTCAGGTCCATGAATCAAGGAAAATTGCAAGTGGTCAAACAGGAGATGGCAAGAGTGAATGTCGACATTCTAGGAATCAGCGTACTAAAATGGACTGGAATGGGTGAATTTAACTCAGATGACCATTGTATCTACTACTGTAGGCAGGAATCCCTCAGAAGAAATGGAGTAGCCATCATGGTCAACAAAAGAGTCTGAAATGCAGTACTTGGATTCAATCTCAAAAATGACAGAATGATCTCTTTTCGTTTCCAAGGCAAACCATTCAGTATCACAGTTATCCAAGTCTATGCCCCAACCAGTAACGCTGAAGAAGCTGAACGGTTCTATGAAGACCTACAAGATCTTCTAGAACTAACACGGAAAAAAGATGTCCTTTTCATTATACAGGACTGGAATGCAGAAGTAGGAAGTCAAGAAACACCTGGAGTAACAGGCAAATTTGGCCTTGGAGTACAGAATGAAGCAGGGCAAAGGCTAATAGAGTTCTGCCAAGAGAACACATTGGTCATAGCAAACACCTTCTTCCAACAACACAAGAGAAGATGCTACAGATGGGCATCACCAGATGGTTGACACCAAAATCAGACTGATTATATTTTTTGCAGCCAAAGATGGAGAAGATCTATACAGTCAGCAAAAACAAGACTAGGAGCTGACTGTGGCTCAGATCAAGAACACCTTATTGCCAAATTCAGACTGAAATAGAAGAAAGTGGAGAAAACCACTAGCCCATTCAGGTATGACCTAAATCAAATCCCTTATGACTATATAGTGGAAGTGAGAAATAGATTTAACGGCCTAGATCTGATAGAGTGCCTGATGAACTATGGATGGAGGTTCATGACGTTGTACAGGAGACAGGGATCAAGACTATCCCCATGGAAAAGAAATGCAAAAAAGCAAAATGGCTGTCTGAAGAGGCCTTACTGTCAGAGCTGTGAAAAGCAAAACAGAAAAGGAAAGATATATCCATTTGAATGCAGAGTCCAAAGAATAGCAAGGAGAGATAAGAAAACCTTCCTCAGCAATCAATGCAAAGAAACAGAGGAAAACAGCAGAATGGGAAAGACTAGAGATCCCTTCAAGAAAATTAGAGATGCCAAGGGAACATTTTATGCAAAGATGGGCTCCATATGTGCAGAAGTGGTATGGACCTAACAGAAGCAGAAGATATTAAGAAGAGGTGGCAAGATTACACAGAAGAACTGTACAAAAAAGATCTTCATGAACAAGATAACCAGGATGGTGTGATCACTCACCTAGAGCCAGATATCCTGGAATGTGAAGTCAAGTGGGCCTTAGAAAGCATCACTACGAACAAAGCTAGTGGAGGTGATGGAATTCCAGTTGAGCTGTTTCAAATCCTGAAAGATGATGCTGTGAAAGTGCTGCACTCAATATGCCAGCAAATTGGAAAACTCAGCAGTGGCCACAGGACTGGAAAAGGTCAGTTTTCATTCCAATCCCAAAGAAAGGCAATGCCAAAGAATGCTCAAACTACTGCACGACTACACTCATCTCACACGCTACTCAAGTAATGCTCAAAATTCTCCAAGCCAGGCTTCGGCAATACGTGAACTGTGAACTTCCAGATGTTCAAGCTGGTTTTAGAAAAGGCAGAGGAACCAGAGATCAAATTGCCAACATCCGCTGGATCTCATAATAACCTGTGGAAAATCCTTCAAGAGATGGGAATACCAGACCACCTGACCTGCCTCTTGAGAAATCTGTATGCAGGTCAGGAAGCAACAGTAATAACTGGACATGGAACAACAGACTGGTTCCAAATAGGAAAAAGAGTACGTCAAGGCTATATATTGTCACCCTACTATTTAACTTATATGCAGAGTATATCATGAGAAACGCTGGGCTGGAGGAAGCACAAGCTGGATTGCCGGAAGAAATATCAATACCTCAATTATGCAGATGACACCACCTTTACGGCAGAAAATGAAGAAGAATTAAAGAACCTCTTGATGAAAGTGAAAGAGGAGAGTGAAAAAGTTGGCTTAAATGCATTGGAGAAGGAAATGGCAACCCACTCCAGTGTTCTTGCCTGGAGAATCCCAGGGACGGGGGAGCCTGGTGGGCTGCCGTCTATGGGGTCGCACAGAGTCGGACACAACTGAAGTGACTTAGCAGCAGCAGGAGCAGCAAAACTCAACATTCAGAAAACTAAGATCATGGCATCTGGATCATCACTTCATTGCAAATAGATGGGGAAACAGTGGAAACAGTGTCAGACTTTATTTTTGGGGGCTCCAAAATCACTGCAGATGGTGATTGCAGCCAAGAAATTAAAAGACAGTTACTCCTTGGAATGAAAGTTATGACCAACCTAGACAGCATATTAAAAAGCAGAGACATTACTTTGCCAACAAAGGTCCGTCTAGTCAAGACTATGGTTTTTCCAGTGGTCATGTATGGATGTGAGAGTTAGACTATACAGAAAGCTGAGCGCCAAAGAATTGATGCCTTTGAACTGTGGTGTTGGAGAAGACTTGAGAGTCCCTTGGACTGCAAGGAGTTCCAACCAGTTCACCATAAAGAAGATCAGTCCTGGGTGTTCACTGAAGGACTGATGTTGAAGCTGTAACTCCAATACTTTGGCCACCTGATGTGAAGAGATGACTCATTTGAAAAGACTCTGCCTGATGCTGGGAAAGATTTAGGGCAGGAAGAGAAGGGGACGACAGAGGATAAGATGGTTGGATGGCATCACCAACTCAATGGACATGGGTTTGGGTGGACTCTGGGAGTTGGTAATAGACAGGGAGGCCTGGCGTGCCATGGTTCATGGTGTCGCAAAGAGTTGGATACGACTGAAGTGAACTGAACTATCGACAGATACATATCATGTTCATAGATTAAAAGACTCAATATTGTGAAGTCACCCTTAATTGATCTACAGATTCAACATTATACAAGTAAAAAAAAAAAAAAAAGGCTTTTTTCCTAATTGACAAGCTCACTCTAAAATGTGCAATGAAATGCAAAAGATCTATAATTGCCAAGATAATTTTAAGAAAGAAAGAAATTAGAAGTCTCATATTACTGATTTTAAGACAGTGCAATACTGACATAAACAAATACAAATCAACAGAATAAAGTTCAAAGATGAACCCACACACATATGGCAAACTGATTTTTGAAAAACTAATGCAAAGGCAATGCAGTGAGTAAAAGCCAATCTCTTCAACAAGCGTGGCAGAGCAACTCCATGAGCATATGCCAGAAACAAATATGAAGCTGAAACTCTGATTTTTATCTCACACCATACACAAAAATTAACTTGAAACAGACAAGATATCTAAGTGTAAAATGCAATGAAAAGACTTCTAAAGAAAGCAAGGAGAAAATCTTTGTGACCCTGGGTTAAGGGAAAATATCTTAGTATGATATCAAAGGCACAGGACATAAAAGAAAACCCTGATAAACTGGCCTTAATCCAAGAACTATTGCTCTTTGAAAGACACTGTTAAGAGAGTAAAAGGAGGATATGGCACAAAACATTGAAAAATTACATTATCTGATAACAGGACGTACATCCACTATATGTACAGAATTATCAAAACTCAGTAATACAAAAACAAAAAACCCAACTGAAAGGTGAGTGAAAATTTAAGCAGTCACTTTACCAAAGATAACACAGAGATGGCAAATCGACACACAAAAAAATGTTCAGTATAGAAATAAGGGAAATGCAAATCCCTTATTTGCATTAAATTAAATCCACAATGGAGTACAACCATGTATCAGTAGATTGTCTAAAGTTTAAAAAACTAATACCAAATGTTGATCAGACTGTGGAGTAACTAGAACTCTCATACACTGCTATTGGGAATATAAAACAGTACATCACAATGGCAAACAGTTTGGCAATTTACTGAAAAATTAAGCATACGCCGAGCATGTGACCAGGGATTCCACTCTTAGTACTCAATCAAGAAAAATTAAAACATCAGAACAAAGACATGGACATGAATGTTGTCAGCAGATTTATTTGCAAGACCCCAAGCCAGAAACAACCCATCAACAAGTGAATTGATAAACTGTGGGCTATCTGTGCAATGGAATGCTGCTCAGCAATAAAAACGAACTACTGGTACATGCAGCAGCGTGGACAATCTTCAAAGTAAGTGACTGAATAAAAATAAGTCAGACAAAGGAATGCACGTTACGATGCCATGCATACACAACTCTAGAAAACCTGAAACAATCTATAGAAACAGTGAGCATATTAGAATTTGACTGAGGAAACAGTGAAAGGAAGAGGTTAGAAAGATACACGAGAAAACTGCTGTTATTGTTCAGTTGCTAAGTTGAGCCTGGCTCTTTGTGACCGCAAGGAGTGTATGGAGCACATCAGGCTCTTCTGTCCTCAACTATTTCCCAGAGTTTGCTCAAATTCGGGACTGAGTTGGTGATGCTATCTAACCATCTCCTTCTCTGCCACCCCCTATTCCTTTCCCCTTCAATCTTTCCCAGCATCAGGGTCTTTTCCAATGAGTTGGTGCTTTGCATCAGGTGACCAAAGAATTGAAGTCTGAGCTTCAACAGTGAATACTGAAGCCTGAGCAACAGTCCTTTCAATGAATATTCAGGGTTGATTTTCCTTCAAGATTGATTGGATCGATCTCCTTGCAGTGCAAAGTACTCTCAAGAGTCTTCTCCAACACAACTCGAAAGCATCAATTCTTCGGTGCTCAGCCTACATTATGGTCCAACTTTCACATCTGTAGGTAGCTACTGGAAAAACCATACCTTTGATTGTATAGACCTTTGTCAGTAAAGTGATGTCTCTGCTTTTTATTAATAACATGCTGGCTAGGTTTGTCACTAGGCTTCCCTGGTGGCTCAGATGGTAAAGCATCTGCCTGCAATGCGGGAGACCTGAGTTCACTTCCTGGGTCAGGAAGATCCCGTGGAGAAGGAAATGGCAATCCACTAGAGCACTCTCGCCTGGAAATCCCATGGACGGAGAAGCCTGGCGGGCTACAGTCCATGGGGTCACAAAGAGTCGGACATGACTGAGCGACTTCACTTTAGGTCTGTCACAGTTTTTCTTCCAAGGAACAAGCCTCTTTTAATTTCATGGTTACAGTCAACATCCAGAGTGATTTTGGAGCTCAAGAAAATAAAATTTGTCACTGCTTCCACTCTTCCCACTTCTATTTGCTATGAAGGGATGAGACCAGATACCATGATCTTAGTTTCTTGAATGCTAAGTTTCAAACCAGCTTTTTCACTCTCCTCCTTCACCTTCATCAAGAGGCTCTTTAGTTACTGTCCACTTACTACTATTAGTGCTATCATCTGCATATCTGAGGTTACTGATATTTCTCCCAGCAATCCTGATTCCAGCTTGTGATTCATCCAGCCTGGCATTTCACATGATGTACTATGCATATAAGTTAAATAAAATGGGTACAAACATACAGTCTTGTTGCACTCCTTTCCCAATTTTGAACCAGTATATTGTTCTAACTTTTGCTTCTTGACCCACATCTCAGCAGACAGGTAAGGTGGTCTGGTACTTCCACCTCTTTAAGAATTTTCCATAGTTTTTTTTGTGATCCACACAAAGGCTTTAGCAGTCAATGAAGAAGTGGATGTTTATCAAGAACATATCTGCTTTCTCCATGATCCAACAAATGTTGGCATTTTGATCTCTAGTTCCTCTGCCTCTTCAAAACCCAGCTTATACATCTGGAAGTTCTCGGTTCAAGTACAGCTGAAGCCTAGATTGAAGGATTTTCAGCATAACCTTGCTAGCATGTGAAATAAGAGCAACTGTACGGTACTTTGAACATTCTTCAGCATTGCTCATTTTGGGGATTGGAATGAAAATTAAACTTTCAATCCCGTGGCCATTGCTGAGTTTTCCAAGTTTGCTGACACACTGGTGCAGCACTTCACTAGCATCATCTTTTAGCATTTTAAATAGCTCAACTGGAATTCCCTCACCTCCAGTTGCTTTCTTCCTAGGAATGCTTCTTAAGGCCCACTTGACTGTACACTCCAAGACGTCCAGCTCTAGGTGAGCGACTGCACCATCATGGTTGTCTGGCTCATTAGGACCTTTTTTGTATAGTTCTTCTGTATATTCCTGCCACCTCCTCTTAATCTCTTCTGCCTGTTAGGTGCTTACCCTTTCTGTCCTTTCTTCTGCCCATCTTTGCATGAAATGTTCTCTTGATCCCTCCAATTTTCTTGAAGAGATCTCTAGTCTTTCCCATTCTGTTGTTTTCCTCTATTTTTTTGCATTGTTTATTGAAGAAGGCCTTCTGATCTCTCCTTGCTATTGTCTGGAACTCTGCGATCAGCTGTGTCTATCTTTCCCCTTCTCCCTTGCCTTTAACTTCTCTTCTTTCCTTAGGTTATCTGTAAAGCCTCCTTGGACAACCACTTTGTGTTCTTTATTTTTCTTGGGGATGGTTTTGGTCACTGCCTCCTATACAGTGTTATGAACTTCCATCCATAGTTCTTCAGGCACTCTGTCTACCAGACCTCATCTCTCAAATCTATTTGTCACATCCACTGTATAATCATAAGGGATTTGATTTAGGTCATACCTGAATGGCCTAGTGGTTTTCCCTACTTCAATTTAAGCCTGAATTTTTCAATAAAGAGCTCACAATCTGAGCCAGTCCACTTTAGGTCTTGTTTTTGATGACTGTATTGAGCTTCTTCATCTTTGGCTGCAAAGAACAATCAGTATGATTTTGGTATCTGGAGATGTCCAAGTCTTGGGTTGTTGGAAAAGGGTGTCTGCCATGACCAGTGTGTTCCCTTAACAAAACTTTGTTGGCCTTTGTCCTGCTCCATTTGGGGCTTCCCTGGTGGCTCAAATGGTAAAGAACCTGCCCACAATGCAGGAGACCTGGGTTTGATCCCTGGGTTGGGTAGATCCCCAAGAGAAGGGAATGGCTTCCCACTCCAGAATTTCTTGCCTGGAGAATTCCACAGACATACTTCATTTTGTACTCCAAGGCCAAAGCTGCCTGCTAGTTCGGATATCTCTTGAGTTTTTATTTCTGCATCCCAATTCCTTACAATGAAAAGCATATCTTTTTTTACTATTAGTTCTAGAAAGTTTGTAGGTCACCGTCAGTTTCTTTGGTGTTAGAATTTAGTGCACAGACTTGGATTACTGTGATGATGAAGGGTCTGCCTTGGAAACGAATGGAGATCATTCAGTCCTTTTTGAGACTGTACCCCAAATATTGCATTTCAGATTCTTTTGTTGACTATGAGGGCTACTCCACTTCTTCTACAGATTCTTGCCCACAGTAGTAGATATAATAGTCATCTGAAAATTCAGATTCCTAAAATGTCAATGTTCAATCTTCTCCAGGCCCATATACATCTTCTCCTGGACCATATACAATTTACCTTGATTCATGGAACTAACATTCTAGGTTCCTAGGCAATATTGTTCTTTATAGCATTGGACTTTGCTTTTACCACCAGACACATCCGCAGCTGAGTGTCATTTTTGCTTTGGCCCAGCTGCTTCATTCTCACTGGAGCTACTAGTAACTGCCCTCCACTCTTCCCCAGTAGCATACTGGACATCTTCAGACCTGCAGGGGCCCATCTTCCAGCATCCTATCTTTTAGCCTTTTCATACTGTCCATGCGGTTCTTCTCCAGGCAAGAATACTGGAGTGGGGTGCCATTTTCTTCTCCAGCCACCTTGCTTCCCAGGTGGCTCCGTGCTAAAGAATCCACCTGCAAATGCAGGAGCCACAGGCTTGATCCCTGGGTAAGGAAGATCTCCTGAGAAGGAAATGGCAACTCATTTCAGTATTTTTGGAGGAGCCAAAAGAACTGAGAAAACTTCAGGTGTGACAGATATATTTGCTATCATATTTTAATGATATTTCAGGTATATATTGGGTCAAAATGTATCAAATTGTACACTTTAAATAGGGATAGTTCTTCTACCACAACAAAACTGATAAAAATGAATGAGGAAAAACGCTACCTTCCTTAGAAGATGTAAAATTTTAAATATGTATTTTCCCCAATTATATGAAAAACAAAGTTCCAATCAAAGTCAGAACAAGATTTGTGTAATTTAAGAATACTTTCATTCAGGTGAATATGGCCAACTGCAATGATGGTCAAGAAAATTCTGATTCATATGGCCTAACAGATATTAATGTATAACAAAAATCCAATAATTAAAACAGTTTTACAGTGATCAATACTTTGATCAACAGCACAAATAACAGCACAGAAATGACACCTGCGTATAAACATATTTCAAATAATGGAGGCAGTGTCTGAAGCCTATGAAGAGAGAACATTCATTAAGTGTGGGTGAGACCTCTGAGCAACCACCAGGTAGGCTGTAGTGATGGGATCACATACTCCCTACCATCACTTCTTCCCCATCCCCAGTTCTCTTCACATAGTTTCACTCTTTACCTTCACAGCACTAAACAGTTACTACACAATTCTTTATTGTCTCCATTTTAGACCTGACACATGGCTAGTATTTCATATGTATGATGTTGAAAGAATTCATAAAGGAATGCATAACAGAATAAAGAACTGCATGAATGAAAAGAGGGAAAAATGAAATCTTGAAGTTTCTGACAAAAAAACTAGTGTTTGTTCACATAAAATCTCTTTAACTCTCTAAAACACATTAATGATAAGCAGTACACCCACAACACAATGTCAAGTATTCAGGAAGCACACTCTGAAATATGAATGGGCAAAAGGGCATGAAATACATAACATCTCAAATGGTTCAAAAAGTTTCTGAGAATAGTGATAATCATCTTTTTCTCTATATACACAGACATACACACAAAAAAATACATATAAATTAGGAGGGAATGTGATAAAACAAAATGGCAGAATGTTAACAACTGACACATTATGCTACTGTTAACAATTTCTTGTTAGTTTGAAATTATTTCAAAGCAAGTTAAAAAGCAAAAGTTTACAGAGAGAAAAAGTCCCATCACTCTTTACTGTCTCATTCCTCTCTACAATAATACTCTTTTCAAACTTAAAAAAACATGCTGCAGAATTATCTTTAAAGATCTAGGTTATTTTTCACTCTATATTGAATGAAATGATAATCTATATATACATTACTTACTAACAATTAGGTTGTATTATTTTCCTTAATTTCAACATACACAATATGAGCAATACTGCTTAAGAGTTTGGGCTCCAGAGTCAGAAAAACCTAGAAGTGAATTCCCATTTTAAACTTACCAGCTGCATAACACAACTCTATTTACCCTACCACTTAATTAGTATGTTTTTGCAGAGACTTCATTGGTCTTCTAGTTCTAGATAAGCAAAATGACATCACTAAGTGGATTTTACCCTCTTTCCTATAATGAAATATGATCATGGAAAGCAAAAAGAAAAGGAAAACTACTCACCCTCTTGCCCCCAACACCGTAATATTGTAAAGATAGAAGGGCCACTAACTACAGTTTAAAAATAAGATTGAGTATAATTAAGTATTATGTTGGGATATACTTACCCATCTAAAATTAGACTTTCATAGGCAGCTTTTTTGTCACACACAGGACAAATCCAGGTGGGTTTCTTCTCATTCATTTGCAGATAAAGGGCAGCATCAAAACACTGTAGGTGTGTACAAGTCACCGCACGGCATGGGATTGTCAGCCTCATTTTCCCTAACTAGACGACAGGGAAGACAACATGGAAAGTCATTTCAGAAAGGAGAACAAAGCCTCAAAAGTCTTAAAAATCTGAAGAAGTCATACAAGCCTAACAAAATGGAAAGGAAATTCAAGCCAGAATTTATTTCCATCAAAACTCCAATATACTTTATTTGTATTCACTGCTTGAGCTGTAATTTTTAGAAGACCATTCCACTTTCTGAAAGAAAGCAAAACTTGTAAAATCACAAGTAGAAAAAGATACATATAAAATGAAAACATTTAAAGCTTTATCCTTCAATTAAAAATAAATATTTTAAAACATGAAAACATGTTTCTTTTTCATCTCTTTCTCTATTTAAAGGGAACCACTGCTATCCATCTCTTGCATGTCCTTTCACAGATGGTCTATGTATAATCAAGCGTGTCTTCTAAAAAATATTTTCACAGAAATGATGGCATGCAATTCACACAATTCTGTACTTATATTTAAACTTTTTCTAATCCTTTATCACTATAGATGATACTGCAATAGATAGCTACAGGATAAATTCCTAGAAGGAAAAATTTTGAGTCCAAGTATATCTGTGATTTTTGTCCCCAAAACTAACTTTCACAGAAATTACCTACTGATTTACACATACACATGTATTAATGTGCTTGGCTCCCCTCAACGTTATCAATATAGCAATTCCTGAATCCTTTAACCTCTGCCAATCTGACATGTGAAAAACACCCCATTATAGTTTTGTAATACACTTCTAAGTGAAGCTGAGCTTTTTATAGCTTCTAAGGGTCATTTGTGTTTCCAAGAACTATTTATTCAAAACCTTCTTGATTTCCTACTTGGTTATTAATCTTTGGTTACCTAATCAGCCTCATATATGTGATATGAACTGCAAATGCATTTTTCACTTAAGAAAGAAAACTTTTTACGTTCGTATAATCACATATGTTGAAGTGTCAGTATACTGATAAAACTTAGTTCTCTATTCAATTCTTATTCCAACTGGTAGAGGAATACAAACATCAAGACACACATAACATCCAGATTAGATCAGACCAAGTTTTTCTGTAAAGCCTTTCAAACCTCCCTGTATATTCCCTTTACAAAAAAAAACCTCAGTTTTTAATCACTTCTCTTATTCTGATAGAAAATCTATTTCTTGACTATACACTAAGCCCCACAAGGAAAAGGTCTATGTCACTGTTCACTACTGTAATCTAAGTGTTACAACATAGTACCAAGGATGCAACGTATGCTCAGTATTTGTCAACCAGATGGTAGAAGGAATGGAGAGAGACTGGATAAATGGCAAAGACAAAGGAAAAAGAAAGGACTTCTTCATATGCACTATAAAGTCTAGAAGAAATCACAGAAAATTATAACACCATTAATCCTCCCTGAGGGGGAGGATCTTTAGGATATTCTTTTTTCCTTTTGGTTTACCTGTAATTTCTTTCCTCTAAAATGAACATTGGGTTATTTTATAATATAAAAAGAAAATAATTTAGCCAACTCATCATTATAGCAGTTGTATATGCAAAGGAGCACAATGAATAACCTCTACCTTAATCTTAGTGACACTACCTTTTAACCTAACCTTTTAACACTACACAGTTGATCTATATTATCATCCTCCTTTATACATGAAGAAACAGGCACAAAGAAAGTAAGTTAACTTGACTAACATTACAAAGTCAGAGTCAATATTTGAACCCTGATGATCTAGCTCAAGAGTCTATACTGTCTCTTAGTGTCTAACTAGGATTCTAAAAGAGATTTTAGAAGTTAGAGGGATTCATGCAAGTGGGTAGCACAATTTAACTATTGGGCTGCCCAGTAAGTTCATTTAGGTTTTTCTGTATAATGTTAGGGAATATTTAAGATGGAAAAAGGTGAGAAAAGAATGTGAGGCAATTTTCTATGATATATGCTTTCATTATTTCCCCTTCCTCTAATAATATTACAGCATGTTACAGACTTTTACAAAAAATTTCATGTAATTCTCATAATTGCATGACTTCCAAAAGACTAGTACCTCCTATTTCTACTTTTGAAATGACAGTGTTGAGGTTACAAGATATAAAAACAATACACTCACTAAGACACAGTTGGCAGAGCTATAACACAAATTCAAACGTTCTTCACTTTCATGAAGACATTCCTAGTTTTGTATCATGCTGCTGCTGCTGCTAACTCGCTTCAGTCGTGTCCGACTCTGTGCGAACCCACAGACGGCAGCCCACCAGGCTCCCCCGCCCCTGGGATTCTCCAGGCAAGAACACTGGAGTGGGTTGTCATTTCCTTCTTCAATGCAGGAAAAATGAAAAGTTGAGAGTGAAGTCGCTCAGTCATGTCTGACTCTCAGTGACTCCATGGACTGCAGCCCACCAGGCTCGTCCGTCCATGGGATTTTCCAGGCAAGAGTGCTGGAGTGGGGTGCCACTGCCTTCTAGTTTTATATCATACATGGTGGTAGTTTTTACTTTTAATTATCTACGTTTTCCTATTTTGCTAAGAGGTTTTGTTCTGTGAGGAAAGGATGCTGATCTACTCAGCACCTAATGGGGTTAACTGGAGGATTTTTTTTTTCAATTATTGTTATAGATTTGAATATTTCAATAGATTTTCTAACAACAACTTACACTTGCATTCCTAAGAGGCATCCCTTCGTTACATCAATTTTTAAAAAGAGTACTGGTGTTAGTTCTAGGAGGTCTTCTAGGTCTTCACAGAACTGATCAACTCCAGCTTGTTCAGCACTGGTGTTTGGGCCATAGACTTGGATTACTGTGATACTGAATGGTGTGCCTTGGAAACGAACCAAGATCGTTCTGTTGTTTTTAAGGTTGTACCCAAGAACTGCATTTCAGACCCTTTTGTTGACTACGACGGCTACTCCATTTCTTCTGAAGGACTCATGCCGACAGTAGTAGATACTATGGTCATCTGAATTAAAATCACCCATTCCCATTCATTTTCGTTCACTGATTCCTAAGATGTCGATATTTACTCTTGCCATCTCCTGGTTGACCACATCCAATTTACCTTGATTCATGGACCTAATATTCCAGGTTTCTGTGCAAAACTGTTCCTTATAGCACTGGATTTTACATTCGTCACCAGACACACCCACAACTAAGTGTTGTTTCTGCTCTAGCTCAGCAGTTCCCTTCTTTCTGGAGCTGTTAATAGTTGTCCTCTGCTCTTCCGCAGTAGCATGCTGGAGACCTTCTGACCTTGCAGCGGGGCGGGGGGGGCCATCTTTCGGTGTTGTATCTTTTTGCTCTTTCATACAGTTCATGGGTTCTCACAGCTAGTATACTGGAGTGGTTTGTCATTCCCTCCTCCAGTGAATCGCGTTTTGTCACAACTCTCTACTATGACCCAACCCAGGAGGGCAACCCTCCTGGGTGGCCCTACACAGCATGGCTCATAGCTTCATTGAGTTACAGAAGACCCTTCGCCCCAACAAGGCAGTGATCCAAAAACAGATGTCCTATTCATCATAGAGGATTGAACCAAAAAAGTAGGAAGTCAAGAGATACCTGGAGTAATATGCAAGTTTGGCCTTGGAATACAAAATGAAGCAGGGCAAAGGCTAACAGAATTCTGCCAAGCAAACGCACTGGTCATAGCAAACATCCTTTTCAACGACACAGAGACTCTACACATGGACATCACCAGATAGTCAATATCGAAATCAGACTAATTATATTCTTTGCAGCTGAAGATGGAGAAGCTCTATAGAGTCAGCAAAAACAAGACCTGGATCTGACTGTGGCTCTGATCATGAGTTCCTTACTGCAAAATTCAAGAAGGAATTGAATTTAAATTGAAGAAAGTAGGGAAAGCCACTAGGCCATTCAAATATGACCCAAATAATAATTAATTATGATTAGACAGTGGACGTGACGAATAGATTTAATAATCTATTACCAATTATCTATTATTAGAATAATAATTCTAATACCAGATTAGATCTGGTAGACAGAGTGCCTGAAGAAGTATGGACAGAGGTTCATAACTCTGTACAGGTGGTGGTGACCAAAACCATCCCCAAGAAAAAGAAATCCAAGAAGGCAAAGTAGTTATACAAGGAGGCTTTTCAAATAGCTGAGGCAAGAAGAGAAGCCAAAGGCAAGGGAGAAAGGGAATGATGTACACCAAACTGAACACAGAGTTCCAGAGAACAGAAGGAGAGATAAGACTTTCTTCAATGAACAATGCAAAGAAGTAGAGGAAAACAACAGAATGGGAAAGACTAGAGATCTCTTCAAGAAAACTGGAGACATCAAGAGAACACTTCATGCAAGGATGGGCATGATAAAGGACAGAAAGGGTAAGGACCTAACAGAGGCAGAAGAGACTAAGAGGAGGTGGCAAGAATACACAGAAGATCTATACAAAAAAGGTCTTAGTGACAGGAATAACCACAGTGGTGTGGTCCCTCACCTAGAGCCAGATACCCTGCAATGTGAAGTCAAGTGGGCCTTAGGAAGCGTTACTATGAACCAAGCTAAAGGAGGTGAGGGAATTCCAGCTGAGCTATTTAAAATGCTAAAAGATCATGCTGTTAAAGGGCTGCACTCAACATGTCAGCATATTTGAACTGACTGGAAAAGGTCAGTTTTCATCCCAATCTCAATTCTGTGTAAAATTCAGATACTATGTTCAAAAAGTTAATTATACACACTCAATCAGATCCCTCTTCAACAACTTGTGCTGAAAATATACCTCCCTTAGGTCCCAAGGATAGAGATCATGGACTGCACTCTCACTATCCACATTCATGTCTGCTCTAAATCACTTTACAGAACAGAACATTTCACATATCATGAAAACAGAACATTTCTCCCACCACCTTAAGCTATCATTTTCTCTAATTTTTGCCTAATAAACCCAGGGTTTTTGAGGCTTATCCTCCCAACTGCCTATAGTCCCTTTTTTCCTCTCCAGTTCCTATCACCATCCTAGTTCCTGTCTTATTTGCATTCTGCTATAGTGTCTCTGCCTCTAAAACTACTTTCATAATCTAAGTTCCATCATCTATCTGCTAAGTTTGCTCAAAACACCTATGCTTGGTTTTCTAATGACATATATACCACATCCTACAGTAATCAACCCAAAACTAGGACAGTCTAAAGAGTACCATTCACTGTTTTCTTAGAAAATGTTCTGAAAAAAATCAGGTAGAATGAATATTGAGGAAAAGCTCAAAAGACGGTCTCAAAACAGATCTGTTTTCACTTGTAAGCAGAGAAAGAAAACATTTAATGAACTTTAAACAGGATCTTGTTATTTCTTCAAATAACAGAACTGTTAATTTTCTTAAAATTGTCGATTTTCTTAAAACTGACACATCTGAAAAGAACCTATTCTTATATAGGAGAAATCCCAACCACTTCAATATGCCACTTTCACTGTTTTGAATGTCCAAGAATCCAGCAGCTTGGTTATTGTTTTAGTTATTGTCATATACAATAGCATAGTGTTTGAAGGAAAAACACACACAAACAAAAATGGTTCAAAAAAAACCTTACAGAATATGGCACTGTGTACCTGTACAACTTCTTAGTTGTAAAGAGAAGTGCTTTCTTCCTGACAACAGTTACATAAATGTAATACAAGTTCCATTCCCAAACAGTGGCTGTGCTTAAAATATAGCCAGCAATGAGTATCTGCCAAATAAACTAGGGTTAAACCACTAAGAAATTTCTAATATCCAAACTGTTTCTGACTAACAAAATGGAAATTTCATGTATTTCAATTTAGTATCAATTTTAACATGAGAAGGAGAAAAAGGTACCGTGAGGACACTCAAATGAACTGATGCCCAGTGACTAGAGACCCTGGGTCTAAACACTTGCCCTCGGGGGCCTCTGCTGCTACGTCAGGGCATTAAAGTCCTCCTGCTGACCTCCTCTGCTCATAACCACAGGTTCCCAATTTGGAAGCAATCCCAATTTCATGTAATTCTATCCCTTTTCAATAAAGGTAAGTTCAAGCAAATGATAATACACAAAGCTTTAGAAAGATACCTGCAAATACTGCTTTCCAGAATAACAGAGAAGTAGATTTATAATCAGGATATTTATATTTTTGGCCCCATGTGGCAATATGGTACCTTGTTAAGAAAACTGGAATATGGTCAGAAGACCAAACTCTTTATTCTTGTTCTACTATAACCTAAGTGTGTGATCTGGGTTAGCAACCTCTTTCAGGCTCAGGTTCCTCAGCGGCAAAATGGAAACAACTCCATACAGGCTTGCTAGTTAAGAAAGTCTAAGAAACATGTATTAGGAGCTCAACAAATTATCCCTTTCTCTGACACAATTCTCTTTCCATTTAAAAAACTGTACACAATGGTAGCTGGTCACCAAACCCAACCCTCCCCACCTCAACCATATCATAAATTCCTAATCCCAGGACTTTTCTCATGAAGTTCCTCTCATCTAGAAAGGGTCCTTCCCAAAAGCAGTGATTTTAAAGAAGCCTTCATCCACTATTCCTGATTTCTCCCATCAATTAGCATTAGGTCCTAATAATTTTGTTGCTATTTTTCAACACAGTTTATATGCTGATAAATGGAGCCAACTCTCTATGTTCAGTATTAGCTGTGGATTATCTATAATTAGCAGGACAGATTACTGTGAACCTCAAGCTCTCTTTCCTCTTCAATATAATATCCTTTTACGTCTCTTTTTTTTAGTCACTGCCTGAGAACCCTTGCATTCTTTGGAATTATAATGCTTATCCGTGCATATTCCTGAAAAACGAAAAAATTTCAAAATTTTATACTGTATCATTCATTCCCATACTTACTTATAGGAAAATTAATAACATAAAAAAAGCAAAATGCCTCAGAATGTTTTGCTGCTTTACTTACAGGGCACATCAAGGACACGCGAAGGCTAGTGGTAGCAATCTCACTGTCAGGATCTGCAGTAAGTTTTTCTTTAACTTGAGGAAAAATCAACAATAAACACAATGTTTAAAAAATTGTGACTTATGAACAGGATTATAGAAATATATGCCATCTTATTCAAAATTTCCCAAACACTTCAAACAGATCAAGAAACTACAAAAACAAAATAAAATGTTAAGCATCAATGTATTGAAAACACAGCCACACACTTCCAGTATTAGGTTAAAGAATTACAAACTCTAAATGACATGTTTAATCAAACTTTTAAGATTTCTTTTTAAAAGTAAAATTGTGGGTAAGGAAGAGTTTTTAAAACAGCTGTTTCAGGCTTAAGAACAGTACAATTAGGGAAGACAGCTGAACTCTGAGCTTCAACACTTTTTTAAAACACATGCATGACTATTTTAATTAGGGAGTACACGTAATTTCCAATAATTGTTAAATCTGTAAATAATTTTACAAATAAAATATTCCCATACTTTATAAAAAAAAGGTAAAATATTTTTATACTTTCTTTGACTACTAAAAACTACTATGGATGTAGGATTATCTGCCATCTTCTTCACCACATAATACATACAAGTTACTGTCGACACAAACTAATAAATACATAAACTGCCTTCAGATGCCTAATTCTCAACACCATGTTAGGGAGAACTGGACTGGAACTGGAAAGAGTGGAACCTTCATCGGGTAAGAAGAATTGTGGAAGAATTTCCCTGGCTTCCAGTTCTAGACAGGAAGATCAACACTGTGCTGTGTGAGATGAGAAATGGCTTGAGTATAAGAAACAAAATATCATTTCAACAGCCCTACTTGGCTCGCTTACCAACCCATAGATTCTCTCTCCTTTCTGGTTCATTCAGTGATATGGGAGGTAATGGGGATAAAAATACTCTCTTTCCCAGAAAAAAATGTCTTGTTCAATTAATATCAGTTACTGAATTATTTACAGCTTGGGTTACACATTGTTTCCTCTATTTATTATTATACAGCATGAAAGTATAAAAGTACAAAATAAAACATCTCATAAGGCAAATATTATTTCTGATGGATATCAACATTTCTTTTGCAAAAAGACCTTTTAAGTTAGAAGTTTTTTAAGTGTACAGCATACTACACACTGGAGGACTTGAAGACTTGCATTCCTATTCCCAACGCAGGCATCAAAACTGCCAACAACCAGACATTTACCAAAAGTAACTTCTTATGAAAAGGCAAAATATCAATATTAATTGAGATTCAAACTTCATCTTCTTGGGAGCAGTTTCTAAGAGGGGTTTTTCAATTTATACAGCTCCATTCTTAAGAGTATTTTTTTTTGGTTTTTAGTAATTATTCCCAAATTGTTTCTGTATTGATGTATATGTGAAGCTTTTAAAATTTCCATTTAAAGCCATATCATATGCTCAGTCTTACAAACAATACTTACTTAGTGCTCTGGAATGATCAGGGTTTCTAATACCTTTCATTTTTAATCTCTGTAATAACATGGCTGATGTGAGTTGTCGTACAAGATATACAGACATGGAGTAATTCTACAAAGAAAGATAATCTGTATTAAAGATGAGAGATAATATTTATGTAGAACACTTGTCTAAGAAATCTGGTTTCTAAAAATAACATGCAAAATAACTTATACAGCCAAGTCAGCGGCTGGGAAGGGAACAAAATCAACTCAGCTACTTGAAGGGAAGATGAATGCTTCACCCTAGTAAAGGTATTTCTCAGTCACTTACCACTTTAAAATATCTATGTGAAAAATAAAATGCTCAGACCAATGGTTTTCAAACTGTTTCTAACTTAGCAAAACTGGTACCTCAGGAGCCACCATGGTATAAATGAGAATACACCTGCCTATGAGCACTTCTAACAAAAATTTTCTGTTTTTTACGTAATAGGGAAAATACATTAAGTGAAAAATGAGTTCTACTACAGAAACAAAGTTCAAACACCTGCGGTCTAAATTAATACTTCTAATCCAGAGTCCCACAGTTCTAATTCTGGCAGACACCTGCTACATAACCCTAGGCAAATCCTTCACATGAACCCAAAATCAGCTTTTTTTTGAGAAAAAATTTGACAAATTGCTATTTGCAAATGGACATTTTACTGGGAAGGGGCAGCTACTGTAGTATATAAGACACATGAAGAAATAATAAAAATAAAAAATACAAGGTCAGAAAATAATAGCATCCAATTCCATACCCTCTTAGACTTGGAACAAAGGAACTTTTCATGAGCTATCTATAAAGCAATGAAGAGATGATATACAATTTTACTTAAATACTTAAAACCCACCTTACCAATTCACTATTCATATTCATTCAATTGATTCTACAATAAACAAAATACTTTTAATAGCTGCCAAACCAAATACTTTAAAGATCATTTTTAACATCCTGCCACAGTCCTTTCAAATATCTGAATATCCAAAAGAGTATACAAATTTACTGATTACAAGTGCAAGAAAAGAATATTATTTCCACTAAGTGAAAGTCGTTCAGTCATGTCTGACTCTTTGTGACCCCATAGACTGTAGGCTGCCAGGTTCCTCTGTCCATGAAAATGTCCAAGTCAAAATACTGGAGTGGGTAGCCTTTCCCTTCTCCAGGGAATCTTCCCAACCAAGGGATCAAACCCAGGTCTCCCACATTGCAGGCAGATTCTTTACCATCTGAGCCACCAGAGAAGCCCAAGAATACTGGAGTGGGTAGTTTATCCCTTCTCCAGAGGATCTTCCCAACCCAGGAATCAAGCCTAGGTCTGCTGAATTGAATGCAGATTCTTTACCAGCTGAGCTATCAGGGGTTTAAAAAAGGGTTTAAAACCCCCTTTTTTTAAAAGGGGTTTTAAAAAAAAACAACAAAAACTGCTAAGCGTTCAGTATCTGCAATCATTTACTCAAAATCAAAATCTATAAGATCATAATCATTTCAAAAAGATATACTGCTTTTCTGCTCAAATTTCTCTCAAAAAACTTCATTATCTTGCTAAACTTTACAGCATTAGTGCTTGCTCAGTTAACAATGTCTCTTACAGTGTATATATAACACCCATTCTCAAGATTTTACTTATTGTTTATAATAAGTAGGCCCCAGAGAATTAAGCAATTTTGCCAAAATCAAACAATTTGCCAACTTGAGACTAAGCCAAGATTTCCTGAATCCTTATCCAGTGCTACATGACTGTACATTTAAGTTCATGCAAATAAAAAATATTAGGGATCAGTGTCTTACGATCAACACGTTATAATAAAAATTCAGAAATGAGAGCTCAATAGAACAATCATTAGAGATCCTAGTAATCACAGTTGTACAATCCAAAGATTAATACAAAAATATTCATTATGTTCAGCTCGGCAATTACCTTGGTGATAAAACCAAATTAATTCTGGCTACAAACATGACTCAACTTCTCCATCCATAAGGAGGAATACTATCGTTTATTTCTATGAAACAGCAACATTAAAGCTGATGATCAGAAATTAATTGAAATCTCTTCCATTTCTATTACTTCAGTTATATAAATAAGCAGTTCTAAAATGGAAATCCCTGTTTTATTAACCAGTATTTCATAATTGACAAAAAGCTTTTTAAGACTTAAGAATCTGCAGAAAACCAAGTTCATCAATCTAAAAGTATGGAGGAATTAATACAAAACTAAGTAAATATTTTCTAGTAAATAAAAATCTAAGTAAATATTATGAGATATTCATGTTATTTAAGTATCGGCTGTTCATATAAAGGCTGAAATAAATTATGTCTAATCACAACAGGAGTACATTTAACCATTTCCCCCAAAGCCTAATAAAGCTTTCTTTGTCCCTCTTATAAATATATAACAGTAGCCCAAATTCCCACTTTTTAAAAATACCACTTAAAACACACACATAAACATAACTGTGATTAGCCATTAACTTAAGAAATACTGTTAGGGTACTTATCTCCTTTGGAAGAGAACAGAGAGAGGATACTGAAGAAACCTTAAAGTTTTAACCTTTAAGAATCTCACATCTCTACCCCAAATTGAAAATTATGGCTTTTGGGGGTTATAAACAAATAAGTGAACGAGATGGACTAGTAGCCTAAGAAAAAGTAGAGCAAATCAATACCACCTAGAGGAATCACTTTCATGTTCCCCAGAGAAAAGAATCTTTACCTTTCCAATTTCTGATGCCCAAGAAATGGAAATCTGGTTTGGCA
The DNA here is from genome assembly GCA_006410635.1 of Cephalophus harveyi. Taxonomy (NCBI): domain Eukaryota; kingdom Metazoa; phylum Chordata; class Mammalia; order Artiodactyla; family Bovidae; genus Cephalophus; species Cephalophus harveyi. The sequence goes on from SJYT01021088.1 coordinate 674,675, forward strand.
CAGCTGAGGATAACCTAACTAAAGATGTAATATTCAAAGGGCGTCCAGGGCGCTTCTGTTCAATTCCATTTTTAGGTGGTGGTGCATAGCCCTATAATCATAAAAAAGGAAAGGAATTTAAAATTCTGAGCAGAGGAGCAAACATTTTCTACAGGACAAATACAGTATCTTGCCTAATTTCAGTCACACTAAATTCTTTTATTTTATCCTGGAAATCACACAGTCCTCACCCTAAGATGAGGAAACCCAGAAGAGGAAAATAACCTTTTAAAAATGTTATAAAATATTTTACAAATCCAGAAAAATGTAACAACAAAAATTCCATGTTCCATTAAAATCAAAGGTGCTGAGATCTTGCCATATTGGCTATGATTTTTTTTCCCTTTCTTTTAAACAATAAAGTTGAATCTCTTTATACTGATTCATTTTAGGAACTTGAATTCATTCAAATACCAGGGGTGACAAAGAGGGAAAACGAACTCTGAAAATTAAATAAAAAAAAAAAAAAGTACAAACTGGGGAATTTCAAAGGAATTATTAAAATCTTGTGAGGGATAAAAATGCTCTCTTGACCTGCACACAGGTTTCTCAGGAGAAACTGGTCTGTTATTTCCATCTCTTTAAGAATTTTCCACAGTTTGTTGTGATCCACACAGTCAAAGGTTTTTGTGCAGTCAATGAAGCAGATGTTTTTCTGGAATTTCCTTGCTTTCTCTATGATCCACTGAATACTGGGTTTGACTGCTAGTTCCTCTGCCTTTTCTAAACCCAGTTTGTATATCTGGAAGTTCTCAGTTTACATACTGCTGAAGTCTAGCTTGAAGGATTTTGAGAATAATTTTTACTAGCATGCAAAATGAATACAACTGTCTAGTAGTCTGAGCATTCTTTGGCACTGCCCTTTTTAGGGACTGGAATGAAAACTGATCTTTTTTTGCGACCACTGCTGAGTTTTCCAAATGTGTTGACATACTGAGTGCAGCACTTGAACAGCATCATCTTTTAGCATTTGAAACAGCTCAGCTCGAATTCCCTCACCTCCACTAGCTTTCTTCGAAGTGATGCTTCCTAAGGCCCACTTGACTTCACACTCCAGATGCCTAGCTCTGGATGAGCAACCACACCATCGTGGTTGTCCAGATCATTAAGACATTTTTTGTATAGCTCTTCTGTGTATTCTTGCCACCTCTTCTTAATCTCTTCTGTCTTTATTAGGTCCTGACCACTTCTGCCCTTTATTGTGCCCATCACTGCACGAAACATTGCTACTCCATTTCTTCTAAGGGATTCTTGCCCACAGTAGTAGACATAATGGTCACCTGAACTAAATTCGCTCATCCCTGTCCATCTCAGTTCACTGAATCCTGAGATGCTGATGTTCACTCTTGCCATCTCCTGCTTGACCAGTCCGATTTACCTTGATTCACGGACCAAACATTCCAGGTTCTTTGCAATACTGTTCTTCACAGCATTGGGCTTTACTTTCACCACCAAACACATCCACAACTGGGTGTCGTGTCCACTTCGGCCCAGCTTCTTCATTCTTTCTTGAGCTGGTAGTAACTGTCCTTGCCCTTTCCCAGTAGCATACTGGACACCTAGGCCTGGGAGGGGACTCATCTTCTGGTGTAGTTATCGTTTGCCTTTTTGTATTGTTCTTGTGGTAAGAATACTTAAGTGTTTGTTTTGCCATTCCCTTCTCCAAAGATCACATTTTGTCCAAACTCTCCACTAAGAACCATCCCTCTTGAGTGGCTCCGCCTGCTATGGTTCATAGCTACACTGAGTTACATAAACCCCTTTGCCAGGACAAGGCTATGATCCATGAAGGGCACTCCACACATATACACCTTTATTTTTGCCCAAGCATTTTTTAAATGCAACTTCTAGACATGTGAGTTGACCCACACTTTTATATGCATCTTTAAAAGACCTCAGGTAATAAGAATAGTATCATAACCTTACAAAATTAACCATGATTTTTAAAATTGTCTAATATCTAGTTTATACTGCAACTTCTCAACTGCCTTGAAGATGACTTTTATTCTATCACTGAACCTTCCAAATGTATACAAAACTAGAGAAAAAAGTCTAAATAAACTATCACCCAATTCAATAGGTTACTTGTAAGTAGTCTTTGCCCATCTCAGAGTATTATATAAAGTATCCCAGACACATTATTTTATCCATACATAGTTTGACATATAAGATATCCCTTTACAGTCTGAATCAGAATCCAAACTAGAGCCTCACAGTGTGCTCAACTGTCTCTGAAGTCTCCTTTATGCTATATTAAAGAATACTCTCCATCCTCTCACCCCCTGCCCCAAAACTCCCACTCTGTTTCTGACGCCGTTGTTCTGTGGGGGACCCCAGGGCTCTTGATCTGAAGAATATTCTCATCTTCTGGATTAGGCAGACTGCTTCCTCAGAGTTTGAAGATGTGACACTCCATGCTTTAAGCTAGTAATTAGTTGCACAGGCTTGACTAGATTCAGGTTCAAATTTTTATAGACAAAACCTTTGCAGAACTCTCCACTAAGAACTGTCCCTCTTGAGTGGCTCTGCCTTCACAGAGAAGGCTACGCGCTTCCTACTGTGCCACGTTATGGGGCACGGAATGTCTGCCTGCTCCACTGTCAGTGGTCTCGAGGCTGATCAGTTCAGCTTGGGTCAGCCTGACCCCTCCCGTCTAGCTTTGACCTAGTGGTTTCAGTATCCATTGGTCATGGTTACCTAGATCGATTATTTGATTCTTGGATTACAAAAAAAAAAAAAAAAGGTTTTTTAAATCCATTCTTTCTTTTGCTTGTATTAAACCTTTCCATAAACAATTTGACCACATCAACAGTTGGTCACTCCGAAATCAATGATTCTATCAATTTTTAGAGCAATGAGCTGATGCAACCTCCATTGGTTTATTTTAGCGTAATTATAAACTCACTTATGTTTGATAATTTTGAGTCTACTTAAAATATATTTTAGACGCCAATATTATCCCATCTTAGGCCAAGGGAATCTCTTCACACTGGAACATGTGTGTGTGTTTTAACAAAAGAAAATACTGATTGTACTTTATGCCAGATTTACTGTGAGGGAAACCCTGGTGGCTCAGAGGTTAAAGCATCTGCCTGCAATGCGGGAGACCCAGGTTCGATTCCTGGATCAGGAAGATCCCCTGGAGAAGGAAATGGCAACCCACTCCAGTACTTTTGCCTGGAGAATCCCATGGAGGGAAAAGCCTGGTAGGCTACAGTCCATGGGGTCACAAAGAGTCGGACACGACTGAGCGACTTCACTTCAGACCATCGGCGTAACTAATATATGCGGGAAAAAAAATTATGTATCCGGAAAAAGAAATCCACAAACTCAGAAAGAGAATACATTAGGATAATGGCGCTGGTACTGACACGTCTCCCACTGCAATGAGAGGAAACACTTAGGGGATTTTTGCCAGCTGCACTGTAACACACATCCTCTCCATTCTTTTGGAATCTCTACAAGAAACATTCCCCCCCACACACCCCTAACCTCACAGCTCCACAGGTTTACATCCATTTCTCAAAATCTGTCTAAAAGGAAAAATAATCCAGCCTTTCAAAACTCTCCAGGCAAAGAGGGTCTTTTTCCCCCCTCTCTCCTGCCCTTAAAAACACATAACTTTCTCATGAGGTGGTCAGTCTGTACAACGGCAGCATCTGGGTCAAAGATGGTGGTATGGGGACATTCCTGGAGGCAGCTGACTTGTGTCCGTCCTCACTACACATGTCATTCTACAAGCCCTGCTGTGAGCTGCTTACTGTCATCCCTGTTATCAAGAGACTGGAAAATCAATGGATTAAAGTCTCTTTTAAAAGCCATCATCTTGATCTGGGTAAAAACAGCATTAAAAAAAAAAACACAGCATATAAACTGCTTTCATTACTATTTGACCCTTATTATCCAGGGATACCTTGCTATTATCAAGGGAACACCATTTTCTATTCAGTTCACTCTCTGTTTATGCAGTAGAGTATCCAACCACTGGATCCATGATGACTGCATACTGCAATAAAGTCATACAGACTGAGACCTGTTCCAGGACACAAATTCAAATTTATTCAGAGCCCATATGGGAAATCCCATGACTGTCAAAGCTTATTCCTCCAAGATCTGTTGTGTAATAAATCAGAGTCATGGGCAAGGACCGTATGTCAAACTTCTCTGTGGCTTGTTGCTTCTTACGATTGGAACAAAGTCCCTGAAGATCTCCATGGTGGTAAAGAGCTCAATTCTTCTCCTAAGGTGGCAGTATACTCACATGATTCTCATAAACATGCGAGTCAATGCCCATATTACCTTATCCCAATTGATATCGCAATATTGGGAGATATTACAATATCCCAATCGTGGATCAAGGGGAGGTCTTAGCAGTTCTACATCAGTTCCATGTACATTTATGTCAGCTGTCCCACAGGAATTCACAAGGCTAAAGATGAAGAACCTCTTTGGGAAAGACTGGCATCTGATCTTTGGGACGGCCCTACTGGGGTCAGGCAAGCTCCCCCTTGCCCCTACCACCACTCCATTGCCTTCTCTTTCTGAAATCTGTTTTGACACCCTTTGTCCTATGCTCCATTTCCTGAGCTCTTTCACAAGTGCCCCTGGAGCCACTGCAGGACCCTGGCTCCCATCACAGAGCAGCCAGTGTGTTCACCAACAGCCCTAGTGTAAGTATTCAAGGGTGAGTTAGGGCTTCTGGAGAGAGACCAGCAGTGACTGAGCAACAGTGTCCCAGAGAACGTGCTCAACTACCCGAGTTTTTCTCTCTCCCCAGTCCTGAGAGAGTGACAGATTGAGAGCTATCCACAATGGTGCTGCAGACCTTAAAGATGGAATATTATACCACAGCATGGCGCTGACTGGTCCACCGGGAAAATTCTGTGGAACATGTGTGTACACATCTGTAACCATCATATTTTCTGCAGCAACACCAGAGTTTAAGTACAGCCTCACATATTTCAGAGACACAACACCCCAAAACTAGCACAATCATTTTAATACTGGACAGATCTTCCAGGTGGGTCTATAGACACCAAGAAGATTATCACAGTCAGATATTTCTTTAAGGAGAGTGAGAGAGTAAAACAGCAATAAAAGTTAAAGGTCAAAAGAAACCTTAGCCCATCCAACACAAAGAGAATTGGATATGAAAAGCCATGGAAAATGTGCTATCATTCCGAAATCCTGGGTTTCCTCTGCCACACATCTGGGACCCAGTGGGATCCTTTAGTTCCAAGTGAGGCTGCTTCTTTCCCTGGTTTAGATCTTTATATGATTCATCCAGATGAAAGACAGCTCCTGAGATCTCCTGTTGCTTACAGCCAGAAACCCCAGAGGCAAAATGTGCCCCCTAGGTTTTGAACACGCATAAGACCATGTAAGCATTCCTTCCCAACCGTATCTACGCAGCCTCTGAAATTTCCTCTTTAATCCTCACACGATTTCAGCCTTATAGATATCTTTCAAAAAGAGTCAGGCAGTGGTACTGTACTGTTCAAGCCCTATAAAATACATGAAACAGGCCATTTCTCAGGTCTTTAAATCCACAGGCTAAATATGACAGAAATGAGACTCCGGACAACCAATAAGTCAGATCTTCGAGTACAGGGGTTGGCTTGGCCACGGGCCATTGTCATTTTGGGGTTCAACTACAACCACTTGGCCCTGGTAGAGCTGAGATTTCTAGACTTTGTTGTCTGGTTTGCTCAGCTGCTCACAGCTGTTGCTCATATACTTATTTCAGAGCCAAATCTTGCACTCAGCAGGAATGCTAAACAGCCACCTCATCTCCATGTCAAATGGTCTCTGCTTTGCTGAATATAGGAGCTTAGCATCATGGTAGATTCACTGTTCTCACAGCACTTCTTCAGTTAAGATACATAACCACTCTGAAAAACAGGCCATACTCCACTACTATTGAGATTACAGCTTTACTGCCACACAGCTGTAGCACAAATTAGCAGGTTAGTTCAAACCTCTGTGGAGCCAGATACATACTCCTGTTCAACCATTTTTATTTTAAGATTTGACATCTATCAGGTTAGAAACAGGCTATACAGACAGAGACAGAGAGAGAAACAGGCTATACAGACAGAGAGAGAGAGAGAGAGAAAGAAAGAGAATGTGTGTGTGTCTCTCCCTCTCTCTCAACAGGCTGTCAGTCAAACACCACTGCATCTCTCAAGGGTGTGCACCATCAAGGCTCAAGCTTGGAATCCTCAATCACCATGTCCAGTTGTTCTCAGCAGCCTCTAACTTTCACCATCTCATCCAAGGCCAAGGCCCAGCTCATTCGGACATCCACTACATGCTGCCCTGATGTCCTTCCCTACAGGTCCTGCCCTGCTACTATGCCTTTTAATATCATCTGAAGAACCTCTCACAGCTTCCTTACTTCCTGGAACAAGATGCTTGCTTCAAGCTCATCTTTTCCATCTCCCACAGACCTGGAATCTGCCACTTCCCCAAGAAGCCATGAATCCCTCTAATGGAAAACAGTATTTAATGCTGGGCCTGTTCATTGGCACTAAGTAGTCACGATTTTTAAGCCTTGTTAGTAATTGTAATAAACTCACAAGCAAAAGCCTGGTGAATAAAAAGCAACTTACAGGCAAAGGAAACAGCTTCCCGTTCACTTTTATACAGAGACTATTGGGATAGTTATCTTCTTGAGGGCAACTTGTCTCTGCCAGGCAAAGTCTGCATTAAAGAAAAAAAAAAAACTCTTAAATATTGTACTTAAATTTACACTTTACAAACTCAGGACTATATGCACATAGTTAGCAAGCATAAAATTAAAGTAACAGAAAAATTGCAAACTCACCTCAGCTGAACTTGTACTGTATAATCTCTCCTACCACCTGGCAAAAAATCCCTGTTGAAAAGAGAAAAACAAATGGATTAGGAAAATACAACCAGAATTCACAGAAATATGCTCAACAGAAAAAAAGCATTATTGGTATTTTTATTTGTACTGCTTAAAAAATGAACATTAGCCTACCCAATGGCAGAAGGTTTAATCAAAACACTGTAGTGACAGTCCTCACATGCTTAACATTTAGTCTTGTCTTTACAGCAATTGTAAAGTATTTTCAATTCATGGGAACTTTCACCATACAATTTTTATTTCAACAGACAACAGATCTGGTTAACAGGAAAAGGAGCACATTAGGTTCTAAGACTCTGATGAATTAATTTGCTCACAGTGGTTTTGAAACCTTTGCTGAGTATTCCAGTCACTTGCAAACATTTTTTAAACATAAAGGCCCACTCACCAGGTATCCTTATTGGCTCTGAAGCACAGTCGGAGCATTAACAGTCTTTACAACTACTCAGGGGATTCTAATATAAGATCTAGGATCAGTAACTGGTGTCCAGAGTCTCAGAGCCTCTATGCCACAGCAACTTCCTAACTATGCACCCAGTTAAGGACACAGAATCTCTCAGAATTTCTAGATGAGAACCTAACAGAATCCCATATAAAATATCTCTGACAGTGAAACTCCTAAACCCTTGCCAGTCAAACTGGAGTCCACAATGAAGCAGCACTGGAGCTACTTGGGATCTTCCTAGTGAGAAATGCAGAGCCTCAGGTCCCACCTCAGGCCTACAGAATCAGAATCTGAATTCTAACAAGGTTCCCAAAGTGATATGTATTCGCTTTACAGTTTAAGAAATCTTGCCCTCAGCCATTGTCATAAATCTTGGACTGTGTCAAAGAGAAAATCATGAGAGCTGAGTCCTGTCTGGAGAGTACACGCAGCCCTCCACCTTGCTCCCACAGGGCGAGCCTTCTTACTGCTTCCAACTCTCTATGTTTGCTGGAAGGCAACAAAGCACAGTAATCACCAGCCTGAGTTCTACAGTTCCAAACCAAAGGACCTTGGGCAAATGACTTAACCTTTCTGTGCTTACATCTGTTAAAGACGGAAAATGACTGCACCTACTTCAAGAAGCTGTGGTGACAAACGTGTTAATTACATGTGAAGCGCCTCGATATAAGAAGTGCTCAACACGCGTGAGCAGCTGGTTGCTATTACTGTTAACTATGTTTCTCCTGCCAGTAGTAATCCACATTTCTCAAATGTCTATTCACAATATCCTAGACAACACTGACCTCTTGTGAGTAATTCGTATCATTCTGCTCATTAAAATAAAAAAACACTGCAAAGTCTGGGTGCTGGAGCATCAAAGATAAATAAAACATGATATTTGCTTTCAAAAGTCTCATATGCCGTAGGTAGCAAATATATACAACTAAAATAATATGGTATTATAGTATACTATGTAAAATAAGTATTACAGAAAAGAGGGAAATTCTATTTTGTCTTGAAGTGAACCAAGTGAAGTCGCTCAGTCGTGTCCGACTCTTTGCGACCCCATGGACTGTAGCCCACCAGGCTCCTCCATCCATGGGAATCTCCAGGCAAGAATACTGGAGTGGGTTGTCATTTCCTTCTCCAGGGAATCTCCCTGACCCAGGGATCAAACCCAGGTCTCCCACATTGCAGGCAGACGCTTTAACCTCTGAGCCACCAGGGAAGCCTGGTCTTTCTTGAAAGTTCAAGGCAATTTCCACTATTAGTCTGAACAAACTAGAAAAGCCTTTGGACAGCAGTGGTTCTATTTACACTTAAGAGAGACATATTTCCATCAGAAACAGTGGCTTCACTAGTGGGGTGATACTCAACAAAAGGAAAGCATGGCCAATGCTTGCTAGGTTGGTAACACAATGTTTAAAAGACTAACCTAGAAAGATAGATGGGAGAACACTTATAAAGGTTTGGATAGTTCACTGAGGATTGATGCTTCATTCTACTAAGGAAAATTAATATCAACTGGGAAAAATAATGTGTTATATATCTTCACAAACATGACAAGTAATGACTAAGCATCTTCTGACATTTTCTGCCAGTAACTGCTCTAGGAACTTTCACATGTTGAACCCGTTCATTAGATATAAAGGTGTTTCCTAGATGCCACACACTATATAACAGGCCTTGAGAATATAACAATGAGTAAGAGATGTTGGTTTCACTCAGAAGTTTGTAAATTCAAGCAGTCAAATAAATGTTTAATAGAAAATAAGTTCATAAGAGTGGTACAGTGAGAGACAAAGGATATATTTGGGGAAACGTGGAAAGGCATCACAGAAGAGGTCAGACTTGAACTGGCCCTTAAAACATGACTCAGGTTTGCCAAGCAGAGTAAGGAAGAAAAAAGAATGAAAAGAAATGAGGACAGTTTGAGAGACCTCTAGGACATCAAATGCACTAATAACTCACAGGGGCCCCCAGAAGGAGAAGAAAGGGCCTGGGAACATATTTGAAGACATAACAGCTGAACATTTTCCTAACATGGAAAAGGAAGCAAAAATAAACAAATGGGACCTCATCAGATGTAAAGACTTTTGCACAGCAAACGAAACCATCTACAAAACAAAAAGACAATCCATGGAATCGAAGAAAAGATTTGCAGATAATGTATCTGATAAGGGATCAACATCAACATATATAAACAGCTTGTACAACATCAAGAAAATAAACCACCCAATTAACAGAAGTGAATAGCCATTTTCCCAAAACAGAAATGCAAGTGACCATCAGGCACATGAAAAAATGCTCAACATTGTTAATCATCAGAGAAACGCAAACCAACACTACAATGAGTTATCATCGCACGTGGGTCAGAATGGCCACAATCAAAGAGTACACAAATAATATATGTGGAGAGGGTATGGAGGAAAAGGAACCCTCCTACACTGTTGGTGGGAATGCAAACTGGTGCAACCACTATGGAGAACAATATGGAAGTTCCATAAAAAATTAGAGTTACCACATGATCCAGCAATTCCACCCTCAAGTATATATCCAGAAGAGACAAAAGCTGTAATTCAAAAAAATACATGCACCCCAATATTCATAGCATCATTTACAACAGTAAGACATGGAAATAAGCTAAGTGTCCATTAACAGATGAATGGATAAAAAAATACGCACATACAATAGAATATAAGTCACAAATAAGAATAAAATAATGCCATTTACAGCAACACTGGGTGGACCAAGTAAAGAAACATTTACTTCTAAGTGAAGTAAATTAGAAAAAGATAAATATTATATATCACTTATATGTGGAATCTAAAAAGTGATATAAATGAATCTGTTTACAAAACAGAAAACACAGACTCAGGAAAAGAAAAACTGATGGTTACCAAAAGGGAAACGAAGCTAGGGGAAAGGATAAATCAGGAGTATGGGATTAACTACACCACCATAATATATAAAACAGATAAACAACAAATATTTAAAGTATAGCACAAGGAAGTATATTTGGTATCTTATAACACCCTACAATGGAAAAGAATCTGAAAAATATATCTATATATCTGAATCACTTAGCTGCACATTTGAAACACAACACTGTAAATCAACTATACTTCAACTTAAAAAATTAAAAACAAAGATGAGCAGAGGAGGTGTGGCAGAGAACTGTTGAGCAATGGAGTGCGGACTTCAGATGGTATCACTAAAGGCTTCACTGTTGGCTCAGATGGTAAAGAATCTGCCTGCAATGCAGGAGACCAGTTTGACTGCTAAGACGGGAAGATTCCCTGGAGAAAGGAATGTCTACCCACTGCAGTACTCTTGCCTGGAGAATTCCATGGAAAGAAGAGCCTGGCGGGCTACAGTCCATGGGGTCACAAACAGTCAGACACGACTGAGGGACTAACACACTTTTTTACACAGGGTTTTTAAGCACAAAGAAGACAAGACTGAATAGGCTTTAGAAAGATCAGTTGGTCAGCTGGGAGAGTTAGGAGATTATACTTGTATAGGCAGAAAATGAATGCTTCAAAGTTTTTTAAACATAAATATCACAGAATATGACATTTAGGGATAAAAACTGATAGGACTAAATGACTGACTGGATACAAGGAGGCAGGATAAGGAGCAGGGAGCACCAAGCATGGTGCCCAGGTTTTAGAATGGTGCAGCTGGACAGATGGTGATGCTACGCACCAGGATAAACAGTGGAGAGCTGGTTATGGCATTCAGCCACCAGTCACTGAGTGAGACAGTGATTGTTTCTTCAACTTTACATGCTGAGTAAATTAAGATTCAGCAGGCTTCAGTAACCTACCCAGGGGTATATAGACATAAGTGGTTAAGCCAGAATTCACATTTGAATCAGTATGAACTCTAAAGACCCTGCTAGCTTCCTAAGGGTAGAGCTGATTCAACTTTTAAATCCTGAAAGAGACACAAAAGAAGGATGAGCAGAGTAGCAAACTGAAAGGATGTGGCAGATGAAATGTGGAATAATATAGAGAGGCCTCTGTTCAGGCAGATCCCACACCATTAACGGAAAAGGCAATAGGAGGAAACATATACTAAGCAAAGATCTCTTTGAAGCCAGCTAATTTAAGAAAGAAAAGAAAAAAGCACATTCACAGATACTATCCCAGAGCAGTGAGGAGAGAATCACACCCTGATCTGGGGAACATGCGAGAGATGGCAGTATGCGAAACGGAGACAGCATGATCGCAGAGGCAGTGGTGCCCAACGCAAGGAGCAGTGCTACAGCCGGAAACAGAGCTGAAGTCACGGGTCAGTCTTCACAAGATGTAACAGAAAAAAACCACCCAAACCTGAATGTATTCAAGCCTCTGGTTTAGACCGTATCACCATTATAAGCAAAGGGGAAGGATGGAGGCACCGCAGTTTTCAAATTTGCTGCAAACTGGAAACGCCTGGGGAGCTTTAAAAACTACTGAGGCTGGCTTCAGAGATTCGAATTTAATTGATATGAATGAAATCTAGGTATCTGGAGTCTTAAAAGCTCCCCAGTTGATTCTAATACAGAGCGAAATTTGAGAAACATAAGGATAGAAGTTACGTGATACCACAAGAAGCATAATTATCCAAATCCAGAATGTGCAATATGCTGACAGAGTCAAATGAATCACTCTTTTTCAAACTAAGTGGTAGAAAGTACTGTAAGGGTAGAATCAGAGCTCCTTAGAGAATTTATCCTTTCCACAACTGGGACGTGGAAGAAAAGTTACAACCAACCTAGACAGCCTATTAAAAAGCAGAGATAATACTTTGCCAACAAAGGTCCATCTAGTCAAGGCTATGGTTTTTCCAGTAGTCAGGTATGGATGTGATAGCTGGATTATAAAGAAAGCTGAGCTTTATCATGTTAACCATCTTAAAATGTACAGTTTTGTGGCTTTACGTATATTTATACTATACGTACACACCACTTCCATCCATCTCGGACACAGACGATTGAACATTCATGATTAAAAATTTTTCTTGAAAATAATTAGTCATTCCTTTTTTGACTAATAACATTCACACAGTGCAAACTTCAAAAAGATACAGAAAAAAAGATATAAAGTGAAAAAACTCCCTCAACTTGGACCACGGCCACCTGATTCCTTTCTCCAGCGGCAACTTTATCGTATTTGTCCAGACATATGCTATACACTTAAGCAAATTACACACATGCCTTTTTAAGACAGTGTGTGTGCTTAGTCACTTAGTCGTGTCTGACTCTTTGCGACCCCATGGACTGTAGCCTGCCAGGCTCCTCTGTCCATGGGATTCTCTAGGCAAAAATACTGGAGTGGGTTGCCATTTCCTTCTCCACGGGATCTCCCCAACCCAGGAATTGAACTGAGGTTTCCCGCATTGCAGGTGGATTCTTTACCAGCTGAGCAACCAGGGAGGCCCCTTTTAAGGCTAATTGTACATGTTATTCAAATTCCATGCTTTGATTTGTTCACTTAAAAATGTATCTTGAAACCTACTGTCTAAATAACCTCCCTACATCAAAGGCCAACACAACACCCTAAAGAAGCTTGTGGTAATCTCCTCCATCTATAATAAATCAGCTCTTATTTGTCATTATTGCATTGATTCTTTCTATGTGACACCCTGTAATGCCAACAATCATTTTATGTATATAAGCCAGTTCATTAACTAGATAGACTGCAAGCAACTTATGGAAAGGAGACATGCCATGTAATATAATGCTTTGTAGCTAACAAACCCTTAGTAAATGTTCTCAAGCAAGGGATCATCAGTGAATACAAACAAAACCATATAATAATGATATGGCTTGGCATATAACTTTTAATTTACCCTATTCATTTCTTAGTTGGTTTATTAGTACTCTCAAGCTTGTACTTCCAATACAAAAATTTCCTGCAATGTCTTGCCCCTAAAGAACATGTACATTCATTCTACTTCTTTGATAATTTCCTTCTCTAAATTATCCAAACCCCTATTATTTGGATATTGGGTCTTTGGAACTAATCTTTAGTACTGTCCCTTTTTTTTCTCTTTTACTCTTCAATATTTGGTCCCCTTCTGGGGAGCTCAAATTTTACTAAGTCAAGGTATAAAATTATTCTGAGGCTTTGTTGAGAGCAGTGATGTGATCAGTGAAAGAATCTAAGGTTGTATCCCATACTACTCCACCTAACATTGTGTGCATCTTCAAGATGTTAGGATGTTTAAGAGAAATCCATTAATTCTGATCCACCACCTTAGGAGACTGAATGCACATTAACGTAAGAAAGACTGAGAAGTCTGGTTTAAGGACTTTTGAAACTACCTTGAATTCAGAATTTCCAAAACCTAACTGTAGGACCTTTATTTTTTAAAAACTTGTATTAACATCTCACAGAAAATAAGTGTTCCAATGAAGAGCTTTTTGAAAGGATGCAAAAAGACCTCTAATTTGCTCAATTCTGGGTTCCACATTTTAATTCTACAGTCCCAGAATATCATTTAACCTCCAGGAGCCTGTTTTTTTAGGCTAAATCTTTTTAAAGTCTTATAAATATTAACACCAAAGATGACTATATATTTAATTGGAAAAGTATATAGTACAGATTTCCTTTTCATTGCTCTTAATAAATGTGTTTAAGTTTATCCTTTTTGAAATGGCATAGCCTTTTTGAATGGCATACTTTTCATAGTTATTTTCATATTTCTGCTAATTTTTTTGGTCCAGGTAACCATACACCTCAGAATGGTCCTCTAATTTATGTTCTTATCCCAGAAAAAATATTAATGTCCACATTCAATATAAAGAAGCCTCCGGATGATGAACTTTATGTCATTCTATCTTTGGGCTGTTAACACAAATTCTTTATGTTGCTATATTTGGAATAAAATTTTCATTAAAAAAAAAAAATTTACTGCCAGAAGTGACAAAAATTCAAAGGGGTTTTATTAAAAAATTAAAATGTTTTTCTAACTGTTGTTCAGTCGCTCAGTGTCCGACTCTCTGCGACCCCATGGAGAGCAGCATCCCTGCCCTCCCTGTCCTCCGCCATCTCCCAGAGCTTGCTCAAACTCATGTCCACCAAGTCGGTGATGCCATCCAACCACCTCCTCCTCTGTCGTCCCCGTTCTGCAATCCCTCCCGGGATCAGGGTCTTTTCCAATGATTTCGGCTCTTCGCGTGAGGTGGCCAAAGTATTGGAGCTTCAGCTTCATCAGTCCTTTGTTCCAATGAACACCCAGGACTGATCTCTTTAGGATGGACTGGTTGGATCTCCTTGCAGTCCAAGGAACTCAAGAGTCTTCTCCAACACCACAGTTCAAAAGCATCAATTCTTCCGTGCTCAGCCTATTTTATTGTCCAGCTCTCACATATGTACATAACTGCTGGAAAAACCATAGCTTTGACTAGACAGACCTTTGTCAGCAAAGTAATGTCTCTGCTTTTTAATATGCTGTCTAGGTTTGTCATTGCTTTCTTCCAAGGAGCAAGCAACTGTTAATTTCATGGCTGCAGTCACCATCTGCAGTGATTTTGGAGCACAAAAAAATAAAGTCTGTCACTGTTTCCATTGTTTCCCCATCTGTTTGCCATGAAGTGATGGGACTGCATGCCATGATCTTCATTTTCTGAATGCTGAGCTTTTAAGCTTTTTTCACTTTCATCAAGAGGCTCTTTTATTCCTCTACACTTTCTGCCATAAGGGTGGTGTCATCAGCATATCTGAGGTTACTGATATTTCTCTTAGCAATCTTAATTCTAGCTTGATGCTTCATCCAGCCTGGAATTTCATATGATGTGCTCTGCATATAAGTTAAAAAAAGCAGGGTGACTATATATAGGTTGACATATTCCTTTCTCAATTTGGAACAAATCTGTTGTTCCATGTCTGGTTCTAACTGTTGCTTCTTGACCTGCATACAGGTTTCTCAGGAGGCAGGTAAGGTGGCCTGCTATCCCCATCTCTTAAGACTTTTCCAGTTTGTTCTGATCTACACAATCAAAAGCTTTAGTGTAGTCAATGAAGCAGATGCTTTTCCAGAATTCTCCTGCTTTTTCTATGATGCAACAGATGTTGGCGATTTGATCTTTGGTTCCTCTGCTTTTTGTATATCCAGCTTGTACATCTGCTGAAGCCTCACTTGAAGGATTTTGAGCATGTGAAATGATTGCAACTGTGCAGCAGTTTGTACATTCTTTGGCACTGCCCTTTCTTTGGGATTGGAATGAAAAGTGACTTTTTCCAATCCTGTGGTTACTGCTGAGTTTTCCAAATTTGCTGGCATATTGAGTGTGGCACTTTAACAGCATCAACTTTTAGGATATGAAATAGCTCACTGGAATTTCATCACCTCCACTAGCTTTGTTAGTAGTGATGCTTCCTAAGGCCCACTTGACTTTACACTCCAGGATGTCTGGTTCCAGAGTATTTATTAAATATTGCCTAACCTTAGTCAAAGTATATTATGCTTACTTAAGGAGAAATGGCTCAACTGTTATGGACAAAACTGTGTCCCCCCCAAAATTCATATGCTAAAGCCCTAACTCCCAATGTGACTATGAAGTCGGGGCTTTAAGGAGGTCACTAAGGTTAAATGAGGTCCCAATGGTGGAGCCTTAATCCACCAGGCCTACTGTCCTTATAAGAAGAGGAAGACACACCAGAAACACACAGGCCCACAGAGGAAAGGCCACGTGAAGAAGGCCACAGCCAGAAGGCAGCCGCCTGCAGTGCAAGCCAAGGAGAGGCCTCAGAAGACACCAAACCTGTCAATCAGTTTTGGACTTCAAGCCCCTGAAATGTGAGAAGAAAAATTTCTGTTGTTTAAGCCACCCCATCTGTGGTACTGACTATAGCAGGGAGAGCAGACTAAGACACAAAGGTCTCAGAAAACACATTCCAAACTCCTCTTACCTGGATATGCATATCTCTCTAACTTGCTGAGGTGTCAGAGCAAAAATAAAAAACTTCTCTTGAAACCGCTGAATACTGCTTTGAACTGGGGAGGAAAAAAAAGAAAGGTAATATTCCAATAACAAATTCAATAATAGAAGAACCTACACTAACAAGGCACTTCTGATAAAGACTCGGCCAAATTTTGAAATTTTTATTGTTAAAATACACCAGAATAAAATACTAAGCTACATGCATCTTGGAATCATGAAAGTAAGGTCACTCTAAAGCAGGTTAAATTTTAAGCATTTATCCTTCTTTATTGTAATATTCTAATCAAAATATAACACAACCCTTCAAAATTATTACATTTCATCCTTGACTACAGTATCTTCTAATGAGAAGTCTGAGCAAGTAAAAAAAACTCTCTCCAAGAGAACTTTAGTCAAGACTCAGGAGTTTTTGTTTGTTTCTTTCTTTGTTGTGTTTTATTTTCAACACTTTATACTCAATTACATACAGAGCATTCATTTAAGAGAAAATTTAAAACTCTGAAACTTCTAAGTTGGGAGAGTTATTAAGACAAATAATTTTCAACATACAGAAGATTATGTAGTTAAAAAAGATTATCTAATGAAGTCATTCTTCGGAAGTGTATTTTTAAAAATTGAAATGTATTTTCTTCACAAAGAACTTTTCATAGTTTTACATTGACCCATTATTCAATGATGTTCTAGTACTCATTTAAACAATGAATGCCTTCAATGAACACTTGACTGAATACGCATCTAAATTTCAATAATCAATCGGTTACAATTATCACTAAACATTGCTTTATAAGAACATTTAAAAATAATCCTCCTAGCACACACCAAAATTGTTCAAATTTTATGAAATTTAAACATAATATAGCAAACTTGAATCAACTGAAATCATTTTATCTTTACAAAAACAATCAATTATCATCAGTGATGTTTAACACTAAAATACTTTTCATTCTATAAATTCAGAGTGCTGAGTTTTCATGCTTCCTGTAAAAGTGGCTTTAATTCAGAGGTGAGTGAGGAGACTTGTTATCAATTGTTCAATCACAGAAATCACTCCTTTCCTTCCCTTTTGTCCTCCATCTTCACCCCTGTAACCTACTCATCAAGTTCTACTGTTTTGCTTTGCTTTTTCAATTTTCTTATCAACTGCCTCCTCCCTATTTTCACTACCACCATCCTATCCTACTCAAAACCTAGAATCACTTTGTACAAATGAAGGGGCAACCGTGCCTGTCAGTCCCTCATCAGAACATCAGTGCAGAGTTGGTCATTCTTCATAAAACTTTTTCATCATCGTTCCCCTGCTGAAAAATGCTAAGATCATCTTATCTCTGAATGAACCATGTCCAAAGTCCCTTATTTATAAAAACCTCCATAACAATGTCTTTCCTAGCAAACCTACATGTCCAATGTCTCCTGAAGTCCTCCTCTATTCAAAGCAGTTTCTTCACCGTCAGGACTCAGAACTGTGCCATTTTTATTTCTACTCCTTTGACGACTCAAATCTCTCCTTTCTTGGTATCTACTCTCCTATAAACTCCACCGATTCAGAGCAGGCACATTCATCCTTCAAAGCTCCCTCAAGTTATCACTCTTATTCCAACAAGTCTTGTTTAACCTTCACAAGAAGTCTTGATTAACTTTTCCATTCATTAGGCCAATACAATATTTGAGCTTTAGGTTCACAAATCATACGGTTTCACCATACAAGCATATAATTGCTTGCTACTTTTCCCTCACCTTAACATTCTCTCTCCAACTAAACAGTAAAATTCCTAAAGCCCACGCCATACTTCTGACTTCTCTACAATTAGGCTACAAGACCTATCCAAATTAAACCCTCATTATGTACTTGTTACGAGATTACATTTTAATGGCTTTACGTTAATGTGCGTATCACTTTGTTATTGTTGTTGTTTACTCGCCAAGTTGTGTCCAACTGTTTAGCAACCTCATGGACAGTAGTCTACCAGGCTCCTCTGTCCATGGGATTTCCCAAGCAAGAATACTAGAGTGGGTTTTCATTCCCTTCTCCAGGATATCTTTCTGATCCAGGGATCAAACCAACGGCTCCTGCCACGTCTCCTACATTGTAGGTAGTCTTTACCACCGAGCCATCTGGGAAGTCCATTAACTGTTAACTGTACCCAGAGGCTTAATGAGTATTTCCTAATATTCAGAAATTTAATACTATGAAAAGATATTGACCTTCATTACTCTGTCACCTACCAGACTGCCGCTGCTGCTAAGTTGCTTCAGTCGTGTCCGACTCCGTGAGACCCCAGAGATGGCAGCCCACCAGCCTCCCCTGTCCCTGGGATTCTCCAGGCAAGAACACTGGAGTGGGTTGCCATTGCCTTCTCCAGTGCATGAAAGTGAAAAGTGAAAGTGAAGTCGCTCAGTCGTGTCTGACTCTTAGCGACCCAGGGACTGCAGCCCACCAGGCTCCTCCGTCCATGGTATTTGCCAGGCAACAGTACTGGAGTGGGGTGCCATTGCCTTCTCTGTACCCACCAGACTACAAAGATTAAAAGACCAACAATACAATGCGGATAAAGTATAAGGAAAATAACACATTCATACATCATTGAAGTAGAAACTGGTACAATGAATGCTTTTGAAGCAACTGCCCAACTTCTTTACAAAAGCTGAATATCAAAATATTACATAATCATACTCCCGGACCCAACAAATCCACATCAAGGCATTTACACTTTGTGAATATGCAGTGTGCGTATTCAGAAACATATGCAAAAATGCTCACAGCAGCAATGGCTGTAAGACTGCAAGAACAGTGCCCAAGACATGTTATACACTAAATACTTCTGAATAAATAACAACTGAAAATGTACATCAACAGAACACTGGTTCAGCTGTGGTACATCTACAAGAAAACAGACCTACTATAATCTACAGATGCATAATTTATTTCTAAGAAATACAGTTAAGATTGTCACAGCACAGAACTCCAGAAGATGCTTTTCACAGTAGATTCAAGTAGAATAATGCCCTTCTCCCTCCACCAGAAAAGAGGCACAGTGGCTCTGTGGTTAGAAAGGGCTTTTTTAATAAAGAAAAATGTGAATTTTTTTTAATGAGAAAAAAAATGACACAATATGCCAGAGAAACATTTAATTACTGATAATGACTCTAGCTGAGTAATAACTGTGGCTATGAGGGACTTTCCCTTTGTGTTATACTTCCATGTCTAAAGTATCAATTACGAGCATAAATTACTTTTGTAAACTGAAAAACAAAGTGAAGAAACTTTAAGGAATCAAAGACTCAATACTTTGAAGGTATTTCATAAAATATTAAACAATTCGACACATCAACATGTAGATGCTTAAAAAAAGAATGAACAAAAACAGCTAGTCACAGAAGAATATGTACACAGTATACCACATATACATTTCAAAAGCAAGTTAATTGAACATTACTTTTTCTCACACATATATGGTAAAACAAGCAAGAGGAAACACAAAATCCAGAACAGTGATTTAACTCAAAGAGGAAAAGGCAAGAAGGTTTCAAAGATACTGGCAATGTTCCTTTCCTAAAAAATGGGTAGTGGTTTCACAGGTTTTTATTCATAGATATTCTTTGTAACAATGTCTTTAATATATTCTTTTATACAGACCGAATATACACAAATTTTTTTAAGGAGAAAGGACTTCATCATCAAAAGAAAAAAAAAAAACAGAAGAAACAGAAAATAGGAAAAAAAAAAAGAGAGAGACAAAAATACTGCCAGTGAAAGCAAAAGCAAATGAGAATAGCTAGTTAAGGGAGAAGAGAAATTTTATTAATTTGTTTTCAGATTAGGGGATAATTCATTTGTTACAGTAAAACCTCAGCTATAGAGAAATTCACATGGTATTATTGTATACACTCACACTTTCTAGATGCAATAGTCTATCATTTTAAATGCTAATTTTATTGAAATAATTTTAATAAATACCAAATTGCAAAACTATATAATAATGTATCTTCTTTTGTCATGACAGCTTTGTTTAGCATCTACAGATGCACCTTGCTGTAACAGTGAATCCCTCAATACTAAGGGGCTATCAGTTTCCAAGAGGTTTTGGAACATTTTCTGACTTTTCAATTGGCTTTTTTTTTCTATGAGGGAGGGCTCTTTCAGTCTTCCCCATGTTGTTAATTAATTCTTGCTCAACAATATGTTGATGGCTTAGAAATCATCTAATCAACTATATAATAAATCAAGAATACACAGACTGGCCGATGGAGGCCAAGAATATGTGCTCTTAAATACGGCTTTGGATCTCTTTCAATTCATAAGGCTTTCTACTTCTCATTTCCCAAATATAAGTAGGTTTCTCCATAATAGTGTTCCAAATAAATGGATTTACCCCAAATTTTTATTTTTACAAGTATTTTCAACATTCTATAACCAAATCATTAAAACTTAAAAGCAATTCTTGAATGTCACTGCATTGCTTTAGACAGTATGAAACTAGCCTCTTTTAAATCACTGTTTTATCAATCTAAAAATATACATTAAGAAAATTGTTTTCTTTTCTTTCTTAGGGAAAGCAGGGTAAGGAAATGTTTAAGCCTTGCTTTAAAACAAGAAATCAGTTTATAAAATTTACAGAAACAATGATAAGCAGGACTCCTGAAAAATACATGCATTGACAATTTTTTAGCTCAAGAGCAAAAGATTATTTTATAAGTCCCAAGGTTATATGTATTTCTTACATTCTAATGTAAACTATGAGCAAAAGGCTGGTCTTAATCACTCTTCAACACAAAATGCCTCCAGTATTATTAACATCATTAAGTCACACGAGATACAAAAATTTTAGTAAATTAATAGAAAGCCTACTACCTTCCTTTAACCTTACTGAGGTTAATGTAAGAAAAACTTACAAAGAACATGGAAAAGTAACAAAACTCCTATTTCTGTTTCTGAACACAGGGAAAGCATGAAACGCGAAGCACTCCACGAAGCCTCAGTTCACCGCCTGGCGCCCCACTGATGCCAGGGCCAGAGAAGACACCTTGCTGCGTCTTTTCTCCGCCTCCAGTCGTCTTCCTTCCAGGCACTCAACCTTCCACTGGAACCAGGACCCCAGATGGCCTCTTCTTCTCTGTCCTGCCTTTAACCATATTCCTGAGGAGTCCCTGGAGGTAGGGTCACCTCCACACACTACTAGTCTGAATCCTTCTCCAAACACAGAGAAATAATTTTGTGGTGATTGCTGAGAAACATGTGAACGAACCACGACACTACATATGTACACTGACACAAATCAAAAGCCATGAGAAAAGGAGAAATAAATTATGGAGACATTTTAACAAGATAAACGAACCTGGTTCAAAAAGAAGTTAAAAATGAAAGTAAAACCATGAAAGAAACTGTTAGGTAATACACATTTTAAATGTTTGTTCCTGTTATTAATTTGAGAAACAAAAAATCTAAACAAGATACAAGCTGGAAGAAAAACTGCAGTGAGAGATCATCTCTTTTTGTGGAATTCAAACTGGCACAGCTGTACTGGAAACTAATCTAACACAATGTTATCCAGAGTCCTTACTGTATGATGTAATAATTCTACTCACAAGACTTTGTACAAAAAAAAAAAAAATTAACAAATATAGAATCCTCATTTCAGAATGAATGTAATGAAGGCATAAAATACATTATTCTACCTGCCTGGTTCAGCTGTGCTAAACAAAACAACGTAAGGAGCCTACCACTATCAGGCCATATTGACCCCATTAACCTCAAAACTTCCTTCTAGCTCAACCAAGATGTACAAGTATAATCCTATACAAAATGAAAAAAGCATATTAATATACTTAAGAGAGTTTTCAAATGACTTGAAACAGAAAAGCATTTTTCCTAGGATGGACAGGAAAATGATCCCCCAGCCTAACTATGAAATGTCATTTCCCAAACAATTTATCAACAAATTCAAATACCTCTGTAAATAATTTCATTAGCCAGGGGTAAATTATGCCATTACAGCACAAAAGTCATCAATTGAGGTAAAAATTTGTTGGAGTCACATGTATCAATGTCTAATAATATAAAATTTATTACATTTTCTGAGCAGTCACCGGTTATTAAACAAAAAGCTAAAATATGTGGCAAACTGTCACTTTAGGAAAAATTTAAGTAAAAAAGATTTATTTCTTGCAAAAACAATTTTAAAAGCTATGCTGAACAGAAACTAAGTCTCTGTAAAAACAGCAAAAATATCAAAAGGCAGAATCACAGGCAATAAATACGAATTGTGTCTGTTCGTATACACCCTGAAGCAATTTGAGTTCTAAGCTATAAGAAGGAAGTTTGATCAACGAATTAAGTTTTATGCCAAATTTGTCATGGTTGCCCGTATTTCTATTTACCTGTACATTTAAGCATTTGGCATTTTAATGCCTTGATTTCATATTAACAGCAATTCAGTCGAAGTCTTCTTGTTTTATTTACTCTCTTGTCCAGAAGAAACGGATTTCTCTAACACTTACCTAAACTCGTGGGCTTGATGAGAACATCAAGGACATCATAAAAGGGTAAGTTTTTTAACTGCACATCAGGATGGACAGGAGGGATTGGGGGAGATGGCTGCTGCATCTCAAACGCGGGTTTAGTGTCCTGAAGCAGCACAGAACCAACAGGAGAGGACGGAGAATGAGGCGTAACTGAAGTGGAAGGCAACGCGTGGATTCCAGCCACAGTCAAGTCGGGTTCTACAGGTGAGGAGCTACCATCCAAACTGAAAACCGGTGATTTGATTGCGGATAAATCAGAAAGGCCTTCAAGAGTCCGCGGGTATCGGCGTCTATACAATTCTCGGATTTTAATCTGAACCGCAGGGCTGCAGCCACTCTTCAATAAATGCAACGCCCTCATCAGGAGGTCATGCTTACGTCCACTTTTATTCCGTCCAGCAAAGCCTAGTAACACTTGTAGTTCAGAAACCCTAAAACTAGAAACCATATTCTAAAAGGAAAGGAAAAAAAAGGATATTAGCCAATAGCCTCAAACATATAAAAACCCTATCTAAAATAGACTGTAAAATCAGATTTCTCCAACATTCTGTTAATATCAACTGGCATGTGCTAGTAATCAGCATTTTCACATATCACTTACAATTGTTAACTGTTTCTACCACCACCACCCTTCCCAGCAACTGCATTCACATTATGGCTTTAATTATGTTTTGCTGTTCTCAATTTCGGAAATCTACAGTCTGTTGGTTTCTGCTGACCACTTCACTATCTGACTATGAAATCTATAACCAATGAAAATACTCCTTTTCACAGTGTACAATACACAGTGTGAGGTTTATTACAGTATTATCACCAATTAAACAAAAAAATTTAAGCTTCTGCAACAATGTACCTCTAAAGTTTCTGATGCTAAGCAGGAAAAATCTACAAAATCAAGACAGAATTGTAATCCAAAATCCAATAAAATTTTCACCCCAACTCCAATATTAAGGGACAACAGGTTTTCCCTAGTGACTCAGATTGTAGAGCCATCCCTGGATCAGGAAGATCCCCTGGACAAGGAAATGACAACCCACTCCAATACTCTTGCCTAGAAAATTCTACGGACGGAGGAGCGTGGGAGGCTACAGTCCATGGTGTCACAAAGAGTCAGACATGACTGAGCAACTTCACTTAATCACTAAGAAAATAAGGATTTTTTTTTAATACTAAAGATAAAAATCACATCATCTTTATTCAGCAGTCAAACTCCTAAAATGACTAAAATTCTCACGTGTGAAACAAGAACTCTATGGTGTAAAATGAAGACTATAAATAGCTCTGTTCCACATTTCACCTTGTTATTTATTCAACAAACCTAGTAAATTCTTCCTATCATTTACTGCGTCATAAACCCATCTACTTATGTCATTTTCAGTCAATTCTGAACTCAGAGGTAAAACACACTTGGGTCAGTTTCACCTGTACCGTACAAGCATCACCTGACCAGGAAGAGGAGTAAGACGTGAGTTGTCCAAAAGCCCTTTCCGAAACCGACCAGCCCTCCTCCTCGGCACTGCACGCTCTACAGCTGCCTGGGATGCCTATTCAACCTGGTGAGTATGCAGGGGCCATACTACAGTTGGCAGCGATTCATAATAATTCTTCTGTTTTGCACTTTTAAGTGTCATTGATAGCCCAAGAACAATTGCTAAAACTCTTCTTGGTATTTAAGACAGTTGTTAGGAATACTTGCCAGTTTTCCAAAATGCAAACAAATTTAAATATATCAAAGTAATCTGAATGTATATGTTGTATCATAATTCGACTTCAAATACTCTGTCTCCAAATTTCAGATTGTACAAGTCAGAGAATATTACATAGTAACCCCAGCAAACACTTTATACTCTTGATCAGTGCAACTCAATAGAAATAGGAACTATTTGAAACTATCTGGTGACCACATTAAAATATGTTTTAAATTTACTTTGATAATATGCTTTATTTAATCAAATATATCAAAAGCATTATTTCAACATGTAAAAAGTGGTTGCAATTTAAACATATATTTTTTTAAAGTGTCAGCAAGATCTTTTTTCATACTAAGTTTTCAATACCCGGTGTGTATCTCACACTTGAGTACATCTCAGTTTGGACTAACCCCACTTCAAGGGCACAGGTGGAGGAACAACCACCCTGGATCACACTCTAACAGGAACACGTATCACAAGTACCGTGATCATTATATTTTAATTTGCTTCATGGGTAAAAGGAAGATTTTATTTATCTTACCCTACCCTTATGCTCTGGCAACCTGATGCGAAGAACCGACTCATTGGAAAAGACCCTGATGCTGGGAAAGACTGAAGGAAGGAGGAGAAGGGGACGACAGAGGATGAGATGGTGGGATGGCGTCACCAAGGCAATGGACATGAGTTTGAGTAGGCTCCGGGAGTTGGCGATGGACAGGAAGTCTGGCTGTTGCAGTCCATGGGGTCACAAAGAGCTGGACACGACTGAGTGACTGAACTGAACTGATCCCCTATGCTCAGGACAACAAAAATGGAAAACAAGAGAATTTGGGGCCTATCTCATGGCACACCAGTTAAGAGGCACAGTTTCAAGCATATAAAGACTCTGACAGCTTTTCAGGAAGTTTTCTCCCAAGCAAGAAATGCAATGCCTCTTTTCCAAAGTCCTCAATCTTAAAAAATACTTCAACTGAAATCTGCTTATACTACAGTAGCACAAATAACATTAAATCTAACAAGTGTTAGTTGAACTAGTTGTTAGGGGAACACTAACAACAAAAACAATGAACAATAGTCCTATAGATATAAGATATCTGTGATTCTTTATAAAGAAATCAAACTCAGAATTCATGGCGTCTCTCCTTACCCTTATTTTCAGGTAATTCTTCATTTTAAGGAAACTTGTTTTACAGAAATGACAAAATAGACCACAAGGATTCTAAAGCTTGACTCTCAAAAAAGAATTCCTGGGAGGTCTCATAATACTTATTTTCAATGGGAACTTTATGTGGCAAAGAATGCTAATGTACTTGGTCTAACATCTATTGTAAATACACACAAAAAAAAGAATAAGGAGAAAGAATGCAGAATTACAGTATTGTGAAGCAAAAGAGAAATCCCCAGGTTTGGAGAGGGGCAAGGAAACAACAGGAGAGAGGGCAGCCTTTGCTCTGCAAAATGTTGCCAAGATATCGTACTGCAGGCATTTGCTCAAAGAGTCCATAGTGCCCTGTAGAAAACTTCACACCAGCAATCAGTAGCTGAAGGTCCCAGCATCAGAACTCAGGACACTGGCAGTCACACCATCTTTCTGGTAATTTCTAGTTTAAAACAACAACAAAACTCTCCCTTTATTTAGCATTTCAGTTCAGTTCAGTTCAGTTCAGTCGCTTAGTCGTGTCCGACTCTTTGCGACCCCATGAATCGCAGCACGCCAGGCCTCCCTGTTCATCACCATCTCCCGGAGTTCACTCAGACTCACGTCCATCGAGTCCGTGATGCCATCCAGCCATCTCATCCTCAGTCGTCCCCTTCTCCTCCTGCCCCCAATCCCTCCCAGCATCAGAGTCTTTTCCAATGAGTCAACTCTTCGCATGAGGTGACCAAAGTATTGGAGTTTCAGCTTCAGCATCATTGCTTCCAAAGAAATGCCAGGGCTGATCTTCTTCAGAATGGACTGGTTGGATCTCCTTGCAGTCCAAGGGACTCTCAAGAGTCTTCTCCAACACCACAGTTCAAAAGCATCAGTTCTTCGGTGCTCAGCCTTCTTCACAGTCCAACTCTCACATCCATACATGACCACTGGAAAAACCAAAGCCTTGACTAGACGGACCTTTATTGGCAAAGTAATGTCTCTGCTTTTGAATATGCTATCTAGGTTGGACATAACTTTTCTTCCAAGGAGTAAGCGTCTTTTAATTTCATGGCTGCAGTCACCA